>CM035233.1:12295809-12663309 GCA_020226215.1 Sindora glabra
CAAAACAAAAATTAATTATTATGGATTTTTGTAGTATATAGTCATATTTTTATTTTCATTATTTCTTGCTAATATATAATTTATTATGGATTATATATTTTGTATTTTATTTTATTTTTCCATAATATTTTTCATGTAGGAAGTTAAATAATAAATAGTGAAAAAATAATGCCATAATATGTTTAATTGCATAATTTGATTACAAACATAAACTTATATATTGCATCCAACTAAAATTACATCATATTTTTAAGTCGTAAGGAATATAGCTATTACAAATATAAATAAAATAATAATGGAAAATAGGAAAATCCCTCCAAGATCTTTAACTTAGTTATAAGCCTCCCAAATTCAGTATTTATATCTTGAATATACATCCCTTCTTAAAGCTCCATTCTTGATTCCATAACATTCTGAGTTGCTATAGATGCACACTAACTAATAAACCTACATCCATTTTTCATAACAATAATATAATTTGTTATGATTTTTCTCTAAGTTAGAAATCTTCATATTAGCCTTCTATGCACATTTGCATTTTTTTTACATGATTCTTAACCTATCTCTAGCTTTATTACTCACACTTCCTTAATTAGCAACCATTTCTAAGAAGAAGAAAGAAGAAGAAAAAGAATCAAAATGCATTATGAAATATATTTTGACTGTTAGCCATAAGAAAATGGTGGACTTAATAATTTGTCTAACAGAACTTTGATTTTAGAGTTAGTAGTAGCGCGTTTTCTAAATGCAAAGGAGGTCTATGTATATTATCAAACTAGAGGGGAAATCCATGTAATTTTTCCTAAATAGAAGGGAGGTCCATATACTTTGCTCTATTAATTATTGCAAGTTTAAAGAAAAAGAAGGTTAGTTTCAAAATTAATAAAAAATATTTCTTTAATTTTATTAATTATCATAAATTCATGAAAAGTTATATATTATTTTTGCATATTTTTCTTACAATAATACAAACATCAATACACTAAACATGAATATACATATGAGAAAATTTATTCTACAATTTTATTCATTCTATATATCGTTACATCAACAAATGCAAATTTACAATAATGTTGAGCAAGAAAAAAAAAAGAGGACTTTAGTTTTCACTCTTGTTGTAAACCTTAGTGCTAATTCTCCTAGCCATCATCCAAAAACCACTTATGATGTTTGTTAAATTTTAATATTAGTAAATCATGGATCTAAGTAATACATTTGCCTTCATCACCAATGCTAGCTTATGTTTGAGAAAAAGGAAAATAACTCCTCGACTATCTCATTTTACACATTTAGATGACATTAATTAAATTTTATAATATCTCTAAATGTGTTAAATGAAATGGTGTAGGAGCTGATTACCTCCTCCCTAAACACACACTAAAATTAGATAATGGTGTATAAGACATCACTTAGATGTTTTAAAATGAAATGTGAACATGATATATATAGGAAACAAGCAAAACTATAGATATTGGTTATCAACTCAAAGCTAGTCTTGCTCGATGGCAGTTCCATTGCCCAATAAGATTTTTGAAATGCCTTTACACATTGGTTAATAACAAAAACTTTATGTAAATGCTTTCATCTTCCCACTTGAACTATGGAATGCTTTTTGGATGATAGTTTCCTAAGTTAACTTTGAACTTAAATTATCATTTAAATTTCAAAAATGCCACCACATAGCTATAAATGTTGGCATTTTCATAAATGTCATCTTATTTGTTCCAATAATTTTAAAAATGTCATTATGTTTATATAAATGTTAGTTTAAACTATGACCAATGTTTATCAACTAATATAGAATTGCAATTCTATAATAGTGGTAAGAATAAAACTATTTCTCAATAAGTGACTAATTACTCTTTTCATATGCATCTAACATTTTCTTTTTATGTAGACTACTAAACTGATTAGACATATTCTTATTAAATTGATTGGTTATTCTAGGAAATATTATAACCTTGATGTCTCTTAATTATTTATTAGATTTTAAAATATATACGTTAAGAAGAAAAATAAATACTTTTATTATTTATATGTCAATTTTACAAAAATTTACATGCATTAAAAATATTATTTTTTTAATTTTTAAAATATTAAAATTGTAATAACTTTTTTTAATTAAATAGACATGAAGACATATTTTGAGATTAAGATTAAAGTATAAAAAATAGGTAAAGGTTGAAATACATGATCATTTTTTTGGAGAATGATGGTTTGGATATCCTAGTTTTGTTTCTTCACATGATTAGCTTCTAGTTAGCTCTCATGTGGAGATGACATGAAAAGACCTAAATTTTGCCTATGACAAAGAAATTAACCAAAAGATAATTTTTAAAGTAGGAGTTGAAAACTTTGTATGCAACAAAGGATGAGACTAGTCATTTTAGACAAGAATGGACGGTCCTCACACTATTTTATAAGTTTGTGGGTTTTAGATACCTGTACTAACTTAAAATTTACTTTTATTTACTAGTCTAATTAGCATTAAATTATACATTTATCATTTTTTAATCAACGTAGTTTGTAGATCAGGAGTACTTCTAATGTTTCCACAAAAGATAAATCTATTTTATAAAACTTGAATAGGTATCACAAAGCATTGTTAGGCTTAAATGAAGTGATGATTTGCTTTTAGGACAAGGCCACAAGGCAACCTTCATTTAAGAAGGATGAACAAAGTGAATTAGCTATAAGTTAATATCAAATTGAGTTAAAATATGGAGAAATAAAGATCATGTGTGATGATGTGAGTTTTTTTTAGGTAAAATTTTAAATGTAAAATAATTTATTTGAGTAAAATATTAACAACCAAAAGCCAAGTGGATCAATTTCAACATTCAAAATCACATATAAGTTAAATTAAAAAATTAAGGCTGAAAACATAGGTGGATAAAGTATAATTTCCCTCTTTTTTCCAAGTTAAGATATATTAATAAGTTGTTTGGATAAAAGGATAATAGAAAGGAAGGAGAAGAATTGAAAGTTATAGTTTAACCTTTTCCTTAGTTTTGAATAAGAAAGGAAAGAGGATAAAATATAATGATTAACCCTCCAAACTCCCAACATTTAATTTTTTTTTTGTATCACTTCAATTTTAGAGGTTATATATTTAATTTACTATTTTAATCTTCTATATTATTGTAATTTACATTTTTAACTTATTAACTTTTACACTGATTAATAAGTTGATTTATTACGAGAAAGCAAAATAGTATATATATATATATATATATATATATATATATATATATATATATATATATATATATATATATATATATATATATAATTAGCTATACATTTTAATTTAACTTTTCATTCTCCTTCTTTATATAATTTTAATCATCCGAATAATGGAAATGGAAATTATAACTTAACTATTCATTTTCTTTTCCTTTTCCCTCCATTCTCTTATATTATCATCTTTCTCTTTCCATCATAATTTCTAAACATACCATGAAATAATTTTGATTTTGTAAAGACTCTTTAAGTGTAAAGCTCAGAATTATACATACTTTTTCTCTTTGTTTTCATTCAATCTTTTATGTAGTCTCAAGGATATAAGATGAGTGGGTGAACAACAAGTTACTAATTTACGAGTTAATTTCCTTTTCTATTTAAATCAAATAACATTTTTACAATAAAAAAAGAGACTAGTGATAACAACATTGATTATTCTCTCTTAACATTATTATAAGAATACTCTTTTATTATAAAATGTTTGGCTTAAATCACTACTTAAAGAAGAAGCCCATCATCATAACCTCATCAAAGTAATATATAATTTTTAATTATGTTTTCCAATAATTAATTTAAAATTTTAATTTATTTTTCTTTTTAATTTTTCCATTGAATTTATGTTACAAGTATGTAAGGTTTATATGTAAAGTGTTAACATCTTAACTCTAGAAATCTCCTTTATGTTTAGTAATGTATAAAATATTGTCTATATTATTTCCTTCTATTTTCTATGTCTTAGAATGTTATATGTGCTTAATTTAATGAAATTGGTCTTATTTTATAATTACATTATAGTTTTACAATATTAATAAATTATTTAGTTAATGCTATATTTTAATACTATTTTAGATTTTTAATTACAACATGAGTTTTAAATGTCCAAATAGGTGATCTATATAGAGTTGGAAAGCTAAGAAAAAAGTCTAATTTTTTTATGTTTTTCCTAGAACCTATTTCAAATGTTTGAAGGGTCAAATTTGGTTATAAAGATAAAGTAATGTTTTTTCTTAGGCTATATCTAGCATTCTAAAAGTCTAATTGAGGTTAAACTAATGCTCAAAGTCAACTTAGATCCAGCCCAATAACTTTCATTTTTGTGGATTAGTGAAAGTATGTCATTGTGATAACAAATATTAGCTAAAAGTTAACTTATGAAAATTTACTACTATAAACACTATTATTAATTTTGGCTATAAATTAGGCCATAGGCTTCCAAATTAAGCAGGGCCTAATTCATTTAACCCTAGGGGGCATACCAACTAGTCCCATTTGGTTTTCTTCAAAGAGAGATCAAATTTAAGAGGGTTTTGTGCTTCCAAAGGCAACATATTAGATTATAGAGCAATTATTTCTTATCGAGGCCTCTTGTGTAAACCACCATGAGTGGCTAGTTTCTTTTGAATGTTCAAATGTTTAGCACTTCAATTCTAATTTGATTTTTAGGCTCTTCTTTTCAAGTGATTTATAATTTAATTATCTCTTTTTTTTCTACTCTTATTCTAAATGATTGCTTAGGCAATTTGCTAAATATGATCACTAATTAATTATCTATTGTAAAATATGATCATTTTGATGGACTTTTTCCCTTTTTCTTTATCTCTTGTCATTATTTGTTAATTTCAAACTTTCATATAATACTTTAAAAATACATAATAGTCATCCAAAACTTAAACACAACCTAAAAGTTATACAAAGGAAATAAAAATATCTTAAAAAAATCTATGTAAAAAATGAAAGAAATAAAAGAAACAAAAATCTAAGAAAAATAGAAATAGGAAAAGACACTTTTTATATTTTGAACCAATAGTCTAAAATAAGGCATTTACTTCATGCTTGATGTTAGTTAAAGGAGCATTAGTAACTTGTTAACATATGGTGGAGGACGGAATAAGATCTAGGGTTCTACAAACAAAATTGAATAAAGATGAAGATTGATCTTAGAAACAAATAAGACAGAGAGTGAGAGTGATAATGAGAAGAAAAATAAGATATATTTTATTAATAGCGCAAAAATGCCTCTTGTGATACCCATTAAAAATTAAACAGATAGAAATTGATAGAATTAGACCAAATAGTGATTGAGATGGGTGATTAGTAGAATTGCTCATTTATACTAATAGAAGTATTTAATAATGATGACAGATGAAAATTTTATATTGGAATTATTTGGAGAAAATTAAAGGAATTTATGAGTAATATTGATGGATAGAACTCAAAAGTGCCAAGAAAAGAGATATAAATTTTAGTGTTTTTACTGAAAATAACCTTAGAATTAATTTAAGATGGCAAAAATTCAATTTTACCATCATTCTAATGAGGATGAATGACCACTTAAAGGAGGAAGGAGGAATTTGGTATAATTTATGTGCCTTAGGATAATATGACTTAACTTTAGGACACTAAAGTAATCTTCATTTAGTTTTGGATTTATTAGCAATTAAAAAATTGACGAAGGACTTATTAGCAGGACTTGGTGATCAAAAAGGCATATGGAATATTCTGTTGATGATGCCATAAGGATGACGTCATCCTAATGACTTAAGCAAGTTATCATCACCTTAGGCATTACCCTATTCCACACTATAAATTGGGGAAGGTGGTGAACACATTTTTACATATCTAAAAGTGCTAAAGGGAGTGTGCTATAACTATAGAGAGAGAATAAAGGGAAATTTTGCAATCTCACACACTTCACTTCATCTCACTAAATATAAAAAAAGTCAAAATCAAAATCTTCTCACCCCAAAGCATAGAACTTAAAACTAAGAAGAGGGAAAAAAGAAAAAAGTTAAGTTACTAATATTTTTCATCTTTTTCTATAATTCTAGAGAGATAAGTTGAAGATTTCTTGGAAAATCCTTAAGGGATTGTTAGAGATTTAGCTAGTGTGGTCATCCATAAGGAGGTAAAACTCCTTAAACTCTAGTATATTCTTTTTATCTTAATTTTTTTCTAGAGCTTTCTACTAAATCTATATCATTTTGGATGATATATCTACAATACTAGATAAAAAGTAAAGGTCTTGCCAGTATTTGAGGATGAGTACAGATCAACTTTTTTCTTTTCAATTTCTTTTTAGGAAAGTTAATATATAGTTTTGTGATGACTATCGCTAGCTATACAAAAGTTATGAGTAATCATGGTGGATTATTTGTCATATTTATGTTATAATGATATATTGAAGTTATAAGATCCATGGTGAGAAGTTTGTAAAAATGGTTTTTCTTTAACAACAAGAAAAGGTTTGAAAAATACGACTAGTTTTAGAAAAATGATTTGGAAATTAGTTATTTGGATTTTATGATTGAATGATTTTCCCAAAAATGAAGGCACAAAGAGTGTTTTGAAAAAGGATGATTTTGCACAAGAACAATCTTGAAAGAGTTATAGAATTATTTTTCTTACATACTACTCAAAATAATTTAAGTTTGGAAACTTATTTTCATAACAAGCTTGAAATAATTCTTTAGGGGAAAAATTAACTAAAGCTATCTGTTTTTTGGAAAACGCTAAGAGCAAATTTTTTTTAGTTTTCGTTTTAAATTTTGGATCTATGAAAAGTATTATATAATTGTTACATGAGGGTTTTCAAATAAAATTTCACTTGAAATTCTTTTGGGGACTCTCAAATTCTATATTGTATAATAGGAAAAAATTTCTATTTTTCTTGCAAAAAATTTATTACATCATATTCTAAACTATTTTTGAGATGATAATATGTAATTATACTAAGGTTTTGAAGCAAAATTCTTTGGGAAAACAAAGTAAAGCTCTCAAGTTCTAGTGCTAAAAATAGTATAGAATTTTTTTTTTTGTTTTCAAGTAAACAATGAAACCCTATAAAGTGATTTTCAAGAAAATTGTTTAGGTAATTGATGTAACATGTTTTAGGTGTAAAAATATTTAAAAAATGATGATTAAAAAATGGTTTTACTATAAGAAATTATGGAAAAATAGTAAAGGAAATAGTGTGCTTTCAAGTTAGGTGTTGCTTTTTCAAATCAGCTTTGTTGGATGATGTTTTAGGTAACCTATAACATGTTTTTAATAGGAAAAAGTTTGAAATATGATTTTCTACATCTTATTATTCATTTTCAAAAATTTTGTAATTTTTCAAAAAGGTTTGCATATTAAGATGGAATATCAAAAGTTAAGTATGTCTCTTTCAAAATGTTTTGATATATTAATGTGTGAGTGACTTGTGTACCTTATTTTTAACATTAGGAAAAGCAAAAAATGAAATTTTAAACCCTATTTTTTATTCTATAATATTCTAGAAATTTTTAACAAATTTTTGGATTTAAAAGTGGAATTTCCAATTGAAACTTGCTCCTTTCCAAATTGTTTTGATAGTTTAAGTTAGGAATAATTTATGTGACTTGTTTTGATCTAAAAATGATTGAAAAATGATATTTTATGTCACTAGTTTTGTTCTAGAAAATTTGGAAAAATTTTATCATGGTTTGATATTTAAAATAGAATTTCCAAGAAAAGTGTATCTCCTTCAAACTATTTTGATAGTCAAGTATAAGGGTAACTCATATGACTTGTTTTAAGTAAGAAAAAAGTTCAAAAATTAATTCTAAAGGCTATATTTTAGATCTGAAGTTTTTCTTAAATTTTTGACAAGGTTTGATATTTTAAATGAATTTTTTAAATATGGTATGCTTAATAGAGCCTAATTAAGGATCATGTAAGAATGTTGAAATTCTAAGATGCATGAGCAAAGTAATTTTTTGCAGAATTTTTATTCCTAAATTAGAGTATGAATTTCTTGTTTAAATGTGGAAAAATAATCCTCAAACTTGTTAAAATATAGGCTCAAATATGCCTAAGTTTGAAAGTTCTAGAACTTGAAAGAATAGAAATTCATATGCTTGATAGTTTGTTAAAACCATGTGGTGTTAAACAACATATAATCTTACTTGTGAACCTATTAATATATAAAATTAACAGTGTGAAATCTAATTAATGATGTTGTGAAAGTTGCAAGGTATTTCTCAAGCTTTCTTGACGAAATTGTGAGTTTAGCTTGATATTTCATATACGACTTAAATCAATTTATGGAATGCATATGTTCTAATGAATTATGTGCAAGGATATTATGAATATTAATGATCTCTTGCATGGAATTGTGATGTGGTAATTTAGCAAATGGAAGCAAGAAAGCTTATTGTGGTCACTGGCAAAATGATGTGGAAATGCACATATTTTCTTTTATCATGGTCATTGGAAAAGTGATGAATTAACTATGAGTAATTTTGCTAGATTATGATGTATTATGTCGTATCCTTGACAATGGTTGGCATTTTGACCTTACCCTGATGATTTGTAAATGTGATAAAAAGTATTTGAGGGCTGTGTGAATCTGTCTTCATTAATGAAAGTGTCAAAAGACTTCAATCGATATTTGAAAATAGTGTCAAAAGGCAGCAAGTTTGTCTTCACTATATATGAATTTATTAATAATATCATAGTTTTTTTGGTATTGTCTCTAACTGATTAATTAAGTTAATGATCGCAATACCTATAACAAGTTCATGTGTGCTATCCTAGTTAATTAGTAACTTGATAATTATGAGGAATAATCTCCATTATGCTAAAGTGATTCACAAATACACATGTGAAAATAAGGTTAAATGTCATATATCATATTCTTAATTTGAATGTCATATGTAATATGTTTATGTGATATGAGACCTTGTAAAAAGTTTGTGGGATTAGCCCAATGCCTTGACTTTCAAGTTACATGGAAGGTTAAGTGGGATAAGGTTAATCTTGAAAGGATAAGGTTAGGATATATGTAGGATAAAATTGACTAAAATTAACAAGGTGGAACCTTTTATGCCTCTTTACTAATTAAAGTAGTCATGAATAATTATTATTTATTATCTTAGATTAATGTTGTATTGATAATAAATTGTTTTATACACTAAATGTGTATTGTGTTTGAGTTCTTAATTGTGCAATATATAAAAATATTTAAAATAAATATGTGAACAGATTTTGGCAAAAATGTGTTTAATATGTCCTATGTATGATTAATTTTCTTGACTAAAAGTAATTAAAAATTTTATGTGAAAGATATCTCATTAAGTAATTTTATTACTCAACCTACTTATAAATATATCTTTGAAATACCATGCCTGATGCCACTCATTAAGCTTATAGTATTTGGCAAAGTGTGCACACATTATGGTACACACTAGTAGAAGTTCCACTTATCTCCACTGAGAACCATAAGACAAATATGAGTTCTTATTTATTATACATTAGTGAACAACTAGGTTGTCAACTGTCAATTTATTTCCTTCTCTTTTGATTTATTGTTATTATATATACCATAGCATTATCATAGTTATTTTGATAAAAGGGTATGGTAAAATCATAATACACTATTTTGTATAAAAAGTGCATATGTTTTACATTACTATATATTTCATTTGTTTTTTTTCATCTATGCTTTATTTAAAGATTGTTACAAATAATTATGAGGGATTTCATGGTAATTTCAAGGAAATATAAGAAAAAGAGTTTTCCTCAACATTAAAGGTGAACATACATATTTTTCCAAGTGTTCATCTAAATGTTTCCAAGTATCATTCATGTAGTTTTAAAATTAAATCATTTTTTTATCTATCTCAAAAGAAAAAGAAACTAATTTTTGAACTTGATGTTGTCTCCAAAGCATTATAAATAAAGTAGGATCTTTTAAATTTTTTTGTGTTTTATAAACTTAATCTTATTCTATTATGTTAGTTTTATGGTTTAAACAATGAAAATAAAAATATCACTTAATTTTCAAAAAGTTTTCTTATAAAGTATCTTTCTAATTTCTTAAGGAAATTTCAAGAAAATAATATTCAGATAAATTTTAAAAATCTATTTTCAACTAGTATTTTTGATAAAATATCTTTTTTGAAATAGTTTTTTTGAAAAATTGTTAGTTTAAGAATCTTCTAGAAGTAATGACCTTCTAATAAATAAATATATTTTAGAAATCACTTCACTAGAAGTTTTGTTTTAAAGGTCATTACATTTTAACTATTTGCAAGGAAAAAAGAAAGATTCTTCTATTTGACCTAGTTTTTAACTTTAAAAGAAACTACTGTGGATTAAATTTTCAAAACTTCCTTTAAAAAGAAAGAAGAAAGAGAACAATATTTCCAACACTTTTAACAAAGTTTGAGTTGGTATTATTTAATGATAAGGTCTATTTTTAATTGTTGTTTTTTAAAGAAATGTATTTAAAAGATTGAACCTCAACAATTGTGAAAGATGGTTTTTCTAATTTGATATCCATTTGCTTTTAGATTTATTATAGTAATAGAATTCCATTTAAAACAACATGAAGCAAATAATTATTAAATTGATTACTTATTATTAATATTTTAGTTTTTTTTTTAGAATTTATTATATTATATTCACCTTTCACATCTTATAGTAGAAGTATACATACCTAATTATTGTGCAAATATATATATATATATATATATATATATAAACTTATAAAATGTAAAACACTTATGCGAATACTTTTAAAAAATGTAATTATTGGCAAAATTTAAAAAATGAAAGTATAAAGAAGTGGTGGAGAACACATTTAAAAGACAATTTATTTAAAAGATAATTTATTATAAATGTTAATTGAGACTATTCAATTTTCATTCTTAATTGATATTTTTTTTACAAGATTCCTTTGGGAATCAAAGATAACATTAAAAAAATAAGCTTTAATTCTTAAACATAAGAGTTGTAGTTTGCAAAAGTAATTTCTTTAAAAAAAAAAACATAAATTGATGACCAAGTAGGACAATCACTCTAAGAATTAAACCATTAAGGAATATCTTATCTCAAATGATGGTCATCTTTAGAATTTAAACTTGTATTCATTGATAAAGAATGCTCACCTAAAGGTAGCATGCTTTCATCTGAATCTAATGCTTCATTGATATTCACATTTTTTTAGTGAATGATATTCACATATTTTTTTTTATAACTAAGTAGGGCAACCATTAAGGATTTAAACTTAATGATGGTCATCTCCATAATTTAATCTTATGTTCATTGACAGAGAATGCTCACCTAAAGTTAGCATGCTTTCATCTAAATCTAACATTTCATTGATATTTACATTTTTTTTAGTTTACCTAGACATTCGAAAAGTATCATCCTTACTCCAAGTGTTTCTCTATTGAAAAGGGAGTGCCTAATCAAGGAAAGGAGGAGAGAAGAAGAATCATCCATACTCCAATGGCCTCTCCATCAAGACTCTTACTATCATTGGTGAGGGAACACCTAGTAGACGAAAAGGGAAGAGAGGGCAAGGAAAGAATTTGAACCCCCCTCATGCTTACTAATTGATAAATATATCAACAAGACACCACCTCACTAGTGATATTCACATATTTAATAGTATAACTTTGATACAATTTGGTAAAGAGATTCTTTATTGAATTGAGTATATTTAAGTTGTGGGTACTAAATTAATAAAAATATATGACATTAAATAGAAAAATCATGCACAAAAGAGCAACAAAAATATTATATTCCTTTTTTAATTAGCTTAGCACTCATATACACAATTAATTAAATATATTTAATGTGACTATAGGTCTCTCCAACCTCATTTTATGATATGTAAGTGAATTTATAATTACTATTTATAAAAAAGAAACAAGGAAAGGGATAAAAGGTCCAAGATGAGGAAGATGAAAAGTAAGTTCAGTTTTGAATCTTACAATGAGTTGAAGTCACTAATGTCTGCCACTATCTACAAAGATTGGGACACAATGGAAAGAGATTAATGCACTCCACATCCTTTACCCAGTTAGATGAACTTTGCAGTAAAATTTCCATATTTTTAAGTTAACTTTAATGCAGCATAAAAGTATCTTTGCACATTTTGTATTGATCAGAATGACATCAAGTCCACTTTTGATCATATTAATTACCCATTTCACTAGTAACAAATCCTTTAGTCGGAGCACAAATGGTATATATTTTTAGATAAAATTCCAAATTCCATTATTAATTTCAGATGCCATTCATCTGTAATCATACTCACAAAATTCTTCAAGAGTGAATGTAGCATCCCAATCCCAGAAAGAATAGTATGAATCAAACGAAAGTTGATAATCACCTCATTATAACGAAGGAAATTATAGTATAAATTCCAAAATGAAAAAACAAATGTGTCCCTCTACATGGAGATTCTTGTTTCTATCTCTTATTAAGTGGCGGTTTTAAAATCTGATCATGATGAGCATTAGTTTTAATGTGTAGGGAGGTGAAAATAAAATTATATTATAAATAACTATTTTTAATAATATAATCAAAATAAATTATGAGAGATGAAAAAATTTCCAGAATTTGATCAATTTTTAATAGTTCTCAACTGTGATTATTTTTTATTACAAATTTTCTAATTGAATTAGGTTTCTTGTTAAATAAGGATTGTGATAACTTATCTACCAAGTTTTTTAGTATATGAATATTTATATTATACTTATTGAGGAAGTGAGATAATTTGTATTTATAACTCGTGGAAGTTAAAAGAAATTCCACAAGTCGTTCAAATTCCTTTGATTAAATTATTTATGTTGAAACTAAAGAGTATATTTATATCATTTATAAAAATATATATTTCCCGATAAAGAAAAATTATGATATATTTTAAATGTGTTTAAGATATGAATTTAAGAACGATTAAACGTTTTGTATTTTTTCATTGATTCATTGGTGAGTTTATTTTTCATCTTTGCCTAAACCAAGAGTTGAATCATGGTATCTATGTTTTGTGCTTTCTTTCATCTTAAGTATTCAATTATGTCAACAGCCTTTCGCATTAGAATTTTTCCAACAAATTATGCATGTAAAATTTAAAGGTGTAACAATATCTTTAAAAAAAATTATTGAAATGTATATTAAAATTACTGCATAATATAATCTCATTTTGAAAGCATATGTATGCAATGAGCAATTCTAAAACAATGAAACAAAAAAGATAATTCGTAATTTGTATAATTGTCAAACTAAAAGAAAATAAATTGTCAAAGAGAGAGAGACAGAGAGAAACGAGAGTGAAAACCACATTATACCTAACGTCCTGACCTTAAATTTTAATAATAACGTGCAACGACAAGTTCGTGGTGTAATGGTGGTCTGACTCAGCACAAGATCCATTTCTACTTATTCATTTATGTACCGTCATCTTCACATCTTCCTTTATTTATTATATTTTTGAGTGTGAGAGCTCCTCTTGGACAATACAGGGGGAGGAAATTTAGCTATAAAGAGCCCTGAATTTTATTCTTTTGAAACATTTTATTAGTTGAATATAACATCTACCGTTCTCATCCCAAACATGAATTAATTTTGATAAAAAAAGTGCAGAGATAATTAAAATAAAAAAAAACAGAAATAAAAGAATGTATAAAAAGCCCTACTTTTCAAAAAAAGAATTACAGTGACAAAAGAATGTATAAAAATCCTACTTTTCAAAATAAAGCATAAAAAGTCAAACGAGTTGATGGAATACACTTTTCAAAGTAGGTTGAGTTTTGGATCTCCCAACGAGTTGAAGTTACTGATGTCTGCCACTATCTACAAAGAATGGGACAACAACATGAAAAGAGATGAATGGACTACACAAACTTTAACCTAATAAATCAAGTTAACACTCAAATTATCCATTTTTTAAGTTAATTTAAACAAATTAGCTAATGATGAATGAATCGACTCTGGCAAATAATCGTGCAACAGCATGAAAGCATCTTTGACATCAAGTCCACTTTAAGTCATGTTGATTACCCTTAACACACCCTTTGGTCATAGCACAAATTAAAGGTATTTCAAATAAAATTCTAAAGTCCATTATTGATTTCGTATGTTATTCATAGATTATATTTTTTTCATATATAATTTTTTATTTAATTTATTTATAATTCTAAATTTTTAAAATTTATCTATTAATATTTTTAACTGTTAATATATACTCTATTCTTCTAAGTTATTTTTATCCAAATTTTGGCGAAAATATATATATAAAATGTATATGCTCTTTGTTTTTTCCAATTCGATATTCATCCTCAAAATTATTAATTTATCCCAAGAGAAAATCCTAATCTTCATTAGAGATTTGTTGAATCAATTTGTACGAAGGTCGGCAAAAAGCAGAGTCTCCAACACAATGAACAACAATATCAAATAGAAAAATATAAAAGTGATTTGACAAAGGAGATTATGTTTTTGATCCCGAAATTAAGTCTTAAATCAGGAACGGTGGTCTTAATCACAAATTACAAAATTGTTTGGATGAAGTTAGGATATTTTTCAGGTAACTGTTTCTAGAATTGAAATTTAAATTAGATTTAAATTTTTAGCAATTGAAAATAAAGAAGACACATTTGCAAATGTAATAGCTATCAAATTTTGGACCAAAAATAAGAGGAGTAAAATGTTAGAGTAGAAGCTATATATAGATAAGTTCCGGCACTTAAAAAATTAAAACTACATGTAAGTTAAATGAAAAATGATGTGTGAGTAGAATTACGTGAATTAAGTCATACACTTTTAGTTTAAAATATTAAGGTAGAAGTTACATATGAATAAATTTCAGCACTTAAAAAGTCAAAATTACATATAAGTTAAATGAAAATGACGAAATTATGTTGGAGTAAAATTACATGTGAATTAAGACATACACTTTTATTTTAAAGAATACTTCGTACACCCCTCTTTAATAGAATTTCATAATTTATAAAAATAAATGAGTTTAAAGTATCTTAAAAAAAAACTGTATATAACTCAACCCTATATAAAATGCTGTTGTATTGTGCTCCGAGCCCCCTCTAATCCTCTTTGTAATATATCTACTTGTATCATTAAAATTTGGTTGTTCTAAAATGTGAAATGTACTTTAAAAATTAAAGTAGACGATAATAATTATTGATAAAAAAAATTAAAGATTGAGAATTTAATTAATAAATGGTTTGCTATCAATAAAAAATATTTTTTTATTTTATAATTCTCTTTTCTCATAATTTTATCATCAATAATTATAATAATTTATTTTACTCTCTCTAAAATGTATTTTGGAAGAAAAGTTAAATTTGTATTATTGCACATATTACGGCATAACTAAATATGAAAAGAACCAGACGAACTTACCTTTATCGTTTACGAATCTTCCTTTACTTGTTTGATCTGTGCGCGGGCGCACACAGCATTTGTGCAGTGATTAAGAATCTCCTGCGGTGCAGTAGCGAAGAATTTCTTGGGAGAAATAGTGAGAGAACTTGATAAATTTGGATATTGTGATCTCATGTTAGCATAATTCTAGTTAGAATTTGTGTTAAATTGCAATTGGAATATCTTGCCCAACAAGTATTTATAGTTATTGATCTTAACCAAAAGTTTAAGGTGTAATATAAGTACTTATGAGTGAGAATTCTTGTAGAATTTTGAAGGAAATACAAGAATAATAATTAAAAAGTAACTGAGACTATTAATAGTAAATTTCTCTCAACCCGTAAATTGTTTTGTAGAATTTAATTTTTGTTACGTTATATTGCTTGTACATCACCATGCTACTCGAATCCCTGCTTAATTTAGATAATGGAAGATCTATACTTTGGAAATTTGGTCTTCACTTTGCTTTGGTTCTAATTGAACCTCACCATTTTTTTGACTCAGAGACCCATCCCCCTCGGCATCAAAGCTAGCATGAACGCTGTAAAAGACATAAACAAGTACTGCAACAACTGAAAAGACTCCGAATCGAACATACGATGGCCCATCCATTGATCCCAGCAAGAACACATTCAGAAAGATCGAAATGGATGGTATCCATGGCATCAGAGGCACGCCCCAGAATTCCGGCTTCCGGGCTTGAGGGATCATGCACTGGAAAGTTTTCAACATCACAATAGCAATCACAGCACACGCACCAAGTAGGCCAGCCTTGGCCCTCCCAGTTGGTACAAATTTCCAAATGAGTGCGAACATTATTGAGGAGGATGTGAGTGCACACAGGAAGGACAAGGTGGGCCATGGATTTGTTGTGTCAGCAGCCACATAGCGTCTATAGATCACTGCATTTGAGACCATGTAGAAGACAAAGAGTGTCCCTATGGACACAAGGTTTAGAAGCACGTTCAGATCTGTGAAAAGGGCTAGTGCCGCTGTGAGGATCCCTGAAAAGGAGATTTTGTGCGAATATTAGATATTTTGTGACTCTCAATTGCATAATCATAGTTTCAACGTACCCACTCAATGGGGCATATAATGAGAGGGTATCAAATAAGAAGAGAGTGGAACAACTACTAGAATAATAATAATAATAATAATAACACAAAAAAATAAATAAATAAACACGCACTGATTATACTTTCATCCAATCCATCCCTACTTGCAAAATAGGTGAGAGTAAGAGGAGTTGAGTACGAATACATAAGTGTAAATTTTAAAGATGATATAAATAAAAACAATAGAATCAATTTTTTTAATCATGAATGGTGAAAGAAACCATAAAAATTAAGTTAATAAAACTATTATAATAATCTAAGAAAGAATTTTTCCTAGCGCGTGATAAATTTTCAATGTGATTAGCATTAGTACAATTACTATGAGGAATATCGGCAAGATATTGTGCCAATAGGTGAAGTCAAAATCAACCAGAGAGCATAAAGATCATGGAGAAAAACATCAACTTTAACTAGCTAGTCCGAGAAGATAAGGTCACCATCAGTCAATGATTCCAATTAAAAGAGAATATATAAGTCGTACAATAATGGGATGAAGACCAATACAAACCACCAATTCAATCCATGTAAGGTTCGTTAATATTCTTCTAACGTGTCACATTTCATGATCATCATCAGCCTATTTCACCATCAATTAGTGATTCATCTCTTTCCTCCATAAGCCACACAGGCTTTGCACATAACCCCACACCGTCCTTCCATCTTCATCTAGTTAAAAGATTGTATTACTGAATACGATATTCACATTACTGAAGAGAAAAATAAAAGTATATTGGGGACCAGCCTACAAAGCATAGATAAAGCAGTTACAGCTCCACCCATGTAATAAAGATAAGCTTTGCCAATCTCAATCAACCAAACTAGCATTTATTAAGTCAGCATTATATGCTTTAGCTCAATTTCTTGCCCACCAATCTTCATGTTATGTTAGCCCTATCTTACAAAAAAGGAGGAACTATATTAGGCTAATCCTACTTGCATACGTTTTATGCATAAAAACGTCAACATAGATGCATTTAGCCCAATTTGAATAAAATAGAATAAATTATTATAATATAGATGATGACAATTTTACTTGTAAGTTATATTATATATACACTTTGTGGACACTTTAAGACAATAGTATAAAATAGTTGAAAACAGTAGAGAAAGTTAACTGCCTACTACAACACTCCTCTGGTGGACTCCCACCATAAGAAAAAGGTGTTAATATCTATATTATATAATAAATTATATTGAATAAAAACACTCTTTTTGTAGAAGGCCTATCGTATTTCAGAGATTACAGTCTCTTTTATTTTGATAAATCTTCTCGCTTAAAAAAATTGATATAATGAGAATGCCCTCATCTTTTCACAGCCCACAGCTTAACAAAACCACCAGCTATGTTATGGCTCCATTTACTCCAACAAGGATCTTGAAAAACATAATTATAAAATATTAAAATAAAAAAATTATTTTATTTTTAATAGTAAATATAAAATTTTTTAATTATTATAATTTTAAATTCTAAATTTTTAATTATAAATATAAATGATATATTATTTTTCATCAATATATATAAATAATATTTTTTCATAAAAAATACTTTCAAAAGGAAATATAGGGAGTTTATAACTCCCGTACGGTTAAATAATAGTCTCTGGTTAAGGCGGGTCCCACTCCTAACAGTTTCAAAATCGACACAATCCGTGTTCAAACGCGCCCTTTTTAGGTTCCCAAAACCGAAAGAACCATCAATATTGACCGCATTCATTGGCAAGCAAACACAAATCATCCAAGGAAATCTCGGAATAAAATTAAAAATAACGGAAATAGAAGAAAATAGTACACTTTTAGAGGACCCTAGAATAAATTAAGAGAATAACGTACCTAGGAAAGCCGAGGCGTTGACAGGCGTGCGTGTCTTGGGGTGGACCCTAGCGAACCAAGCTGGGACCACGCTGGACCGTCCGATGACGCACATGTACCGAGACTGACCCAGCATCGCCACCAACAGCGACGTCAAGATCCCAAAACTGGCCCCCACACCCATCACATTCGAAACCCATCCCCACCCGTCTGATTTCCAATTGAACGCCGCTGAAAATGGCGCTTCTGTATCTATCTGCATGCACCCCCCAACATTTTAGTTTCTCTCTTTATCTTTCGTTGAAAAATTTTATATGAAAAAACCTTCATTTCCATTTTATAAGATACCATTAATAAATGTAGAAATTTTATTTTATTTTAGTCAGCAAGAATGTATTTCCTTGTTTACAGCGTAAAAGAATATACAAAATGGTAAAGTAATATATATATATATATATATATATATATATATATATATATATATATATATTTCACAAATATAATATTTTGCAAAAAATACAAAAATTCAAATAAAAAATTTTCTCAAACATATATATAAATTTCACAAATACAATATTTTGCAAAAAATACAAAATTCAAATAAAAAACTTTCCTATTATCATTGAATTATGTCAAAAATGTCAAAAGGTTAACAAGGGTATTTTTTTTTATCGAAGACAAAAAATTACAATAAACATGTAACATGAGAATGGTAATATATATTAGCTAATTAAATTTAAATATTTTACATATTTATTGTGTAAAATTTTTTGTTAAAACTTAATTTTAATTGCATGAAATTGTCAATTTTTTAAAATAAAATTTAATTCGAAGAGATAAGATCTTTTGAAAAAATTTATATTTAACTGTAAATTGAAGAGAAATTACCATATCATACGGTAGGAGTTTGGACATGGAAGCGGCCATTAGACAGTAAAGAACGGTGACGACTATGACTGAACCAGACACACCGATAGGGATATCCTTCACTGGATTACGTACTTCTTCAGCCATCGTGGAAACCGCGTCGTATCCGATATAACTCAGATACACAGTGGCCGCTCCGTTGAAAACACCGGAAGCTCCATATGGGAAAAAACCCGACGGGTTTTCTGGGTTACCCGGCTCAGTAAAGTTCCTCCAGCTTCCTTTCCAGAACCCCACAAATATCACAAACGCAATGAACAATATGTGTAGCACCGTCAAAATTATGTTCACCACCGAGCTCTCCCTCGTACTGATCAAAACAACAACAGTAAAAAATCATGAACATAGGATTTCAGTCAATCCCTCGAGGAAGCTTAAAGGTAAAGAGCGGCGAAAAACCTGTAGCAGATGACCAGTGTGATAATCAAAACAACAGCCACAGCAGCAATATCGAATTCATTGAATCCCTTGGGCAGTGACGGAACTGTGAACCTCCATTTTTCGGCGGAGACGCCTATTGCGGTGCCGAAATACGCAGTGAAGCCTCTTGCGACGGCTGCATTTGACATGACGTAATCCATCACAAGGTTGGCACCAGTTAGAAACGCCGCGAATTCACCTGTGAAAATTCCGGTATCAGCTAGAGTATTGGTGAGATATAAGCAACAAAAACAAAGAATAAAAGAATCCTGAACGCACCAAAAGTTACACGCAGGTAGCTGAAAGCGCCGCCAGCTACCGGCATGTCCACGGCGAATTCAGTGTAACAGAAGGCGGAAAGTAGAGCACAGAGACCAGCAATGGCATAAGATATAACGACGGAAGGTCCAGAGTCGAGGTGGCAGGCGCGGCCGGTGGTGACGAAAACGCCGGCGCCAACCATTCCCCCGATTCCCAAACAAATTAAATCATACCAGCGGAGAGACTTGCGCATGTCGGAGCCGGACCGGGCTCGAATCCGGCTCATCTCTTCATAGGAGGTGCAGACCGATGTGGCTCGGCGAGCGAGACGAGTCGGGGTCTGAGCGACGGCTCGGAAGTATGCTCGGAGGCTTGAAAAGGAAGAGCCGCCGTTTTCCATTTCCGCCGCTCAATGAATGCGTGGACTTCGGATTTAGAGACGAAGAAAATGTTAAGAGTTAAATTATGGAGACTCCGAAGCCAGGAGTCCACTGATGAGAGGGGAAGACATTCTCTTATACTCCCTCTGTATATACTATCATTACTAAGAATCTATTTCCTGGGTACCAACTTTTCTGCTTTTTTCATAAAAAATTAAAATAATAATTTTAAAAAAATGTATTTCGTTTTCCAGAAATTCTATACTTTATGGGTTTTTACACTTGATGAACAGAAAAAAAAATCAATTGTCAATTATATAAAATTCACATATATTCACAATTATATTGTTTATTTTTTAATTTGTTTTAAAATATAATTGATTTCTTTCTAATGTAAAGACACTTATATAACACAACTTCAAAAAGAAAGTTATTTTCAGTCTTCATGCCTATTTGAAAGTAAGAAATTGTATTTATTAATGATCAATTTATTTTCAAAATACGAGGAAAGAAATTTAAAGGTATACTTCTTTGTATCTTGAAAAGCTGAAATATATTCCGTATAGAGTTGGTTTTATGCCAAATGACCCATAAATTTTACAAATGATTTTCAATCATTTTTCAAAGATTAAATTTTAACTTTTTCAAATATAAATAAAATATTTCATACATTAATTGTAATAATTTACTACGTACGGGAGTTATAATCTGTGCATTAAAGGAAACCCCTAATGCAATAACTACATATGATATTGAATTCAGTAAACCAAATTTTATTCATGAATCATTATCTAAAAATTGGCAAGGAAATGAAATAGATACCCACCTTATTTTATGGAAATATTTTAAGAGAAAGTTAAGCCTTAAAATATTTTTAGAAATATTACATTTTCAAATAATTTTTTTAAAATTTTAAACTAAATATAACAATGTACCATTCTTATAAATATTTTCAAAAATATAAAAAATATTTCATGAATCAAACACTCTGTAAAATAATGGAATGGGAGTGGAAATGGTTTGGATTTTTTCTATAGAATGGAAATGTTGATTTCCTAGGAAATGATCAAATGGTAGAATATATACTTCATAACAAAAGTAATAAAATAAATTATTTTATAGAACAATAGAATGAGAGCAAAAATTTTTGGATGTCTTCTACAAAATGAAAATGTTCATTCTTTAGAAAAGGTAAAATAATAAAATTTTTATTTTATAATAAAGATAATAAAATGGATCATTTTTTTATTCATAAATAATATTTTACATATATATTTTTCATATTTTTATATATTTTAATATTATTTTTATTAATATATAATAAAAATATTAATTTTTGAATTTCTCTTTATTAAAATATTTTAATAATTATATTTTTAATAATAAAATTTAAAATATTACAAGGAAGGTTTTTCTTCATTTTTTTTCTTTTCCTTTTCCTTCTCGGTTCTTTCTCTTTTCTAGTTGTACTTTTGTTTTGGTGTTTTCTAGTACAGCCATGAAGTTCAGTAATTGGACAATGAAGTAACAAATGCATAATAGCCAGTGAAAGGAGGAATCCGGAGACCGGAAACAACCTACCTGATCGTGGTAGCCCGACCTCTTCCATTCGAAAATTTGCTGAAAGAATCGAACCACATATGCAAGAAGCCAAGTGGGAATGGGATAATAGAAATCAAATAACACGTGTCCTCAAAAAAATTTAACTTACATCTGAAATCAATGAAGACTCCATTTCATCTGAAGAAAGATATGTATACCATATAATAATTATAAAAAAAAGGTTAGAATTTCATAGCTTTGTGAGAGTATATATACAAAAGGTGGCATTCAATTCATAAAATCTTTTTCACATTTTTGCATATATTTTAAAAAAGTATAAAATTCTCATATTTGATTTAAATTTTTTTAAAAAATTCCATCAATGTTTTCCCATAAAATAGTGGGTATCTTACATTTTTATAATATAAAAGTATTTAATTTATAGAAAAAACTATTTTGCTCACCTTATCACTTATCATTAGTGACCTCTACTCATTACTTGTTACCCACCACTACCATCTATCACCGATGATTATTATTAGTTATCACTTATTACTAGTGACCGTTTTTTACCATTATTTATTATTGACTATTACCTATTATTGGCTACTAACATTAACTACAACTTATTACCTGTGGCCATTATAAGCCAGTTATCGCTGTTGATTATTATCAGCCACCACTTATTTTTAGTGATTACCACCACTACCTATCACTTATTCCTGATAACTATTACTAACCGTCACTCAACGTTGATTACTAATGATAGCCTTTATACATTCTTGCTGATCATCGCTAGTCACTATCCATGACTAATGACCACTAGTAGTCACCACTCATCAAAATAACTATTATTCGTTACCATTATTGCCACTATTACCTACTACCAGTAACCATAATCAATCATTCTCCTTCAATAGTAACTATTAAATTTTTAATGAAAATATTTTTTATAATTAAATAATATTTTTAAAAATACTTAATAATTAAAATATTATATTATAACATTTCTAAGAATATTTATAATTGAACTAAACATGAGAATGTTATATTTTCAAGAATTAAATTCTTGAAAATCATATTATCAAAAATATTAAGATTTCTAAAAATATTTAATTTTGCAAACCAAACATTACCTGGTAGAATTTCAGTATTAACTTGTTACATATTTTACTATTGATAACAATTAAATAACTAGTCAATTCTTTCTATTATTCAAATCTCCATAATAATAATAAATATTAATAAGTATATAATTATTTTTAAATTTGTACTAAAAATTAAAAAAAAAAGATATTCTCGCAAACAAAATAAAATAATTTTATAACCAAAGCCATTTTAAAATGTTATTGAAAAATTAAGATTTCATATTTCCAAAAATAAAATATAGCATTCAATGTTATTTTCACCCTTCATTTGAGTGTGTAAGATTAAAGTTTAGGCAAATGACCAAGAATACTTTTATAACTTTGAACAATGTATCCTAAGAATAATTCTTTTTTGGATGAAATTTCATAGTGTTTTAATATGTTAGTTGAGTGGATGTCTTTGTTAAAGTTTATGTTTTTGTAAGAAAATAATTTTTTTGTGAAGACATTTCAATATTAATTACAGATGTACAAAATAATATATTCAAATTAGGAAATTGTTTAATTACAAAATACTTTAAAATACAAAAATGAGCTCCATATAGAGGACTATAACAGTATATGTAAGCAATTTCAATCTCAATGGCACTGCTTTTGGGCAAATAGGCAATATAGTCATAGAGTAATGATAGGTATAAACTCAATGTTAAAACAGGTTTATAATGACACTTGATTAGATATCAATTGATAATTGATGCATAATCTTCCAAACACCATATATGTATTTGCAGTTCTATAGTAATGTGTGAGGTCTAACAGAAGCATCAACGCTAACCTTTACATGCTATAACCTTTCAACAAAATTCGTGCATCGTATTGGATTGGATCAAATTCTTAATGTCTATGAATCTCACAAATTGGATGATTATTTTTCATTTATTGGATGGAACTAAAAAGAAATATGTTATAATTGGATCATTTAAAAATTTTGTAAAAATTTCAATAAACTTATATCTATACATGAAGTATTAATGTTGGTGTCATAACAATCAATTATCTATGCAGGGAAAAAGTCTACTTGAAGAAAAGCAGATCAATAATTCAGATTCCAAAAAGCAAATAAAGAAGATATAAAGTACTATGGCAACACTCTTATTATTAAAGTCCAAATTTTTAGTGTGTTAGAGCTATCCAAAAACCAAAATATTACAACATAATGATTTGGGTGAGTCCAAGACTAATTAAGTTAGACAAATTATAGAAGCAAAAAAGAAAAGCAATCTCCATGGGACCATGTAAGGTAACATAAACTAGAATTCTTATGTTATGTAATTATCTTCACAATGATTAAAAAAGAAAAACTCAATTTTGATGGCAAATCATTACTATAAAATTTGTGATTAACATTAAGTATTTAAAAGATTAAATGTCAATTTACAATCAACGTTTAATTGAATAATGTTGTATACCAAATTTAACATCTAATGTACAACCGTCATAAAAAATGATAATAATGTCAGTTAACATATATATATATATATATATATATATATATATATATATATATATATATATAACCAACATCATATCATTAGCTAGTGCTGTGGAAAATGACGTACAACATTAATTTTTTTTAATAAAAAACTAATGTTTAATTTCAAATATAACATTTCCATTTTTATAAATAATTGATGTGGTATGTTTTGCCCTACCTCCTTCAATTCCTCCTTCCTAGATCTTCCCTCCTCAATCCCTTCCTACTTCCTTTAGTTCCTCCCTCTTGGATCCTTGCTCCTAACCCTAACCTCTTTACTCAATTTGTTCCTCCCAAATGTTAGTGTATGCTTTATTGGCTAATTATAGAATGATTATATTTGCATACCTTATATTATGTTTTCTTTATAAAAAATTTCAATTATTATATTTAATGTTATATCTATATAATATGAATAAATATAATAATTATCTTTAGAATAATTAATACTATTCTTAAATGTACTTAGTTAAGTATTATTGTGAATTAAGATAACAACAATATATGAAGACTAGTATGTATATTAATTGATGACCTTAGTCATAGACATAAGATATCAAGTTAACTCATATGTATATGTCAAAGAACAAATGTATTAAACTAATTTGCCATAAGAATGCTACATGGATTACTATGTGAGTGTCATAAGCAATTCTCATAATGATAATAATGTAAGTGATCCTTTAACTTGAAATCACTACAATTTCTTACATGAAGAGTCATGTTCTTTGTTGTCTTTTAATGTCACATATAATAAAGTTAGCCTAAAAAGTGCTGATTAGGTATACAACAAATCATGCAAAAGGATATAAATTATCTAAATAGGACTTTGTCCCCTCTTATAAAGAGAAGTGATATTCGTAGGGCCTTTAATTAAGTAAAATTATGAAATACATAGCCAGTACTTAAATACATCAACATATAATATTGATTCATTTATTTTAAATAGTCTACTCAAGAATTAAGAAATACATAAATTGTGATATGATCCTACGAAAAACAAGTACAAAATGCTATCTAAGAGGATTAAGAATGTACTTCAAGTGTCAATTCAAGAGATTTGGATAAATAAAAAAGAGAGCTTGGAGATGTGCATTTTAGCTATTGCAGTTATTTTTTGGCTATTTTAGTCATTTTGAACCTTGATTATGTTTTGTATTATATCTAAGTTATTTTAGGCTTTTTATGTGTTAATAATCTTTTGGCCCATTATTTTTTCACTTTTACCTTGAATATTTACAATGTTATTTTAAACCATTAGTTACTCCCATTTTAGGTTAATTAATGAGCTAATTAGTATATTAATATTGGGCTATCTGAGTCCAAGTAAGCATAATTATTATAGGTTGAGTTGTTATCTTTTTAGCTTATACAAGAAAGGTTATTCCTTATAAAATAAAGATTTGGAGCATTTATGAAATGGAATGGCCACTACTTTTTTCTTTGTGAGAGTATAATTCTCTCTTTAATTCTTAAATGAAGTTATGACTTATCAAATGGATTCAACCTTCATAGCATCTATCTTCATTGATCAAAGAATCCATCCTTTATGACATGATTCTTTTATACTTATCAAGGGATTTTTTATTGTTTATGATGTAATCTTCATCACTTATTGCTCCTATTCTTCCTCTTTCAAGCATGACTATCCATTTTTTTTTGTTTTTAAATTTACTAAATTTTAGGATGTTCCAATATCGATTCATATCATTTGGCATGAAAGAAAGGTATCCTAATCTTTAAATTCATTTCTTATCATTTCATATTCTATTTTGACAGTTTCAATTTTGTTTTGTTGCATTCTATTGTTGAATTTGTGTTTCTTCGATTTGTTTATGATTAATTTAGTTTTATTTGTTTAATTCATTATGCTCCTTTCAATTACATCTTCAATGTGCTTATATCTTCAAGTTATGTATGTATTATATATGTGTCAATTCCTTTTTAAGAAGTTCTATTTGTCTAAACTCAAGCGTCATGTTAATTCATTTATGTCTTTATTTAGTGTCTTACTATATTTATGTTTGTTAAATTTACAAGCTATTGTGTCTTTCATTTTCCATTTATGTTCAATTTATGTCAATCCAAAGTTATTTTTTATCTATTGTATTGTTTTTCCATTAGTTATGTTTCATTTCTACTACATTTGCCTTTAATTTATGTTAAATTCCATTTCATTTCAGGTCATTCATTTGACTTTATTTTGTTTTGGCAATTTATACTATTTGTGTTATCACTTTTGGTTTTGTGTCATGTTGTTAAATTTTGTTCTATATCAAAATTTTCAATTTGGTGCTCGTTGAGTCATTAAAGCCTTATAGTATTGTTTTCATTGGTGCTAAATTAAAGTTTATCATTTAGTTATTTTGGTTTATGTGCTTTTCAATTGTTAAGCTATGTTATCTTAAATTGCATGTCTAACTCAATGTCTTGCTTTTAAGTATTTGCTACATGTCTATCATTTACAAGTCATTTTCTGGAGTTAATATCAATTGTTGGTCTAATTTTGTGTCCTTTTCCAATTCATTTTTAATTTATTTTGTAGTGTTGTCCATTTAGGATTTCTACACTTATATTCAAATACTTACCCACAAAGGTAGCACTTAAATTGGTGTAATATAGTATTCTAATTACTTGTTACACCTTTAAAATTATAAAATAATTTTTAATTATGTAATTAATAATTCCTTGAATGTATCGATAAGTAGGAATGTTGTGGAAAAGTTTATAAGAAGTCTTAATATGAAATAGATATAATTAAGCTAGTTATGTTGTTGCATAAAATTAAATTAGAAATAGGATATGTAGAAGAGATACAGGAAACTGTTTCTTAAAATTACCCCGAATAACTCACTATAATGATAGTTATGCCCTTAATGGTCTTAAAGGCCAAGATCAGTATCCTTTTCTTAATTTCTTTCTCTATTATTGAGTTCTTCTTCCCTAATTACAAACCTATATCTAAAAAACCCTACATATCAATCTACTCATGCTTGGCAAATTTGAGTTGGATTTTATGTGAATTCATCTTCAAACTCTCATTAAATATTTGTGTCATCAAAGTATTATCACTTAGTAAAGTTCGACTAGTTTATAAAAAATAGGAAATTAAGGATTTTAAGCTAATTATGATATTTGTGTGTTTAGGATCAACCTTTTCTCCAATTGATCACCTTACTATCTTTCTGCTCTTAATTAAAAGAAAAGTAAATAATCTACTAACTTAGAACCCTGTAATATGACATATTGGTATAGACAAGATTCCTATCTGTAAAACTACTTATATGCATAGCCTAAGCTATAAAAGTAACCCCACTATTCTACATAGTACTCCTATCTTCCTAACCTTTTATATAAAAAGAACACTTATTAATATCATATCCATGATAAGAGATGACCTCCATGCGTAGCCCTAGTGCTAGCTATCTAATAGTTTAAAAAATAGTATCTTATAGTCTTTGCACCATAAGATAACAATGGACCTCTAATGCAATAACAATAAGGCCATTACACATGTTAAAGGAACTTAGATCTCACTAGTGAACTAAATTATATATTTTAGCACTTCTATCTTATTCGTGAAATCATTGATGGATGACATGCAAAGATATATAAAGTACCAATAGACGATAATATTATTAACCCACTGACCTAGTTTCTAGTGTAACAAAAGCATTGATACGTAAAATATTTACATATTTAGTTTCCCTTATATGATGCACTTTTAGATGATATCTAAGCTTAATTTAATAAATTTAGTTGCATTTTGTGAATGGATCTTGAGTTTGAAATGAAATTAGATTTTTTGAATAATGCTGCATTTTGACCTTATTTTAGATTTTAAGCCATATCTAGAGCTTTGGACATTGGATTGGGGTGTTCTTTATATGGATAAAAATTTAAGAGAAAGGACTTCAACTTTCATGTTGAAATTAAAGTCCAGTTTAGCCTCTAAGGAGTTTAAAATTTACTTAGAATCTGAAATGGTGGTTTTGTTCGAACCTGACCTATGTTCACTAATTTGACCATAACTAGAGCTACAAATGTCAAAACTGGGAGTTCTTCAATGCGTTTTAAAGCTAACATTCAGCCTTATAACTCTCATGTTGACTAGAAAACATGAATCTACCATTTTAATGGTCAAAAGTTACCAATAATTCAGAAGAATAGTTATTGCGAGAACCAAGATTGGTAGCTAAAGACTAAGATTGGTAGCTAAAGAACAAGATTGGTAGCTAATGATCAAGATTTATAACTTATAACTAATCCATTCACCTATAAATAGGAAGAAGTAGAGATCGCTAAAGAGCAAGATTGGTAGCTAATGATTAAGATTTATGACTTACAACTAATCCATTCACTTATAAATAGCAAGAAGTAGAGATCATTGAGGGCATTCATCTAGAGAGTAGTGTAGTTCATGCATTTTTAGTTCTTCTTATATGCCTCTTACATGGAAGGCTAGGTAGTCCTCCTATATGGATGGTTTTACCTCCTAAATGGATGGCTAAAAATTGTATTTTCATGCATTTTTAATTATATCTTTATGTTTTAATCATGAATGTTATAATGTTTTTATTTTATTTTGAGTTTATTTTTAATTTTATTATGTTCTAAATCTTCATTCTCCTAGGGTGATAATGTAGCTTAATAATGACGGATTGAATTCTAATCTATTGAAACTAATTTCAATTCTTTTCTCCTTGATTGAATTTTAATTATTATTCTTAATGCTTTCAATTGATTGGTCACTTTTTGAATGAACTCAATATGCATATTGAGACCGGAAGGAGATACATGTATATGGATTCTATAATTAAAATCATAAACTGCATATGAAATAGGAATATATTCATATGGTTTGTGTAGCCTTAATGAGTTCCATAAATCTTAATGCATGATTAGTTATTTTAATTCACATAAGAATATAGTGAATTAACAATTAATGATAGAATTACTTAACCTTAGAAAAAACTAGTAATTAATTTAGGAAAATTCGATTATCAATTAAGAGAGCTAAAATTAAATCAAATTAAATAGATGATTTAATTCGAAATTGTTAAGTGAAGTTTAATCCTTAGGGTTTTTATTCATATTTACTTTTACTCCAATTGCATTCATTTTTATTTTAAATATTTTTGCATAAATCTTCATTTAGTTACTCCATTTCCAGCTAATCGATTTGTCAAATAGTGTTAAGGTTATTAATTTTAGTATTTAGTGAAACAATCTTTGTGGGAATGATACTTAACTTATCAATTTATTACTTATTTATGATAGTGTACACTTGTGCTAATTAATAAACCATTTCACACGTAACAAGTTTTTGGTGCTATTGTTAGGGATTGTTATCAGAATATCAATACAAAGTAATCTTAAACCTAATTCGATTTTTATTTTACATTTTTTAGGTGTTTCTTTTTCTCTTTTCAGGTTTGCCCTAGTGTATGACTAGATCGAGAGTTGCTAAGCTGCTGCTTTTTGATTTTGAGATTGAGAAAACTTGTCAAATAAATTGAAAGATACAAAAGCAATTAACTATAGATCAAGGTAAAGTAATGATAGATTTGAGAGAAGAAGAAGACACTAAAGCACTTCGTGACTATGCCACACTAATAATCATATATACCATTTCTGGGATCAAGAAACCGCCTATACTAACTAACAACTTTGAGATCAAGCTAGCCATTATTCAAATGATTCGAGCAAATCAATTTGGTGGTTCTCCAGTGGAAGATTCGAATGCACATATAGCCAACTTTCTGAAAATTTATGATACATTCAAGCACAATGGCATGTCTAATGATGCCATAAGGTTGTGACTTTTCCCTTTCTCACTTAGGGATAAGGTTAAAAGTTAGTTACACTCTCTACCAGTAGGGAGCATCACTACATAGAATGTGTTAGCATAAAAATTTCTAGCAAAATTCTTCCCTCTAGCTAAAGCTGCAAATATAAGAAATGAGATTGCTTCATTCACCCTACATGATATAGAAAGCCTCTATGAAGCTTGGGAAAGATACAAGGAGCTACTATGAAGATGTCCTCATCATGGGCTACTAGATTAGCTACAGTTGCAGATTTTCTACAATGGATTGTCTAATGCTACCAAAACACTTATAAATGTTGCAACTGGTGGATCATTAATGGGAAAAAGCATAGAAGCTGTTATGGAGTTGTTGGAAAAGATAGTTGCAAATACTTACTAGTGGCCTTCTGAACGCAACATTTCAAAGAAAACACTTGGGGTCCATGAGCTAGACATCCTAACTACTTTGTCTTCTCAAGTTACCTCTATATCCAAGCAAGTGAGTTCACTAACAGCTCAAACAAATGCAATCAGAACTTCTGCAGATACTTGTGATTTATGTGGAGGTCCTCATGTGAGCATATAATGCTAAGAAGGTAATTCATTCATGTCTTTTCAACCTGAACAAGCTAACTATGTGGGGAATCAAAATTGTTAAAATGATCCTTTCTCAACCACATACAATCTAGGATGGAGAAATTACCCTAATTTGGGGTGGAATAATAATCAAAATATGTTTAGACCTCAAAGGAGCTATTAACAATAAATTTAGCAACCACACCACAACCAAAGATAAATTTAAAAGATGCACTAGATCAATTAACCATGAATATTTTCTAATTCATGGCCAGAACAGAGGTTACCCTCAAGAGCCAGGAAGCAACCATGCAAAATTAAGCAGCTTCAATAAAAAATTTGGAGGTGCAAATAGGTCAAATTGCAAGCATGTTGAATTCCACACAACCAGGCACTTTACCCAGTGACACTGAAAGAAATCCTAAAAAGCATGTAAAAGTTATCTTATTAAGAAGTGGCAAGCAGTTGAATGAGCCAGAACCAAGGAAGAAACATGAAGAAGCTCAAAAAGACGATAAGGTGATTTTAGGAAGAATGACCTTTCTGAATAATCCTTCACTATATGTTCCCTTAGTTCTATTTCCTCAAAGATTGGTGAAAGCTAAGCTGGAAAAATAGTTCAACAAGTTTTTGAAGGTGTTTAAGAAATTGCATATCAACATCCTATTTGTTGAAGCTTTAGCTTAGATGCCTAGTTATGCGAAATTTATGAAAGAGATCTTATTAAAGAAGCACAAATTGGAAGATTTTGAAACTGTAGCCTTGACTGAAGAATGCAGTGCAATTCTCCAAAAGAAGTTACCTCCAAAGCTTAAAGACCCTTGGAGTTTCTACATACCTTGTACCATTAGAGAGTGTGAATTCCAAAAAGCTTTATATGACTTCGGCCCAAGTGTGAATTTGATGTCATTATTTGTCTACAAGAAGCTGGGATTGCGAGAAATGAAACTAACTACAGTGTCATTGCAGCTAGTAGATCATTCAATAAAGCATCCACGTGGAATCCTTGAAGATGTTCTAGTAAAAATTGATAAATTCATCTTTCTAGCGGATTTCATAGTGCTTGACATGGAAGAAGACCAAGAAATTCCTATTATTCTTGGGAGACCATTTCTTACAACTGGACGAGCTCTGATTGATGTACAAAAGGGAAAATTGACTTTACATATTCAAGATAAGCAAGTGTCTTTTAACATTTTTAAAGCTCTATCTTTTTCTGATGAGGGTGATACCTATTTTAAGGTTGATTCAGTGAGCAGCTGCACCAGAGAAGTAGTAGATAAAATTTTCTCTGATCAACCTTTAGTAGTTAGCATGATGGATACATCTTATATTATTGATCCTAAAATTCTAAAACAAGTTAGCTACCTCGAAGCCAATTCACTAATTTTTATAAAAAGGTCATTCGAAGATTTAGGAGAAAGACCACTAAAGCTAGTCCCTTCAATTGAAAAGCCACCAAAATTGGAGCTGAAAATACTATCCACTCATTTAAAGTATGCTTTCCTAGAAGAAGATTCAACCTTACTGGTTATCATCTTATCTAACTTAACCTCTAAAGAAGAAGAAAAGTTATTGAGAATTTTAAAATAGTACAAGTCTGCACTGGGATGGTCGATTGCAGATATTAAAGGAATAAGCCCCTCAATCTGCATGTATAAAATATTGCTAGAAGAAGATGCCAAGCCATCCATAGAACATCAAAGAAGGATCAACTCAAATATGAAAGAAATGGTTCAAAAAGAAGTAATAAAATGGCTAGATGCTGACATTATCTATCCAATTTCTAATAGTCTGTGGGTGAGCCCTGTACAAGTCATACCAAAAAAAGGGAGGCATAACAGTGGTGCCAAACGAAAATAATGAGCTGATCCCGCAGAGAATAGTGATCGGATGGAGAGTTTGCATCGACTATCGGAAGTTCAACAAAGCTACTAGAAAAAATCATTTTCCTCTACCATTCCTAGATCAAATACTAGATAAATTGGCGGGGCAAACTTATTACTGTTTTCTTGATGGATACACTGGTTACAACCAAATTTTAATTGCTCCTGAAAATCAAGAGAATACAACTTTTACTTGCTCATATGGAACATTCACCTTTAGAAAAATGCCTTTTGGGTTATGCAATGCTTTTGCAACTTTCTAACAAATAATGATGACAATCTTCTCAAATATGATAGAGAAGTTTATTGAAGTATTCATGGATAATTTCTCAATATTTGGATAATCTTTTAATCTCTGCCTAGCTAATTTCAAAAAAGTGCTACAACACTGTGTAAAGACCAATCTTGTATTGAATTAGGAAAAATGCCACTTCATGGTGAAAGAAGGCATCGTGCTGGGACATAAAGTTTCAATTCGTGGGATTGAAGTTGATCGAGCAAAAATTGAAACCATAGAAATCTCCACCTGCGATAATCCAAGGCATAAGGAGTTTTTTTGGACCATGCTGGATTTTACAGGTGATTCATCAAGGATTTCTTAAAGATCATAAAACCGCTATGTAAGTTATTGGAAAATGACATTCCATTTGTGTTTAATGAGAATTGCATGTCGGCATTCCAAACCTTGAAGAAAGCCCTGATCTCGACACCAATTATTGTTGCTCCATATTGGAATTTCCCATTTGAAATAATATGTGATGCAAGTGACTATGCAGTTGGAGCAGTCTTGGGCTAGAGGAATAATAAGATTTTTCATACGATCTATTATGCCATTCGAACACTCAATGAAGCCTAAATAAATTATGCAACAACTAAAAAAGAACTCTTTGCAATTATATTTGCATTTGACAAATTTAGAGCCTACTTAATTAACTCAAAAGTCATAGTCTTGATGGACCACTCAGCAATAAAAAACTTGATAAAGAAAAAGGAGTCAAAGTTGAGACTAATCAGATGGGTACTTCTGTTATAAGAATTTAATTTAGAGATCAAAGACAAGAAAGGAACCGAGAACCTCATTGCAGATCACCTTTCTCAACTTGAACTTCCCAAGCTTGAACCAGAATTACCAATCTAAAAGGCCTTTCCAGATGAGCAGCTGTTGAATATAAAATTATTGTCAACCCCATGGTATGCTAACTTTGTGAATTATCTAGCAAGTGGGATAATGCCATATAAGCTCTCTAGACAACAAAGGAAGAAGTTCATAGCCAATGTGAAGTATTACTTTTTGGAAAATCCATTTGTATATAAACATTGCCCAGATAGAACCATTAGGGGATGTGTTCCTAAAGAAGAAATGACCAGTATCCTCTCTTATTGTCATTCATCCATGTATGGCAGTCATTTTGGAGCAAATCAAACTGCTGCTAAAGTCCTTCAGTCTAGATTCTATTGGCCTACTTTATCCAAAGACTCCCAAGCCTATGTAGCTGCATGTGATAAATATCAGAGAACAGGAAACATCTCTTAAAAATATAAAGCCCCATTAACTAACATCCTAAAGGTAAAAATGTTCAATGTATGGGGTATTGACTTTATGGGCTCTTTCCCATCTTCATTTAGCAATCAATTCATTCTAATGGTTGAAGATTGCGCATCCAAATGGGTAGAGGCAGCAACTTTTCCTACAAATGATTCTAGAGTGGTTGTGAAGTTCCTGAGGAAGAGTATATTTATAAGGTTCGGGGTACCCAGAGCAATCATAAGTGATGGAAGCAAACATTTCTACAATCAGTAACTTCAATCTGTGCTCACTAAATATGGAGTAACTCATAAGGTTGCAACCCCTTATCATCCATAAACTAGTGGGCAAGTAGAGATTTCAAATAAAGAGTTGAAATGGATTTTAGAAAAGGTAGTGAATTCCAATAGGAAAAATTAGGCAAAGAAGTTGGATGATGCATTATAGGCCTCCAGAATAGCATTCAAAACCCCAATTGGTGCATCTCCTTACTAATTGGTGTATGGCAAGGCATGTTATCTTCTAGTTGAATTGGAGCATAAGGCATATTGGGCAATAAAGGTATTAAATTTTGATTTGAAGACAGTTGGTGAAAAGAGGCTAATGCAAATAAATAAACTTGAGGAATTTCGCTAACATGCTTATGAAAATGCCAGACTTTACAAGGAAAAGACAAAAATGTAGCATGATAGGAGAATTATGAGAAGGAAGTTCACACCGGGATAGAAAGTACTTCTTTACAACTTAAGATTAAAACTCTTTTCAGGAAAACTGAGATCAAGGTGGTCAATACCTTTTACTGTGGTTTAAGTTTGGCCATATGGAATTGTGGAGATTCAAAATGGTCACCGAAAATTCAAAGTGAATAAGCAAAGATTAAAAGAATATAATAATAGTGCATTTAACACCATGAGGACTATCATCGCACTCAAGGAGCTAGCTGGTAAGTTTTAAAAAAATAAAAAAATAAAAAAAGAGAAATAAAACAATAAGTTAGGACTTTATCTAACTAAAGACGTTAAAGAAAGGCGGCTACTTGGAAAGCAACCTAAGACTTTTTTCTCTACTTATTCAATTTTTTCCTGACTTACTCAAGCACACATTATACAACATTTTTACTTATAATTTCAACTTTCATCATTCTCATCATGGAGGAATCCCTTGCAAAGCTTAAAATCACATTCCCTATTCTTTCCCAAGATGTGCTCAAGAAAATCTATAACTATTGACTTGAAAGAATGAAGGCATTTAAGCATTTAGGTCTTCCTGAGGATATACACCGAATTATTGAAGCTAAGGTACGTTTAGCAGGTGAATTTAATAAATTATTTGTTAAACGTATGCTAGGAAAGGGAAAAAGTTCTTACTCTTAAAAAAGAAGAGCTAAAAGAATGGGAGTCTGCCGTGAGTGTGCAAGGTGGAATTGTAACAAGCTCTATAGAAATAAAAGAATGATTTTAATAAATCAAGAAGATAAAATTCAATTCATAAAGGATGGACTGAGTAAAGAGTCACTAGATAATATCATTCATACTCTTGAGACACATCTTAGTGAAGATATTAATGTTGTTCTTCTTGATTTAATGAAGTTATTCAGCATAGAAAAGAAATGCTATAGTCTTGGGAATCTGACTGTAAAAGACCTTGTTTACCAATTTATAAGAAACTGGATGAGAAGCAAATCCTCGACTCATAGAAGCTATTCAAGCCGTTACTAGATGAAAAACTAGAGAAAAATGTGAGCCATAATCATAACTACTATATATATTAATGCTTGTCTACTCTACTTTTTCTTTATTTTTTATCTTTACAGATGCTTTCTGACTTTCTTTACATTTCTCTTCTTTTTATTTTATCTTTTCAGTTACCTTTTGACTTTCTTTACATTCTGCCTTGTTTATTTTCTTCACGCCATTATTGCACTTAACAATTTTTCATAACATTTTTCAAACTTCTTCTGACATTGTTTGATTTGTGTGATCTCCTTGTTTTTGCTTTTGTTTTATAAAGATGCATTTCGGCAACCACACTATGCAAAATGTTTGAGAGTGAGAGTAAAAAAGAGGAAGAGGGTAAAAAATCATCAAAATGTAGACTTAAATCTATATGTGTTTCTAGTGAATCTTATGCTAGAAAGAATGGAGATTTCTAGTACCAACAAATGATCTTGGTCATGCATTGGTTGCTAGAAAGATTAACTTTGTGTATGGATGAGGACTTCATAGCTTAAAGGGAAATGCAACAATTTCTGCTAACATTAGAGGAAACAGAATACTTAGTATCCTTGTAAATGGTTTGGATGATAAGAAATACACCATTGATAAAATATTAAAGGTTTCAAGCTCGCCTAAATGTATGGGATGCATGTTTTACAGTGCTGAAACCTTTATTGCTTTACTTGATGGTTTGGAAGCATTGGATGAAATTTTCAGCATTACATATTAGGTTAACTTGAACTTTCATCAAAAGCTAGTAGGTTTATTAAATGTTAATAGTTTTTATGATGGTTTGTTATCTTTTTTATATCATATTGTGGATCAGGGATTCATACCCTAAGCGACTCGTCATGCTATAATGTCTACTTCAATTACTGATCAGTTGATTAACCAACTACAAGGCTATGCACCTAAACCAGATCCATTAGTGAAAAAGATAGATTGACAATCTCCTAACAACAATATGAAGCATGAGCCAAACACCGCTCTCCGATTATAACTTTCTTTACTCTTATGGTTTTACTCCCAAAATTTCTTTTATGTGTGAGTTGCATTTATATTTCCTATTTAATAAAGACTTTTGCTAATCTACTCAAGACATTGGGGATAATGTCTACATTAGGTTGGGGGGAGAAAAAAAGTAAAAAAAAAACTTTTATTAAAAAAAACTTTTATTAGGATATTTTATTAGTAAAACTATGAGTTTTATTATGTATGAAAAGGATAGCCAAGTAAAGAGTTATTTTTTGCTCTTGATATGCATCCTTTAAAAAAATTATGTTTTAATCTATCTTTTTGCCAAAAAAAATGGTTTTCCTACTTATTAGGTACTTTTTAGTAATTTTAAATACTTCATAGCATGATTGAACAACTTTCTTGCTTCTTAGAATTAATGGGTTTGGCATTGGATTTTAAGTTGGATGGATTGAGTTAGAAACCCTTAATCGTGAGCTTTTAAGCCTACTTATTTAATCAGTATTATATTTCTTATGTGTGATATTCACTTATTAAGTTATTACTTTAGAACTTGTGTAAAATCTAGTTGAGATTACAATTCACATGCATACTCAAATATGATAAAAGTATTTTTTTTTCTATGTTAGCTAAAACCAAATAGCCAACCTTGCAGTTTTACCATTGATAAGCCCCTTTAAGTCTAATTAACCATTTCTTTGTTTTTAGCTTATTAATATATCATTTAATGAATCATCAAGTGTCTTTACTTAACCCTAAGGATTAGTAGAGCATTTGAATCTTTGTAAAATGGGTTCTTGATAAAGTGTGGGGGTATATTATTATTAATTTCAAAGTTGCAAGGGTTTTCTTTCAAAAAAAAAAAGAAAAAAATTTCAAAAAAAGAAGAAAAAGAAAAGAGAGAAATTGATGTGTACTTGAATTTAAATCTTGGGTTATTATGCTGAGATAAAATTATTTAGAGATTACCCATGTTTTAGTTGCTCTATTAATTTCTTTCTTTGCTTTAATCTTTCATATCCCAGTTTTATCTTTCCTTCACCTTGGCCTCATTATAACCCTTAATAAAACCTTTTAATTTGAAGTGTGCATGTGAATTAGGTAGTAGATATTGAGAATTTATGCAAGCTTATGGTAGTGCAATCTTTGATATGTTAAATTGAATAAAACACTTACCCGTAAACACTTGAGAGAGGATGAGCTGCAGTAATCTTATTATCTTGGTTCATTCCTTCTTAGATTAAGTTGCAATTCCCTTTTTAGTTTTAGATGTTAGGATTTGTTAATTTATGAATGCTATAATATCTTTGTACTTTAACTATTTTCTTATGATTTTGCACCTTGATCTCATGGGAAGATTAGTATTAGTATTAGTATTCTTCTGTTTTGTATTTATCAAGGACGTTCAAAAGCTAAGTATGGGGGAATTTGATATGTAAAATATTTATATATTTAGTTTCCCTTATATGATGTGCTTTTGGATGATATCTAAGCTAAATTTAATAAATTTAGTTGCATTTTATGAATGGGTCTTCAGTTTGAAATGAAATTAGATTTTTTAGATAATGCTGCATTTTGACCTTGTCTTAGGTTTTAAGCCATATCTAGAGCTCTGGATATTGAATTAGGGTGTTCTTTATATGGATAAAAAGCTAAGAGAAATCCCTTCAATTTCATGTTAAAAACAAAGTCCAGTTCAGCATCTAGAGAGTTTAAAATTTACTTAGAATCTAAAATGGTAGTTCTGTCTGGACCTGTCCTTTGCTCACTAATTTGACCATAATTAGAGCTACAAATTTCAAAATTAAGAGTTCTTCAATGCATTTTAAATCTAACATTCAGCCCTACAACTCTCATGTTGACTAGAAAATATGAATCTACCATTTTAGTGGTCAAAAGTTACCAACAATCCAGAAGAATAGTTGCTACAAGAACCAAGATTAGTAGCTAAAGGCCAAGGTTGATAGCTAATGGTCAAGATTTATGACTTGCAACTGACCCTTTTACCTATAAATAGCAAGTAGATATCATTAAGGGCATTCATCTAGAGAGCAGTGTAGTTCATGCATTTTTAGTTCTTCTTATATGTCTCTTACATGGAAGGCTAGGTAGTCCTCCTATATGGATGGCTAAAAATTGTATTTTCATGCATTTGAAATTATATCTTTATGTTTTAATCATGAATGTTATGATGTTTTTATTTTATTTTGAGTTTATTTTTAATTTCATTATGTTCTAAATCTTCATTCCCCTAGGGTGATGACGTAGCTTAATAATGATAGATTGAATTTTAATCTATTGAAACTAATTTCAATTTTCTTCTCCTTGATTAAGTTTTAATTTTTATTCTTGATGCATTAATTGGCCACCTTTTGAATAAACTTAATATGCATGTTGAGACCAGAAAGAGATACATGTGTATGGATTCTATAATTAAAACTATAAACTGCATATGAAATAGTAATATATTTATATGGTTTGTATAGTCTTAATGAGTTCTATAAATCTTAATGCATGATTAGTTATTTTAATTCATATAGGAATATAGTAAATTAGTAATTAATGATAGAATTACTTAACCTTGGAAGAGGCCAGTAATTAATTTAGGAAAACTCGATTATTAATTAAGGGAGTTAAAATTAAATTAGAGTAGATAGATGATCCAATCCGAAATTATTAAGTGAAGTTTGATCCGTAGGGCTTTTATTCATATTTACTTTTACTCCAATTGCATTCATTTTCATTTTAAATATTTTTTTGCATAAATTTTTATTTAGTTACTCCATTTCTAACTAATCGATTTGCTAAATAGTGTTAAGGTTATTAATTTTGATATTTAGTGAAACAATTCTCGTGAAAATGATACTTAACTTATTGCTTTATTACTTGTTTATGACAGTGTACACTGCATTAATTGATAAACCATTTCACACGTAACAAGCATCATAGTCACCTTAAGTTACTTAATGATAGATACATAAATGATTAGCTTTAGTGCAAGTAAGAGACTATTAGTGTATGCTCTAATAGTTAATCATAGGGTGATTGTATTATGTTTTCTTTATAAAAGAATTTCAATTATTGTATTTAATGTTATATCTATATAATATAAGTAAATATAGTAATTATCCCTAAAATAGTTATTATTATTATTAAATGTCCTCAATAAACTATGATTATAAATTAGGATAATAATAATACATGAAAACTAGTATGTATGTTGGCTAAGGACTATGGTCACAAATATAAAATATCAAGTTAACTTATAAATAAATGTTAAAAAATAAATATACAAGACTGATTTGCCATGAAGATGCTACATAGATTGTTATGCGAGTATCATAAGCAATTCTTATAGTGACAATAATATAGGTGGTCCTTTGACTTGAAATTGTCATGATTCCTTACATAAAGAGTCATGTACTTTGATGGTATCTAATGTCACCAATAATATGATCAACCTAAAAGGTGGTGATCACTCTAACATAATATGAAGTCAGTTTGATCCTATTAATACACAAACTTCCATTTACAGCACGTTATAACCTTATTATTAAGAACTTATATACCTTTACTAATTCCCATGTTAAATTTTTATTTTTCATATCTGATTGCATGCCTTTCTTGTATATAATTGTCAAAGCTCCTTCTAAGTAATTTCTCAAAGTGAATTGCACTTCTTCAAACAAAGGATCTAACCAGTAAATAATCTTCCTCCTTAAAAACATCATAACAAGCATCCAATAGAACTTACAATATAATGACATAGCAAATTGATAAAATCTATTTAAGAAAAAAATCATAATTAATGCATAAATAAGACTTACTTCTCATGGTATGGCATGAAATAATAGGTTTTCTTGGGCTAATAAAGTAAAGCATTGACAATGTACTCCTCATTGTTATATGGTTCTCCTAGATTATATTATTAAGTTAATATGGATCTAGCAATCCATATATAGTATTTACTGATATTCACTAGTCATAGTAATACCCATATGAGGATTGATATAGGTTAAACTTATATTCAGATAATAGTTCACTTGATTTATCTTTGTTTAAAGAAAACAACATAAATTTACATGATTCAAAACTAGATGTAAGTAGCATCAAGCTCCTCAAAACATATAAGCTACTTAATGAAGAATTTGTCAATGTACATCGAATTACATAATCCCACCATTTCTACCTCCGTGTGGAGCATAGCTTAGAAATTTTTTGCCTAGAAGCTATCGAGGAATACTTACAATATCTTTCGAGAGTAACCATGAGATCATGGAGACATAAATAATATCAATTAGTTATCCCACATAATTATACTAATAAATGCAAAATATATAACATGTTAGTGTTGGTGGAGGAGAATACAAGATGACAACTCCATTGAGAATTGAAAGAAAGTCATTGGCTACGTAATGAAAGTCCTATAGGCTTCCTCTATTATCCAAACTACATCATTTGGCACTAAAACCTCAACCTTGTGAACCAAAAGCTTATCAACTATCACCTTAACTTGACCATTTAGTAATGATTAATGATGGAGCTCATAACTAACCAAAATGCATCTATTTACTACTTTTTATAGAGGTAGTCCCACCACCATCATAATGCATTGTGCTTTCAACTTAAGTAATGTGAAACCCCATTATATAAAACTTAATTAATGTATAGACATATATGAAAAAGTGTTATAGTTAAAAGTGGCATCTTGCCTTGGGTATGGTATTTAGAATAGCGACTACGATGGAGGCTAACAGATTAAGTATTATTATGTCTCCTAAGCCAATTGCAAGAGATATTAACACCCTTTTCTAATCAAGATTTCACCATGTTGGTTAGGCATTAACTATAGCAGCTAACACTTCTAAGTAAGTAATAGACCTAGAGGTTGGCTAGATAAATATTATGAAACCTAGATGTGTGATCTATTAGTAGCATATCTACTTTATCAAAATCTAAAGCTAGGATTTACTGTTCTTTTCTTTACTATAGCTTTGTCTCCTAATCTACATTGATTTTTTATGCCACATCATTAATGATGCTCACTTTGAGATGCACCAAATTAGCTTGCGAATGTCCCACTAAATGATACCTTAATAGGCTAAAGAACTCCTTTAAGCTAGCATCATATCTAATAACTCAAACATAATCAGGATGCTCCTTAGTTTTCAAAGTTATGGTTAGGATTGGAGCCTACTGCATGATAGCGTCCTATTATAATAAGTAAAGTACGAATAATTAGATTTGACTCTTGTGAAATGGAAGCTTTAAAATTAAACATGTTTTAGTTTAATTCTTAAGACTAACAATCCTCTCCATAATAACTTAACCTTTATAGCTATGTACTAACTTTTCTTGTTAACTTTGCCTTACTTTCATAACTCTATGTGAGAAATAAAAAGTGTCTTATCAATGCCCTCACCTTTAGTTTTGGTACACTTCTTAGCTAGTAACTCTTTCTCTAGCTTAGGATAGCCTCCAAGGAAGAGCTTGTATGAATATATATTCTTCCTTTTCTTTTTTTGATTAGTCCTACTTAACACTTATTGGCCAAAGGATATATTAGTTCATAAGTATAAATGACACATAAATAAGACATTGAGACAAATTAGATGCTAAAATGTAAATTTCACATTAAAGCGCTCGTCCACACATTGTTCTTAGAACTTCTCCTATGATCTTTGGCCGATATAATTCCTTTACTAATTTAGGTTAGCTTTTGTTGCAATCTTAGAATTGATGTATTCTCACCTCAATATTGTCTTGAAGTCCCTTTATAGGATTGCTGCATGCAATAATACTTTTCTGCACATTTATAAGGCATTAAGAACATGGAAGGAACTTTATAAAGAAAAAACACATGTGCATATATGAAAATCAAATTATATGTGAGTATATTTCAAATAAAATCTTTCATACCTATAGTGCAAAACTATCTAAATCAAGTGTATATAACAAGAACTCATTCCAAATGTTATCCTTCAATCTCGTGGGGACTTTCTTCTAATAGGCATAAGCTATTAACCTTTTGGACCATACAACCACTCCAACATAATTAGTATTTGTCAATCCATTTTCTCTTTCTAACTACCATTTCTTATTGAATATAACGTGTAATTTCTCACCTTTAAACCACACTACAATAATAACCCTTAAGGTTATAGGACCTTTTATGTTTCTTTATGTAGGAGTAGCTTCCTCTCATGCAGGATTCTTATTCTAGACTTTTTTTTAGAAAAAGTATCAATAATATATAATACATATAAAAAGTTATAAGTTGACATTACTTAATGATGAACAAAATAGTAGATATATGATTAGTCCTTACAACACATGTTACATTAAATTATATGTTATAACATATAACTTGCATAATAAGCAACTAAATTAGGAATACTTCAGTTATTATACTTTACATACTTCTTCACTAATTTATATAACCAAGGAGAAAATTAAAATCATTGAAATATATAATAAATTTGATGCCTTAAAAGGATAAAATATCATCCAATGGTAAAGATAGCAAGTAAAAATAGTAAAGACATCACCATAAAATAGAGCATACCATAACCATATATTCTAAGTGCATCTAAAATCTAAAAGCATAAATAAACACAATATAATATAATCCTAAACTTAGCATTAAATGAGGCTATCACAATATCATTATAAATATATACATCCCAATTAGAAAAAGTACTTAGTTTAATCACTTGATATTAAAAAACAGAATGAAAACGAGAAAGGAAAATGTACTTAAAAAATTTGTTAATGAGTAGAATGAACACAACTAACTCTAAGTACATAAGAGAATATGGTGGAAGTTTAGGACTCACAGGAGAAATTTTGATGGCAAAAGTAATAGCAAGAAAAGTAGGTTTCAAAAGGCAACTATAATGCAAAATAAAGGATAAAATGAAAGTTAAGTAGAGAAAACATTTACATATCAGTTTTCCATTTGATAATCAACATCTTAAATAAACGATGTTGATTAGTACAAAATAGATATATAAAGTTAAGAACATATTTACAAAATTGCTACCAAACTATCAATTTTAATGTTAATTTTTAAACAAATTGATATCTTAAGTTATTTTATCCTTTCAAAGTTAATAGTATGCATTCACTTTCAATGTTAATTAAATAAAAAATTAACATCTTAAAGTCACTTCTAATTTCAAACATTATATTAACCATTATCTTAAGTTTCTTATGGATTGCAAAAATACCACCACTTTGAATAACTATCATCTTATTGGTTTGAATTATTTAAAAAATGCCACCACTTTGATACCAATGTTAGTTTATCCTTTAATCAATGTTTATCTATTAATGTAGAATTATAATTATATGATAGTGAATGTTTAATAACCACTAATTGAAATACAAGTAGACACAATTTTATACTAAGTTAAGAGAATTTTTCAATATATAATCAAGTTCCATTAAATCCTAAACACAAATTTAAAGTCCATGAAGGAAAAATGAAACATAGGCTAACCTTGTAATTGATAAGAAGAGAACAAATCTTGAGTTTGTGTAAAGCCTACATGAAGAGTGAATCTAGAATAATTGTTAGGTATCCTAAACCAGCTTATAAACAATGACAAACTAAAAAATGTTATGATGGATTTGAGAAACCCTAACTTTGTTCCAAATCCATATTAATTAGCAAATGCCAAGGATTCAAGAATGCAATTCAACGATTAAACTAACAAATAAAAAAAGATTAACATAGATCTAAATTGAATGATTGAATTAATATTCCAAACTTATAAAAAGATTCTAAGAAATTGTCCTTTTTACTAAACAATCCAATGAATTAGCATTGTAGTGGACGGCTATTGTCGACGTTTGGGTAACCTAACAAATGTGTGATGATAATGGGGGACAATGAGAGATGACAACTAGAGAAAAAGTTGTAGTTTGGAAGTTCTTCATGCTCCAAAGAAATGAGAAAGAAGATATGTTGATATTAAGGTTTTAAATATTTTGGTATTAAATGCCACCTCAAAATTAAAAATCCAAAATTTATTTTATTTAATTTTGAATGCAATGAAAGTACAAGATTTAAGGTAGCTTGGGCCACCTTAAATGCCTATCCCAAATCTGAAAATTTCTTAGAGTTATAAAAGTTATTTGATTAGTATAAAATTACATGAGAAATGCAACTTCCTGAGAAATAGAAGATAAAGGAGTTATTTAATTGGCTACTAATTGATAAAAGGAAGAAAATATGATTTTCTAATAAGTTCTATGCCCCTATAAAGTAGAAGAAGTTATTTACCTGCATTTTCTTACATAAAAAGAACTTCTTGTGGGAAGTTTTAATTTTTATGGTTAACCAAACAATTTTGAGCACTCCTTAAAAATTTTATAAGAGAAATTACTTTCTTAAGAACTTAACTTTTTGTAGGAACCTTCTTTTTATATAAATTAAACAACTTCTTAGATTACAATAACATATTAATTTAACAGGCTAATCTAGTAGGCCTACAAGCAATCTTATATTTAAATAGATTAGACTTGTTTCACAAATTGATTAATATATTGATCTAAGATTAATTTATTTAATTAAATAAACAAGTGAAATCTATAATAAATTGGGTCATCTATTGTTGGTGAGCTACCATATTTATTTTTACCTATAGTTTCTACCACGTATACTCTTTGTTTAAATTTATCAAATAAAGGTAAAACAAGCATGTGGAAAAAAAGAATTGAAAATAAATTTTTATTATTTGGATGCTATAGAAAGCTTGAGGTAAAAAGGGGGTGAAAGGGTTCAATAAAGCATTTTCTTACCAAATGGGTGCAGAAAATAATTAGAATATTTTGTAATTTCAAAATTGCCATTATGTAGAACTTACCAAACAATTTTGTTCACCTGTAATAAAAGCAATTTTATCATTTAACGAAATATTTTTAAATTATTTTTGAATTTTCAATCAAATGAAGAATTAAAAATTAATATTTTATTAATTTTCTTTTATCTATTTGGTATAGATCCAAATAACAAATGAAAAAAAAATACCTTTTCATATATTTCTTTCCATATCTTCTTTTCTATCTATTTTCTTTTCACATTTAAACAAAGGATTATTGATAGATGTACCAACGAAATGCATGCATTTGTCATTAAATTGGACCTGTGTAAGATTTCTTTTTCATTTTTTTTTTTGCAATATGAAGACAAATTAGAAGATATTATTTTCATTGTTAAATATTAAAATTCTCTTGCCTTTTGCTTTTTCCGCTGGAAAATTGGTAAAGAGAAAATTTAAAAATAAAAAAAGAGCTGAAAATATTATTTTCCTTTACTTAGTTGGAGAGTAAAAAAGGGATGGAAGAGAAAAGGAGTTAATTAAAAAAAAAAAGAAAGGGACCACCAAATTTTTTTTTTGGCACATATAAGTAAAATATGAGTGAAAAAATTCACTTCAAACAATTTTATTTTTGATTTTATTTAATTTAAAAATTGACTTATTAATTTAATGGATAAAATTATTATTCAACTTAATTTTGCTTTCTTTTCTTTTATTTTTCAATCTAAACAAGTAAAAAAATTATTTTTATCTTCTTTTCCTTCTTACTTTCTTCACATAAAAGTACGAGAAGAATTTTTTTTTTATTATTTTCTTTCCTCTTACATTCTTTATTTTTGTTTTATTTTCTTTTCTTTTGCAAACAAGTAAGGAATTGGCAAGTTCTATTCCTTTAAGGTCCTTTCATTTTAACGGAAAAATATCTTCTGAAAAATATAATTATAAAAATACACATATCTTCCAACAAGTCTAAATTAAGCAGAGAATCAAAGTATTACAATCGACTCTTAACTAGCAGTAGAAGATTTTACCCATTTTTATTTCAAAAAATTCATAACGCACACCATGTCAAAAATTTAAAGCCACTGTAATTGCACATACATTATAGAATATTTAAGTTATAACAACTGAATAATAATTATTATTTTATCTTTCTCAATCAAAATACAATTGCAATTTGTTGGACATTGGTCGAAAATTTTAACTAAATGTAGATGGTTGGAACTAAGCAGGATGGTTTGGCCAAGTTGTCTCAATGAGTCGACTTGCACTGTGGTAAGAAGGCTTGATGAAGTGATCAAATAAAAGATTAGTTGGGAGAAGTTGTAGACTTGCATGTGTATGCTATGCAGATATTCAATATCAACCCTAAAAGAGGAAGAATTGTTCAGAAGACAAGTAACTGTTCAACTATTTCAGTCTAAATAAGACAGAGATGATGGCAAAAAAGATCTTTTTGCCAACTTGACTACATATAACGCATAAACACACTTTGCGTCTAATTTTGTAGTACTCCGTTATCATTTTTTCGATTTTTCTTACAATTTTGTGTAAATTTTATTTCAAATCTTTAAGTATGAGCAAGAATAATATTTCCAAATTACACTCAATATTTATTAATTATTGATATAATTGTACATTTCTTTTATTCATCTTTATTAGCTGCTTTTATTGCATCAATATTCTTATTCAAAACTCTGCCTACATAATAGAAAAAATCTTCTGTCTAAAACAAGTCGAATAATATAATTATGATTTTCGACTAAAGCACAACTACATTATAAACTTCAGATCCACACATTTGAAAAGAAGTCATTCTTAAAGGAGCCAACCACTGAGCACATCATTACTTTATAGCGACCTAATCCCGTTTGGCGATACCTTCTTAAGTATCATTTTTATAAAGTATAATTATCTTCTACGAATAAAATAAGGAAAAATGTAAATATCCCTTCAATTTTATAATAATTAAAATTTATTTCTTCTGTTTTAAAAATTTGAAAATCATTCCCTTAAATTATAATAAATTTAAAATTAATATTCATAATCAACTTAATTAATTATTTTTATCACACTACATATTTTTCATGACTATTTCAAATAAAAATTATAATATTATTATAGTATCATTTTTGAAGTATTGCATTAAAATTTTATATATCTAATTTAATTTCTATAAACTATATAAAATAGAAATTATTTAAAAATGATAAAATAAATTAATATGTTATAATATTATGATTCTTATTTAAAAAATTCATAAAATATCAGATCATTTAATAGAATAATAAATTAAATAAATAAGTATTAATTTTAAATTTTTCTATACTTTAAGATGATGATTTCTAAAATTTTAAATGTTGCAGGATATAAAATTCAATCATTTTAAAATTATAGGAGGTGTTTTATATTTTTTGAAAAAAAATTGAAATACCCCTCTTTTACGAGACATGAGCCTGAAAAGTTTCTCAAGTCGAGCAAGTAGATATTTTATGCCCCCACTTAGACATATCCGCAAACTGAAACAGATAAATAAATAATTTAATGCCAATCAGAGCTATAGATAAGAGTAAATCTTTAAGTTGGTACAAGATATCTAAACTCGACAAAATCACAAAATATTGTGGGGACCTTCCATTGTCATCTTTATGAGTGATGAGCCCATCCATTGCCGCACACTCTGTTTTCAACGCCCACTTGGAAAGTACTCCTCCGGCAGAAGGAGGATCCTCTCTTGAGGAAAAAGAAAAAAACGGAGATGGTAAATTAATTAAGAAAGATTTATATAATTTTTTAATATTAAAATAATAAATTTTAATATAAAGGTAATATACTCCAAAATAAAGATTTTACTTTTTTCTTTTAAAAAATAATAGGAAAAGGAGAAGATTCGGTCCGTGCAAAAGTTGGGTCTTTTTATATCATCGTCTCATATCATAACTACGTAGAGGCTGGTCATACAAAAAGACGGGAGGAAATAACAATTTTTTTGAGGTTAAAATTTTACACACACATATAATATTACTACAAAATATTATTAAAAAATTAAAAGAATAATTAATCAGAATTTTTTTAAATTTTATGTACCAATAAATTAATTATTTTGTGTTAAATAATTATTATGTACTATGTAAAATTAATTTAAATGATTACATCAATAAAAGTTACAATATAAATAGTACATTTAAAAATTAATAAATTTTCATGCCATAAAAATAATTGTTGTTAAATTTATTTACTAAAAAATAGAATCTAAGAAAAATAAGTTATTGTGAATATTTTAGAGAAAATTTGGAATACTTTATATAAAATTATAAAGTACAACATGTATAATTCAACGAAATGAGAATAGGCATGACTCAAAATACATATATCTATACAACCATATAAAAGGGATTATCTTATTTGGTGTCTATTTTTTATTTTCTAAAAAAAATCAAATATAACTCTCATTTATTTTAAATGTAACATGACTAAATAATAATTTTTAACCATTTTAAATACAAAATAACAACCCACTAAATAAAAATATTTTTTCATTTCCTCCAAATAATATCATATCATATTCATTTGAGCTCATGATCTTTAGAATAAAATAGAGTAACTATGAGCTTATTTAATTAACTAATATCTAATTGTATTAATTGACTTAACATGTTAATAACATTAATTGTTTGAATAAAAATATTAGTAAAATTAATTATTTACATATAAAATGATATATAAAGATATAAGTATATTTTATGATTTATTTAAGTATGTTATTTTATTTTAATAGTCTTTTAAAGTTTACATATTATTTATTAAATTAAAATTTATCATAAAAGATATATTATTTTAGTTTATTATTTATTAAATTATTGTGAAAAAATAAATTGTTAAAATTTGTTCTGTATATATGTATTACATATGCATATAAATTAATCTTATTAAATTTTTTTAAATGCAAAAAAAATTAAATTCATTAAATAATCATTTAATATAATCTTTAACCTATTGTAATGTTTATTTTGTTAATTTATATTAATTTTTTGTATAAATTTAATTAATAAAAAATAAATAATTATTTATTATTTTTAAAAAATATTACATTATAATATATATTAAATTGATACATATATAATTAAAAATATTTAATAGCTTAATGGTTAGTTTCTTTTTGTGTAGATTGAGGTTTGTAGTTCAACTCCTCTCTTTAACATTTTACACAAAATGATAATTGTATATAATTATACAATTTCACCAATAGTTTTATTTTTTTACATAATTTTTATGAATTAATTGATTCAAAATGCTAGATGCCCTAGCTTTTTCATATTGACTGATCAAGAATCAATCAGTATTATTTCTTAAATATCTAAAATAGTTGTTTAATTTGATTAGTTAGTTAAAGGTCCCCAAATTAATTAAAAGCTAGTAAATTAGCTATTTGCCAAAAATTCTCAATATCTTTGGGCCAACTACTTTGATAATAATTTTATGGATAATTTGTTCATAAAAGCAATTATCTATCTTTTGAAAGATAATGATGTTTATACAAATTAATATTTTCTTCAATAAAGGATAATATTGATATTAATTTGATGAAATAAAAGTATCTCTTTTATTGATCATTAATATAGTTGAGAATTTTATACTAATATTTATATTCATTTATAATTTATTTCATCTTTCGCATAGTAAGTCAGTGAAAATTTCAAATCTTCTATAAAAGTTAGTTTCTTACATTAACTCATTTATTTTTATATTCACTAAAAAAATATCTGAGTTTATTGGAGTTAGTTTCCACATTTGTGATTATGTCTACAATGACAATATTGTAAATTAATATTTCTTCTTTTTATTATATTTCAATATAACAATTCGTTAATAATTTTTTCTATTATTCTGTTCAAACATAATAATTTATTAATATAAAATCCTAAAATGAATGGATGCAATTAAATAATTAGAAAGCTTAATACTTGAAGAGTAAATGTTGGACAATATGAAAAAATTAGTTCATTGATTTAGAAGCTCTTTTTTTATTTTTTTAAGAAATTTGAAACACTAAACAATATTATTAGTAAGTATTAACTATAAATATTATTTGTATGGGGATCGAATTATACTTGTTAATAATATTTATAATTTTTAATCTCTTTGGAAAAAAGGTTGCATATACGAGAAGAATAGTAATGTATAAAGAAGATGATATTATATATACATTCAATTCAAAATTCATATATAACAAGATTCTTAATTATAATTTTTATTTTGTCAGTTTACATTATGAATAAATATTATTTTAAGATTATTTTATAAACTAATAAATAATAAAAATTTTTACCTATTATTTAATGTAATAATATTTTAAAATAAAAATGAATATAAAAATATAATATAAATTATTAATATCAACATTCTATTAATTAAAAAATAATTTAAATTTTTATTTAAGAGAACCAAAATTTAGGTGAAAATGTAAAACATATACATCAATATACGGGTAAACCTTTTTTTTTTTTGAGGGACTAAAATTTAATAATTCTGTATTATGAATGCCCAAATGCTAAAAACAGTATTTAAATGGTAGAATTGCCTAAATCTATTAATTTGTATAGTACTGCATAAACTCAATGAAATATAATAATTTTAAACTCTAGGCTTATAATTTGTACAGTATTGAATAAGTTGAATAAAATATAATAATTTTATATTCATTGGTTTGTGGTAAGAAAAGAAATACTACGATGCATCAATAGATTTAAAATTATTATATTTCATTTATTATGTGTAATACTGTACAAATTAATAAATTTAGACTATTTATTATTAAAATATTATTATTTTTAGCATTTAAAAACATTTAGACCCAAAGTTATTGAAGTCAACGCCTTTTTGGAGGGCAAGGTGGGCCAGTCCCTGAAAGTGAGATGCCCCTTCACCCAAAAAAATCAATTCCCATAAGATGATGATGTACTTCAATCGTATTCTTTCTTTCGGGGAGAAACGATACCCAAGTTCATGTGTCCATCCGTTCATTTAACAAGAAGTAAATAATTATAATTTTTAATATTTTTTAAAAAAGTTTATGTGCATAGCTTCTATGAATTTAATATATAGATAATAAAATTAGTCAATGATATTTTTATTAGATGAAAATAAGAACACATTACTATAAGAGTGTATCAAGATTTTGACCTTTTAAGAGGTACTTTTCAAAATATAATTAATAATTAAGAGAAGCTTATGTTACATCTAGTACGAAAAATGGAACGAGAATTGCAAAAGAAATGAATTTATTGTTTCATATTAATATTTTATATGGACATTTTATTTTATTTTTATGTTTAGTAGACTAAAATAATAAGAGAAGAATAGTTAATGATAATAATATTCTTTTCAAAAAATAATAAATATACATTCAATTAAGCAATGTTAATTAACTATTTTATTAAATAATTTGATATAATATATGATGTATTCAATAAAATATTATCATATTTTAAATTTCATTATTAAAATTACAAGTAACAACAATTTTTTATGATAAAAGCATAAAAATTTTAATTTTTTACTAAATATCATATTTTATATTTTATTATTAAAAATATAGTTAGTAAAATATTTTTATAGTAAAGATTTTGAGAAACTAATACTGTTATGATAAATGTAATAAATATTAATGCAAGAAAATAATTTATAAAACGATAAAATGAATCATCTCATTCTATCAGCTTTATTATGTTATTTATAATAAAAAATTTATCAGTTGATGTCATGCACATTCTGTGATAAATGAAAGAATCTTCTCTGCAGTACGCATCCAACAAAGTTCATCGATCCGTTCCATATGCGCATACGGATTTTAGGCTGCAAGTTAGGGTGGGAAAGAATTTATCTCAACTTTATAGCATGCTTAGTATTATTAAATGAATACAAAAATTATTTAATAAATATTATAAATTGAGAATATTTATTTCCTAAAAAATAGTGATTTTATCAAATAACAAAATTTTTATTTCATAGTGATAAAATGCTTATTTTATTATTTTTTGAATAGATTTTTTACACTCTTATAAGTTATATGTTTTATATATTTTAATATTTCTATTTATTAATAAATATTAAAATAATATATATTTTTTAATATTATATTATAAAATATTTTAATAGTTATATTTTTAATAATAAAATTTAAAATAAAATATTTTTGAATTTTTCATAAAATTTATTTAATATAAAAATTTGATAAATCAAAATTTTTTATTCTCCTACAATATAAGATTTTGGTTTAATTATAATATTGATAATTAAATTTAAAATATAATCCTTTGAAGTATTATTCACATTATATATCTTTATTTAATATATGTTATTATTTTATTATTTATAATATATATATATATTCAACTGTAAATTATATATATTTAATTATAAATAAATAAAAAAATCATATAATTGATTATATAAATGTAGTTTCAGTTCTATACTTCCTTTTATTTTAAAAGTGTTGTTATCATTGATCCATTTTTTATTTTATTTCTTTAATATTTTTTATATTAGATATAATTATATAATAAAATACCTATTTCAATATAATTATAGAATGGGGGAAAAAAAATCTTCTCCTATTCTTCCATTCCTCCTTATCAATTGGAACATTAGTGACTTCTTTGTTCAGTTTCATGATGAGATCCGTTATGTTGGCCCACTAATTGAAAACTTTGTCACCGCATGTTGCATGAGAGATGGAGACGTGAAAGAAATCTTGTGCGAATGCGGAAAATAAGAAGAGAATAAACACGAGGAACAAAAAGGATCGATCAGCACTATATAGGAAAGAAATCTGGAATTATTTTAGGTGCTTTTTGTCACAATTAGATTTTAATTGATCCGATTTTGAAGAATATTAGAAATATTTTCATAGTTTTAACTGTTGATCATCACCCCCAGAATCCAGAAATAAGCCCAATTTATTTGTTGGAATTTTTTTAAATATTATTTTTTTTTCATCTATATCTTATGACTAAAACTAGAATAAAGATAACAATTAATTTTTCATTTATAAAAGTAGTAAGTGTTATATTACTCAAATTTTATAACTAATATTATTGATTTTTCATTTTTACTTTTGCTATAGTTATTCAATTCTCTCATCATTAATAATATTAAAATAAATGATAAAATACAAGAATATAATCAAAATGCAAGCATGCATTTAATATTATTAAGATAAAATTTAATAATTTATTACAATATTTTTCATTTATTATAATATTGCAAAGGAAGGAAGAGATTGATAATTATAGTAAAAGTAAAAATGACGAATTAACAGTGCATGTTATGAAATTTAAGGATATAATAACAACTATTTTTATAAAAAATAGACTAAATATTTTATTTATTCTAAAACAATAATACTTGGAACCATGGTAACAGATAAAAACAATTTCCTCTTTAGAAAGAAAGGAAATTGCCTGCCATTAAACTTCTTACATTTAACATTAAAAATATTGAGATATTCATGGGTTAAGTTTCCAAGTTTGGGACAAAATTTTTTATATATAATTGTATAAAATATAATAATTTGAGCCTCAGCCTAACCCATTTAATTCTTAAAAAATTTAAGTTGATTTAGCTCAATTAAAATTGAATATCGCCCAAGACCCAATTCAAAAGTTAGATTATTTTTTATTATTATTTTAAATAAATATTTAATTATACCAACATAATTATTTTTTAATTAAAAATAATTATTTAAATTTGATATATTATAAATATGAATTAATTTTATACTATTACTCACTATTGTATTATCATGCCCTTAAAAGTTATTAAATTTAATCCATTGTCAATATAAATTAATTTTAATAAAATTTTATTTTTAAATTTACTGAGAGTGTAAAATATTTTACACTAGTAATGCATCAAATTTAAACTCTAAAAAATTAAATATAATTATTTTTTATAATATATAATTATATTAATAAAAATAAGTTTACATAATCGAGTCAAGTTAAGTTGACCTAATTCATATAATTATAACTTAAGTCGAATCCAAATATTAATCATATTATAAAAAATTTTAATATATATTTGAATTATAGAAAAAAAAACTCAAACTTTATATTTTTTAAAAGGTACATGCTAATAACAACCCTATGGCTGTTGTTAATCATTAAATATATATCCTTAACTAACCATCCTAAATGCTTTGTTTTTTATTTTTAGTAATATAATAAATGATAATACATTAAATATTTTATTAAAATAAAAAATATTAAATGTAATTCTATTATTAAATATATTATTATTTATTATATTATTAAAAATGAAAATAAAAATAAAATATTTAATTTTATTGAGAATTATTGTTAACATTTTCCTTTTTAAAATTAGGGTTTTTGAATTAAGTGGGTTGTTTAGCCTATGAACAAATCTATGAATATATAAATTATTTACTATTTTACTATTTTTTCAATTAAAGAATTTTATGATACCCCAAGAATTTCAAAACTTAGATTAATATGAAAAATTCAAAAATTATTAAATTAAAATTATTTAATTATTTTCAACCAAAAATAAATAATTGTGATTCAATGATTTTACTCTAATGATTTCAGAACTTATTACCTCACTTCAAATTTTAAAATTTTCAATATACCATAATAAACACTTAATTATAATTATATTCTAATAGATGAATAAACAAGTCTCAACAGAAAAGGGAAAATGATTTGTTTGTTCGATTGATCGTCTAGAAAGTATCCATTTACTAAAGTGGGTTCCGACTCATGAGAATGCAAGATGCATCTTGATTTATTATTTATTCTAAGTTTTGAATTTTTTTAATGAATTTTTTTTAATTCCTTTTACTCCGTAAAGTGTATATTAAATTAATGATTAGATTAAAAAATTAAATGATTAGGCTGGCCAAGAAGGGGATCGGCAGAGATTGCAACATTCTAAAATTTTTTATATCATCATGTCTATTTTCAGTAATTTCAAATCGATCCTTTTAAAAATTTAAAAATTACATATATATATATATATATATCACTTTTCAAATAAAAAATTCATTTTAAAAAAGAATAAAATTTTGGATTCCACCTATACTATTTATTTGTTTAACATAAATCAAATAATCCACTGACAAAAATGAAAATATGATATCATTTATTTATTGCATATTATATTTATTGTATGATGCAATTAAACACAAGAATTTCTGGTTTTAAAGTGATTTCACGAAACATTCTAAATAGCATTAAAACGGTTTTCTCTGAGTTGTTCATTCAAAAATAATTAAATGGGTGGAAGAAAAACAGGCTTTGGATGTTGCACTCGTGACTAGCACGTTGCTTACCTTTTGACCCAGAACTCAAGTGACGAGAACTACCACCAATTAATTGCAATTTCACCTTATCTTTTAGGTGACATCTCATTTATAAAATCTTATATTTTTAAAAAAGTGCATATGAAAAATGTATAATTTTAAATATATAATTTTTAAAAATTTAATTAATAAAAAGATAATAATTTTATATTTAATTTATTATAATTTTTTTAAAAATATTTTACCAGATTTCTATATATGTTTTGTTATTATATTGATTCATATTTGATATTTTCAAAAATTTTTAAATTATATTAAAAATATTTTTATCAAATTTTTTATTATAAAATATAATATAATAAATTATATTTTTTTTTAAAATCACATAAATAATAAAAAAATTTAAAACTTAATAAATTATATTTTAATATTTAATATCTAAAATTTATTGAAATATATATATAAATATTTTATACTTTTTATATTTTAATATTTCATATATTATATTTTAATAATTAATATATTCTTTATTTAAAATAGAATTTGGTTGCAACCCTGCTAGTAATGAAATACTATAATTTTATCTAGAAATAAGTCATGTATAAACTAGTTATTTGTTCATTTTTCTATACTCTTTACCTTTATGAGGTATATTCATTATCATCATTATTATTATTATATCAATTTTTAAAATGAAGTAAGTATAATTTATTTAAGTTATTATTATAATATTAAGTATTCTTGACATTTTTATTTTAGGAAATATAAAATTTCACTGCTAAATAATTTTCATATTATATTTCATACCAATATTAAATTTTACATTATAGTTTCTTATCTAATATAAAATGTTATTAGTTTATATTTTATGTATAAATATATCTTTTTTTAAAGGAAATTCCAAACCTATTTGTAATTCTCCAATGAAAGAAATCATATGTGTGTATATATATATATATATATATATATATATATATATATATATATATATATATATATATATATATATATATATATATATATATATATATATATATATATATATATATATATATATATGAAAATAATGTTCCAAATATTGGAAATAAAAATAGAAAAATAATTGTAATTAAAATATTAATTTCATTGCATTTTTTAATAATAAATATATTTTAAAAATAAAGTGATAATTATTTTCTCATTTAAATTAAAAATTATTTAATAAAATGATAAAAAAAAGAATTAAGTGTGAAGATAATTTTATCCTTTTATTTTAATATTAATATTTTCATCTTATGAAAATTTAAAATACCTATCTTTAAGAGAATATTTTAAGAAAAAATTAGATAAAAAAATTTCAAGAATATAACTTTCTCAAAATTCTCAGACATTATTTTAACTTTAAATTAAATATAAAAATATACTATTTTCTTCAAATATTTTTAAAATGTTAAAAATATTTTTGCAAACCAAGCCGCTTCATTGCAAACTTGCAGGTGCTTTAAGCATCATGATTATCTAACAGACTGACGCAATTCTCGTGAGCATATCCTTGATTTCCGCATAACTGCTTCCTTGCAGAATCAGGGGCTTTAACTTCTAAAAGTCAATTGACCCATATAAATAAACAGGCTAATTTTCTGGAAAACCTTCCTAAAGAAAATTGGATGCTTTTGTACGACTAGTTAATTTGAGATATCTATTTTATATTTGAATTATTTATTTTTTTTTAAAATAAGTGATTTTAGCGTGAAAGGTGTACCACATGCAGTACGTAGCTCTATTTCTTCTTTATCTGTTTCTTTATAAAAAAAAAATCTATTATCGTTTTAGACTAAAAAAAATGTATTAATTATACTTTTCTAATTTAACTACCACCGTCTCTTATAAATGTTCAACTACTCTACTCACTAATTAACTTTTATTAAGGGATAAACTAGTAAAATGCGCCTTTTTTTTGTTCATACAATTAGAGTATTTGATTAACATTTTTAGCAGGCGTGGATAACGTAATGGATTAGACTTTCATGCCTAGGTATTTTTTCGGGACACATGTATCCAAGAAATAAATCGAACATATGATCTGTGCCAAATTAAATTCAATGGTTTATATTTGTTGCGTTAAAAATTAGGATAATGCTAACATCATATCATTTGTTTGTGTGGTGGGAAATGGCATTCAACATTAGTATTTTATAAATAATCAATATCTACTATAAATATACTCCATTCATTTATATAAATGACTGATGTGATGCATTTTGCCCCTACCATCCGTGCCCTACTTCCCTCTAATTTGATTCCTCCTTCATAAACTTGAGCTTCTCTACTAATTCTTTCTTCTAAAATCCTCTCTATTCCCCCTATGTTCTAACATTCATGACACCGTACCCATAAATTAAAAATAATGTCCCATTTGATACTACAAAATTCCAATCACATCAATTTTAAATAATAAATTTTGAAACAAAAGTTTGAAAAATAAGAAAGGTTATACCTAATCACAAATGGGTTATGTACCAAATACTATCTTAATACTCATTATTCAATATGTATAATTGGTACTATATAGAAAAGCACAATTGAATCTAATTCTTACAAATGCGATAAGCATTGATTAAAGAGAAAATGATGATATATATTTTATATAAATAAATAAAAGATAATACGATTAAATGCCAAAAAAGAAGAATGAAATCAAATTTCTTACCAATACAAATTTGTAAAAGCTAAATTAAAATAAAAGGTAACAAAATATGATATATTATGAAACCAAAAACTAAATTTCAAGAACAAAAATAAAAATTAAACAAATCCTTACTTTAATTTTTTATATTTTTCCAATGAGTGTGCAACCCTACATATTTAGAGATAGGCTAATAAAAATTTATTACTACAAGAAAATTTGATGAGTAAAAATACAAAATCAAAGAGAATCAATTTCAAATTAGAGGGAAAGCATACCTAGTTAAAGAGAAAAAAAATTTAAGATTGGAAGAGTTTTGAGATGAAATTTGGAAATGAGTTATTACTTGACTCTCTTTATTTTCAACTCCTGTTATGGCGTGGGGTTTAGACATTGATTATTTGTATCAAACTGAAGTTTTGAGAACAACGATATTGTCCTACTAACAAAAAGAAAAAGATGTCAATTGATATATAAATAACTAGCATTATAATTAAAAGACATTGATTTTAAGTTAAAAAAACTATCATTTCTAGACATTATTTTTTAAAAAAAAAACTAGTTAGAAACTTTCAATTAACAACATAATCATAAATAATTAATCGGCACCTGTAAAAATGAATCATAGTTTACAACAACTATAGAATAGGATAGAAATTGACAATAACATAACTAATTATAGGAGCTTTTATACAAAGTTTCCAAACTCTTATTTATACATCAAAATAAAAGTTACAACAAATCATTTACAACCAAATCAACTATTAGGAACTTATTTATAATAAGTTAATTACAACCACTAGTCATATTTAAGAATACTTAAAGTCCTTTATTCTAGTTAAACTTTGGTTTTAATGAAGTATCTTGTCCAAATCTCTCTAACCTTATTAAGTTATTCTCAAGTGTATGGTTTTAGTTTGTTCTTGAAGAACTACAATTTATACACAATTAGTATATTATCATTAAAAACCAATTTAGTAAAATTAAGCTAAGAAATGATTACCTTAGTAGAGAGTTTATGAGCAAACAACATATTATGCATGTAAGCATGATGTAGTAGTCACACTCCACATTTCCAAGTTGTCTTAGGTGCTATAATAAAATAAGAGATCAATTTGATCCCTTAACATACAATCTTCTATGTTAAACATAATACAATCTTACTATTAATAATATATTTTCACTTTTACCCATGTGAAAGGTTGGTCCACCTCCAATTGCATGCCCTTCATATAAGTTGCTATCAAAGCTTTTTTTCTAAGGAAATATGCAACTTGGATCACACATTTTCCAATAAAAAATCTAACTACTTGGTAAGCCTTTTTCTTAATAATATTGTGGTAAGCATCCAATGACAATTACAATATAATGACATAATTAAATTATCAAAATCTATTTAAGAAAAAATATATCATAATTGACACATAAATGAGACTTACCCCCTATAGTATGATGCAAAGTAGCAATTTTTCTTAGGTTCATAAAGTAAAGCCTTGACAATGTACTCTTGCCTTGATTTCTTGATTGGTGCAAACTCTTTATTAAGTTAATATGAATTTAAGAATCTATATATAGTATTCATTAATGGTAACAAATCATAACAATGCTTGTAGAAAGATTGACATAAGCTAAACTTATATTTAGATAGTAGTTTAATTAATTTGCATTTGGTCAAAAAAGACAATACAAACTTATATAATCCAAAGTTAGATGTAAGTCACATCAAGCTTTTTAAACCCTAGTAACTATTAGATGGATGGTTTGTCAATTAAAATAAAAAAATTTAATTCCACTATTTCCTTTTTAAGCTAAAGTGAGGCCTAAGCCTAATTGCCCTAAGAGTTATCAAGGCATATCTACAGTGCTTTTCGAACACAATTAGGAGATCATTAAAATACAAATAATGACATTTAGTAATCTCACACAATAATATTAAAATAATTTCAAAATATATAAAAAAATTAGTGATAGAAGGAATACAGAATGATACCTCCACTAGGAATTTGATAAGGATTATTGGCTATATGGTGAAAGTCTCATAGGTTTCATTCACTTCTAGACTTCATCATTTAGCACTGGCACTTTAACGTTGTGACCAAGAGCTTGTTGACCATTGTCTTGATTTGATTGTTCAGCAATGATTGATGGTATAGTTCACAATCTACCAAAATTCACCTTTCGCAACCTTTTACAAAGGTAGTCTTACCACCATCTCCACTTGTGCAATACGAACCCTCATTATAGGAAACGTGATTCATGTATAAGCATATATGAAAAAGTTTAAAAGTTAAGGGTGACATTCACCTTAGGTACAGTCTTCATAATAGTTGCGTCATAGGGCCAATGTTATAAGCGCTAGCATATCCTCCTTTCTAGTTGTAAAAGAAGACAACACCTTGCTTAAATAGCAATCTACCTAGCTAGTTGGGCATTGGTTGTAGGAATTAACTATTCCATAGAAGTAATAGGCCTCGGGACCAGTTAGAAAGATCTCGTAGAACTTGAATGTATGGTATGCTATCCAACTATCTACCCTTGTAGATAGCGAAGCAACTCTTATTGCTGTTGTGCTTATAAGTGTTGCTCCTCTCTGTGTTGTAACCTTACCTCCTAATTCATATTGAGTTTTTGTGCCATATCTTTGGAGATGCTTTTTTTTAGGTTTTCTAATTTGGTGCTCGAATGTCCCATTGGATGGTGCCTTGATAAGTTGAACTACTCTCTATGGCTAACACCACCATTAACAACTTAAGCATAGTTGGGATGTTTCCCAATTCCTAAAGCTGTAGTTTGAATATCAATCTTCCTAGCTAGTTTAAACTCACCCTGGGAGGCCTAGTATGTGAGAGCGTATTGTAATAATTATCAAAGAAAAAATAATTTGAATTAACTTAAGTGAAATGAAAGCTTTAAAATTAAACAACACATTTTGGTGCAAATCTTACTATTTACAATCCTTTTTACATTGGTCTAAATCTCTTATTGCTCCTGCTTGTTTACTCTACTTTATTTCCATAACTCTACACTAGAAATAGAAGTTGCTTTATTGTCATCCTTTTTTTCCTTAACTTCAATACACTTCATAGCCAATAACTTCTTTTCTAACTTCTTCTAGCCTGTCCAAATGAGATTGTTGTATATATATATTTTCTTTACTTCTTTTGATTAGGCTTACTTAACTCCTATTGACTAAAGAACATTAGTTAACAAGTATGAATGATATACAAATAATATCTTGTTATGAACTAGACATTAGAAAATTTTACCCTAAAATACTTATTTATACGCTGTTCCTGAAATTTTTCCCATGGTTCATAGTTGATATAGTTCCATTAATGAGTTAGGTTTGTTTTTATATGATCTCATGATTGATATTTCCTACCTCAACATTGTCTTGAAGTACCTCTATAAGGTTGCCATATACAACAGTAATTTTTATGTATTTGCGAGGATATTTAGAATATAGAAAGAACTTTATAGGAAAAAAATACATATGAAAGATCAAATTATATGTGAGTATGTTAAAAATATAGTCTTTTCATATCTATAGCACAAAGTTATCCAAATCAAGTATACATATCGAGACCTTATCCTAAATGTTATCTTTTAATCCCATAGGGACTTTCATCCAATAAGCATAAGTTATTGATACTTGAGATTGTATAGCCATTCTAACACAACTAGTGTATCCTAATCCATTTTCTCTTTTTAGCTACTATTTCTCATTGAATTTAATATGTAATTTTTTTCCTTTTAGATTGTGCTATAGTAATAGGCTTTAAGGTTATGGGTCCCTTTGTATTTCTTTCAATAAGATAATTGCCTCTCCAAAATGATTCATATTTTGAATAATTTTGTAAAAAATAAAAAACCATTATTATTTATGTATAATAATACCTAGGAAAAGTTATAGGATGATATTACTTAATGATGAATAAAGTAGTAAATATAAGATTAGTCCTCATAATAAATGTTGCACTAAATTATATGACAAAATACATAACTTTTATGATGAAAAACTTAAAATAACATTATATTAATCATCATACTTTATCATAGCCATAGAGTAATATATAATATATCTAATGCCCTAAAAAAGATGCAACAACATGTAATGAAAAAGGAAACAAGTAAAAATGATAGAGACATTACCATGAATAGAGCATGAACATAACCTTACATCCTATGAGTAACTAATTTTGAAAAGCATTACCAAACATAACATATAATATAATCGTAAATGTAGCAATGAATGAAACTATCACACTATCACTATACAATCAAATATACATGCTAACCAAATAAAACCAAATTTAATCTCTTAATATTTGTAAAAGCAATGAAAACGAGAAAGGAAAATATACCAAAAAATTTTGTTAATGACAATAATTACTACAAAGCTAACTCTAAGTGTCATAAATATTATGGTGGAGATTTGAGACTCAATGGAGAAGTTTGAAGGTGAAGGTAATGTTGAGGATGTGGTTTCAAAAAGCAAAAATGATACAAAATAGAAGATTAAATGATATTTATGCAATTAAAAAAAATTTAATTGGCAACCAACATTTTAAGTAAATGACACTAGATTGATAAAAGAAAATAAATGTATAGAGTTAAGACAATCTTTACAAAAATAGCAACAAACAATCAATTTCAACGTTAATAATAATTAATGTCTTGAATTCTTTTGCCCTTTCAAATGTAATAGTTCTCATTCACTTTTGACATTAGTTATACATAGAATTGACATTTTAATATTACTTCTATTTTAAAATATGTTGACTTTGATAAAAAGATGTTGATTACTAATTAGTTAATTGTCATCTTAAGTTTTCATAAATTTTAAAAAATATCACTGCACAACAATAGATGTTAGTTTATTTTTACAACTATCATCTTATTTATCTTAATAATTTTGAAAATGTCATTGCATTTATATACAAATCCATTTATTCTATGACTAATATCTATCAACTAACATAAAATTATAATTTTGTAATAATATAATATATTATTATAAAAATTAGCATATCTTATTGATTGCATTATTAAAAATAAAAATAAAATATTAAATAAAATTTTAATATTAATTATACCATTATTAATTAAGAGTTATTAATTACACCCAAGTCATTGCCCCTTGAGGAAGGGTTGACATTATCCTAAAAACTAAACTAATATATACAAAATTGTCAAGCAATATATAACTGTCCATTTTTTTATCTTAAAATTCTAATGGTAATAACATGGTCAACAAAATTTACTGGAAATAATGTGAACAACTGCCTTAGGCATCCACACCCTTAAAATTTACTAGGGTATTATTGTCTTGAACTAGGCTAATACATTGATATATAGACTTTTTTTATTAGTATTTTAGCTGATAGGAGTGGTTATGTTGACAGAGTCAAAGACACAAGAAATTGATTGGAATTCATGATAGAAATGAGGACAAAACCTTCAAAATAAAATAAAATAAAATAAAATAAAATAAAAATAACATAAAATATTATTTGTGTTGCATGATCTTAATCATCATCATCATTATCTATATTTACCGTAAACGACCTATAAAAAAGAATGGATTGAGTAACCATAAATCACTGACAAAAATTAATTAAATTGTATTGTGTGATTGTGTGAAATCATTCTGTATCTAGTTTATGGGATAACATGCTTAAAAATTTTTCAACAGATAAATAGCGAGAGTGTTAAGACCTCAATATTAATTGTCATCAATTCATTAATTAGTATTTTTTCTCTTGTGAGTTATTTTTTTAATTAAATTTTGTATTAGAATATGAATTGAAATTCCTATCAGGAAAAATATTTTGAATTGTAAATATTTCTACTAGAGAACGATTTAAAATATGAAAGATATATGATGTCAATATATACAAGGGTTATATAAAATTTTTTGTAAATATTAGAAAATAAATATTAAAAAATGTATAAAGACATTAGTTAAAATTTTATAAAATTAAATTACTTGTTTGTTATTTTCTATGTTAGTTATTTTAATTGTTCATTTTTTGGCCCATATATTATTTTTTCTAATAGAGTATAGCATAAATTGGGATGTTAATGCTTTAACTATTAGTAATATATGTATTAAAAATGAGATTCAAAAGTGAGTACCAAATACAATTCAAAGATTGTAATTAAATATAAGATGATAAGATAAATTTTTAAAATTTAATTCAATTAATATAAAAAATTTAAAATTTAATTTCGTGTCTTACTTTCCTTACTTATAACATCTTTAATTTAAAGCTCACGTCTAATTGGAAACACAGAGATAGAAAAAGAAAAATAAATTGAAAAATCTTCTAATTAATACCGAAAAACATCATTAAAGCTTTGGAGATTGAACACTTTGAATTAAAATAAGTGTATGGTTTCAATGCAGCGATTCTAGCTACATTTGTTCATCCGAATAAGTGAGATTCATGTATTTTTGTAGAATTTACACTAATCAACAATTGAATGCAATGTAGTTGTTTGGGGAAATTTTATATATTCAAAATAAAATGAAAACAATTCATAAAATGACAACTTGTTGGTCACCCAATCATCTCATATTCATAAGGCTACACAAAATATTAAATACTAAAAATAATTAGAGAAAGAATATTATAATTCCAAGAAATTTTTTGGTTCACACAAGAAATAATTTCCTATCACTACAACAAAAAGCAGCAATAACGACGACACTTTTAGCGGCGACAAAATTTTGGTCGTCGCTAAAGGTATTTTCGACGACAAAGTCATCAGTAAAAAAGGCAAAACTTTTTAAAGGGAAACAGGAAGATTGGCGAGAAGATTTAGGCTTTTAGCGAGCAACGACAAAAGTCGTCACTAAAAGCCTAAAAAAATTTTGGCGGCAAAAGTTGGCTTTCAGTGGGAAGAATTTGGCTTTCAGCGACGACATTGTCGTCGCTAAAAATTCAAGGCTTTCAGTGACAACATTGTCATCGTTGAAGGGTAAAGCATCAGCGATGACACGGTCGTCGCTGAAGCCCTAAAAATTTATGGTAGAAAATTTTGCCCATCAGCGACGACACTGTCGTTGTTGAAAGTGTCCAATTTTCAACAACGACTCTGTCGTTGTTGAAGGTTGAACCATTAGCGACGACAATGTCATCGCTGAAAGTCATCCCATTTTCAGCAACGATAATGTCATCACTAAAAGCTTTGTCTGAATTCCGAGGCAAGGCTTTAGTGACGACATTGTCATTGGTGAAGGCTGGACATTGTCGTCGCTAAAAAAAAACTCGGTCGTCGCTGAAAGCTTCAGCAACGACCAAATTTTTTGTGTCGTCGCTGAAAGGTGGAGGCTATTTATTCGCGGCGCCTCCTCCCACCTCATTTGCGCATTTGAAGTTTCTAGACCTAAGGTAAGTTCCTGAACTTTCTCTCTCTTTTAATTTTTTATAATTTTAGTATATTTATTTTTTTATATATGTTAATATGTATTAATTTTGTATGTTGTATCTTTTAATTTGTTAGTTACTATTAGCACTTGGCTTAGTTTGCAGAGAGTATTTAGAGTTGATAAGTAGATTTTTACCATTGAGGTACGTAAATTAAAAATTATAATTTTTTTGTGTACTAATATATTTAATTTACTCAAATAGTTTGCAATGAATTAATAGAATTGATAATATGTTTAATTTAAATTAATAGAATTGATAGTATGCTTAATTTAATATGAAATTTTGTATTATTTAATTTTGTATGTTGTAAATTTTAAATTTATTTATGTAAATTTAACTTAGCATTAATTTTATAAATATAAATTTGATTATTATTATGCATCCCTCAATTTATAATTTTGAAGTATACAATATATGTGTAGATTATTCATTTAGACTAATGTAAGATAAAATAGTTATGATATTTTATTCACAAAATCTAAAATTTGTGATGCAATTTAGGAAAATTCAAACTTATTAGATTCAACAAAATAATGTAAGATAGATAATTAGAATAAATATATAAATTTATCTTAGAAAGTAAGAGATTACAGTAATATAGTCTATTTTTTAATTGAGATTGAAATTTAACAATTCAAATTCTATTATTTACACCACACACTAAGAAAAATTCAATTAAACTAGAGATTACATAAAAATAAAACCCTAACAATCCAAATTATGATATTTACATCTCATAAAAATAAAAAATTTCAAAACATTAGGAAGTTCGCATCAAAATCACACCCCTCTTGGATAAAACCATATTTACTTAAATAAAGAAGCTGAATTGTGCATCTTATAAATAATATACACCTTATAAAACTAAACTTATTTAAATTTACAACTAGGAAGTCCATTCACAAAATTTAAAATTTGTGATGCAATTTAGGAAACTTCAAACTTATTAGATTCAATGAAATAATGTAAGATAGATAATTATAATAAATATATAAATCTATCTTAGAAAGTAAGAGATTACAATAACATAGTCTATTTTTTAATTGAGATTGAAACTTAACAATTCAAATTCTATTATTTACACCATATACTAAGAAAAATTCAATTAAACTAGAGATTACATAAAAATAAAACCCTAACAATCCAAATTATGATATTTACATCTCATAAAAATAAAAAATTTCAAAACACTAGGAAGTTCGCATAAAAATCACACCCCTCTTGGATAAAAACACATTTACTTAAATAAAAAAGCTGAATTGTGGATCTTATAAATAATGTACACCTTATAAAACTAAACTTACTTAAATTTACAACTAGGAAGTCCATTCACAAAATCTAAAATTTGTGATGCAATTTAGGAAACTTCAAACTTATTAGATTCAATGAAATAATGTAAGATAAATAATTATAATAAATATATAAATCTATCTTAGAAAGTAAGAGATTACAATAACATAGTCTATTTTTTAATTGAGATTAAAACTTAACAATTCATATTCTATTATTTACACCACATACTAAGAAAAATTCAATTAAACTAGAGACTACATAAAATAAAATCCTAACAATCTAAATTATGATATTTACATCTTATAAAAATAAAAAATTTCAAAACACTAGGAAGTTTACATGAAAATCACACCCCTCTTGGATAAAACTACATTTACTTAAATAAAGAAGTTGAATTGTGCATCTTGTAAATAATATACACCTTATAAAATTAAACTTACTTAAATTTACAACTAGGAAGTCCGTATTCATAGTATAAACATCTCTATAAAGAAGTTGAATTGTGCACCTTATCAATATAGTAAAGTAGGTTACGTAAATAACAGTACTGACACTTAAATAACAATACTCATAAATTATTGTATCGTTAATTTTAATTATTGTAAATATATTTTTACAATAATTTAAAATAGAACTACATTTTCATTTAAATATTAAGCTTAGACCCGTTCAAGGGTTGGTTATTTTCTGAACATCAATCAACCCTTGAATTGTCCTGAAAAGTTGGACAGTTTGGGATATAATCATGTAGTTATTATTACCAATTTATCGGGCTCTTGTTTGATATTGTGGAAATATCTTAGCATCCTAACTATTCTCCGGGAATAAACTATACAAGTGTATAGTTTAGGCACTTGGAGAACCATAGGGAGATGCTGTCGAAATTTCTACATGAATCAATTAATGAGTGTAGATAAATTGAAAAAAATAATAATTATAGAAATATCTCGAATGGGATAGGACCCTACCCTTCAAAATTGGAGTGATACAGTACATTTAAGGTGACTGTCAAATATTAATCAACATACTTTATTTCACCTAAAGCAATTTTCTTCCTGTTCAGTGATACAATGTCTGTCGATAAAAGTTGGATACATCTACCAAATCGATTGTCGAATGAGTATTGGAATAGTGCAGTAAGATTTGTTCAAAGAGCAAAAAACTTTACCGATGAAAGGGGTATGGTAAGATGTCCATGTAAAAAGTGTGTGAATTTAATATTCCATACATTACTAACATAAAGGCGCATATTATAGATAATGGATTTCATCCATTATACATAAATTGGGTACATGGTGAAGCAAATGTTTCGACTTCTAGTGGAATATCTCCTAACAATAGAGATGAGCTGGCAGATATTATACATGATTTCATTGGCCCTGAGGCACCTGAAGTTGATTTTCACAATGAAGAGTGCATGGGTGAGAATGCGACTAACGAAAACATTGGAACAAAATATAGTAACTGTGATAACTTGTTCGAGCAAGTAGAAACAGAGTTGTATCCAGGTTGTATAACATTTTCAGCATTGAACTTCTTGGTGAAACTTATGCATTTAAAGGTTTTGCATAAGTGGACAAACAAGTCATTTGATGCTCTTCTTCGATTATTAAAAGAGGCACTTCCAAACGATAATAAATTGCCTGAATCGTACTATGGTGCAAGGAAATGGCTCAACAAGTTGGGATTGGGGTATGAATCAATCTATGTATGCAAACATGATTGCGCACTTTTTTTGGAAAGATCATGCTTCTAAAGATAATTGTCCAATTTGTGGGGAGAGCTTATGGGTAAATAAAATTACAAAAGGAAAGAAGGTGCCCTAAAAAGTGGTTCGATATTTTCCTTTAACTCCTCGATTACAACATTTGTATCGGTCAAGACATGCTGCAAAAAACATGATATAGATCACACTGGAAAATCAAAAGAAGAGGGGGGTAATGCGACATCCCGTGGATGGAAAAGCTTGGCAGGAGTTCGATAAAAGGTATCCTAATTTCTCTGCTGACCCACGAAACGTCAAGTTGGGTTTAAGTGTAGATGGATTTAATCCTTTTGGTGATAGGAACCTATCTTATAACATGTGGCCAGTGTTTATGACTACTTACAACTTGCCACCATGGATATGCATGAACCAATGTTTTTTCATGTTGACCCTATTAATCCCTGGGCCACAATCGTCAGGTAAAGATATTGATGTGTTCTTACAGTCGGTTATGGAAGAGTTGAGGGATCTCTGGGAGAGAGGAGTTGAAACTCAAGATGCAAATACAAATACGGTGTTCAATATGTGGGTAGCATTGCTTTGGACTATTAATGATTTTCCTGCTCGAAGTAGTCTATCCAGGTGGAGCGAGCAAGGATACAAAGCATGTCCTACATGTAATTCGGATACTTCGTTAATTTGAGTTAGAGGAAAAATAGCTTACATTGGTTATCGTTATTAGCTTCCAAGAAGTCACACATGGAGAAATAGGAAGGAATTCAATGGAAGGTCAGAGAAGAGAGCCCCTCCTTGGCCTCTTACCAATAATGTTATCATGGAACAGTTGGCCAAAGTGCCACAGAGGCTTCTAGGAAAACATGCTGAATTTGGTGGTGTAAAGCGAAAGAGAGGTGTCGACGAACTTAATTGGAGCAAGAGAAGTATATTTTTTAATCTTCCTTATTGGCTAACAATGAACTTAAGGCATAACATTGATGTAATGCATGTTGAGAAAAATGTATGTGATAGCATCTTGGGTACATTATTGGAGATTGAGCACAAAACAAAGGATACAGACAATGCAAGACGAGATTTGGCGGACATGAGGATAAGGCCTAACTTGCATCTGTATGAGTAGAGGGGTCAACTTTTCAAGCCACATGTTGGATATACACTTAACTAAGAAGAGCAAAAATGATTTTGCCAGTATATAAAGAATGTGAAATTTTCAGATGGGTTTGGTAAGAGTCTTAGTAAGAATGTCACAGATTGTGACCTAAAGTTAAAGGGGTTGAAATCACATGATTGTCATGTTATTATGCAAAGACTGTTAGGACCAGGTGTCCGGGCTTTTTTGCTAAAGGAATTATCATATCCATTTGTCGAGTTATGCAATTTCTTTAGTCAAATATATGCTAGAACTCTCAACAAGGAGGATATTCTGCAAGCCAAACAAGACATTATCATAATTTTGTGCAAGCTTGAGAGGATATACCCCCCAGCATTTTTTGACATAATGGTTCACTTGGTGATGCATCTGCCAGACGAAGCATTGGAAGGAGGACCCATTCATTTTCGGTGGATGTACCCATATGAGAGTTATATAAAAAAGTTAAAGGATTATGTTCGAAATCGTGCTCGACCGGAGGGTTCAATTGCAGAAGGATATATTGTTGATAAGGCATTAATGTTTTTCTCCATGTATTTGGAAGGAGTGGAAACTAGATTCAACCGCTCTGATAGAAATCAAGATGTAACACCTAGTTAAACAAGAAGGACATTGTCGGTGTTCCGGTCCCAATATCGACCGATAGGGAAGAAGATTATTTCTCATTTCGATAGGAAGGATCGGGATATTGCAATATGGTACATCTTGAATAATTGTACTGAGATTGAAAAATATCTCCAGTGAGTATCTTAAACTTCAGTTGTGTTCTTCTCCTTTTTGTGATTATAATAGACTAAGATTGTTATATTCTACAGCAAGCATCGATTGGAATTCGAACGAAGTGGTGCTGAAGATATTGATAACTTATAGAGAACCAAATTCCCCTCATGGTTTTACTCGAAGGTAAAGATTTTTTTCTTCCCAAATCCATTGAATGAATATCTTAAATATTGTTCATTTCTCTTGTTAATATTTTAATTTAATTCTTGGAATAATTGCTACTTTTGTAGATGTACTATTTACATAGGAACGGTTCCCCAAAGGCCACCAAAGAGTTACTATCATTAGCATCCAGTCCTAGTTTCACTAACATGGTATACTTTGCGTGTATTATGAATGGAGTATGCTTTGTAGCCAAAGCTCGAGATGAGAAGCATAAAACGCAAAATAGTGGCATTTCTATTCCAGGGATTGATGGTAACATGTTTTATGGTGTACTGGAAGAAATAATTGAGTTGACTTATTTAAATAAGTACAATGTGACTTTATTTAAATGCAAGTGGTATGACATTGATCCTACAAAGAAGAAACTTTATACTGATAAGAATATCACAAGTATCTCCATCAATGGACAATGGTACAAGGATGATCCTTATATACTTGCTACTCAAGCAAAACAAGTGTTTTACACTGAGGATCTCCTTAATGGACCAAATTGGAGGGTCGTCCATAATATGGTGCATCGCGATATATGGGATCTACCCAGTGATGGAGATAAGGCACAAGACCTGTTATTTCTGCAGGATAGTAACTCGTCCAACTTCAACCTTACAGTTGATTTGGGAGATTTCGATCTAGTACATCTAGGTAATGAAAGAAATAGTCCTTCAATCATTCCAAAGTACAGGAATGTTGCACCTGGTGCTCATGGAGAAGACACCTTCATCGATGATGACGAAAGCCTTGAAGACGAAACAATTGATGATTATATGGATGAGGAGCCCACACAATCTGATAATGAAGGAGAATCCGATGACCATCAGTCTGTTAGGTTCACCGACACTGATTCTGACTAGGGATAAAATAACATATTCGAAACTACAACTCATAATTGTATAAGCATGATTATTAAAATAATAAATGTGATGCTAAGAAAGTTGAACCATTTCATTGTTCAACTAGACATTGAATTCTTTTTAATTACTTATATGATGTGTATTATTTTATTTATGGCGGATGTCGAGGTACGATACCACAGAGGTGACGTTGGAGGCGACCCACCCATATTCCATCTCAATGCGAGGGCTCAGGTATTTGTTATTAATTGTGCATACCTAAGCTTGATTAAATATTATGTTTATTTTGTTAATATTTTTCTTTATTAAATGAAGTAACACCTACTAAAAAAAGGGGACTGAATAAGTCTCTAAGACTACACGAGAAGATAGGCAGGGGTGGAGGCAGACCGGTGCCTGTACAGTTTGATACGACTAGTACATGGCATGCGGTGGGTGAAAATGCCAGTCATCTCCCTCGTGATACTGGCAACATGATCCGTGCTCACGTGCCGCCCTATTATAAGATATGGCGGGCTGTACCTCAGGAGATCCAAGATAGAGTTGTGCAAGAGGTTTGCATAAATATCCATTTCCTTTTGAATTAATGTCTTTGAGACTGAAATTTCTAAATGTATGACTCATAAATTTATTAAATATCTTTTAATGCAGTCCCATTTCGAGTTCTAGGGCATCTTTGAGAGTGATTCGGATCGTTCTCTGGTTTGATGCGGACTGCTGCCGACCTGTACAAAGATTGGAAGTACAGGTTGAATAAGTATTTCTTAGAGCATGGAGGTGATCGATACCAAGAGTATGACTTGGATTGAGCTCGACATTGTGTGCCTTGATCTATCTCACCGTAGACATGGCAAAGGTGTATGGACTTCTTTGATAGTGACGAGTACAGGGTAAGTATGATATTTTATGGTATTATGTCAGTATTTCATAATTAGTAAATTGTGAACATAAAAATTTATCTTTTTCCTCTTAATTTACAGGAGTTGTCTGCAAGAAATACAAATAATAGAGCACAAAAGGTCGTGAATGACCGGCATGGATCAAAGTCTATTGCTGCACATCGCTTTGATAAGGTAATTTAATTTTTTCTATCTTTTTGAAATATATCCACTTGTTAAATAGCATTACTACCCTTCATTCTTTTTTTTGTTACATAAATTGAACAAAGAAACATAGATACTGGTGAGCTGCAGTCGGTGCCCGATAACTTTAGGGACCGACACATATACAGGTCGGGGGAGTGGGTGCATCCAATCCCTTAGGGGCAACATGTAAGTTATTTGAATTTCATATTTTAAATAAAATTTTACAAATATATCTTCTAAGATAGATTTCTTATTACTTTTTTTTTAATAATTTAAGGTGAGGATGACTAAGCTCATGACTCGGCATGTACAGTCTAGTGTATCATCCACTAGCTTGCCTACGACTCCTGTACAGTTAGATGAGGCTGCCATCGCCGATGAGGTGCTTAGCACTCGTTGAGGGTACAGGAAAGCTGTTAGGCGTGTACTTGTTGGTCATACTTATCGTTCGATGGGGACTTCTAGCACGGGGACGAGCTCACAGACCGTGTCTCAAGTCGGTGAGTTGCAGGAGCAGTTACACCAGAGTCGGGAGCAGGTTGATCAGAGCCAGCGATTGATTCAGGAGCACCAGCGGCGGCTTAATCAGCAGCAGCAGCAGATTACACAGCAGCGCAGCAGCAGATGCAATAACAGCTTGGGACTTATCTTACTAAGATGAGCTCGATCCTTAAACAACAGGGTATCGTCCTACCGCCGCCTCCATTTGCTGCTGCTACACCGCCTGGGCCAAATAGATTTGCGCCTGCACCTACTGTTCAGCCGCTATTGTCATTTTATCATCCTCGTAGTCATGATGATGATGATAATGATGATGACGACGACGACGATCATGGTGCACTGTGATATTTACACCTCCCTACTTCCCCATAGTATATTTTGTTTATGAATCTTTATATTTTTTATATGTGCACATTTACATAGATGATGTATATATATTAGTTTATTCATATAAAAATTATTTTTACCATTGCTTTATGAGTATTAATTTTTTATGTTGGATCAAATTGTTAGACATTATTAATAATACTACTGATATATTATAATTGTATAATTTATATTAAATTAAATTTAAAAAAATTATTAAACGAGTCAAGTTAATTAAAATAAAGAATATATTATTTGAAATATACGACAATTTGATTTTAAAATTTTTTAAAAAAATAAAAAACCTTTAGTGGCGACAATTATCGTCGCTATAGGGTAGAAATCGTCGCTGAAAGTTTCATCTTCAGCGATGACTATTGTCGTCGCTGAAAGTCTGATCTTCAGCAACGACTATTGTCATCGCTGAAAGTCTTATCTTTAGCGACGATTTCTACCTATAGCGACGACAATTGTCACTGCTAAAAATCAAATTTCAAAGTTTTTTGAATTTTGAAATTGTTTTCTACGACTACTTTATCGTCGCAAAAGGCCTGACTTTTAATGACGACAAATTTTCGTCGCAATTGACCTTTTCAAGCACGGACCTACGCCGACGACATTTTTAACAACGATTTTTTCTTTTGCGACGACCGAGAACTTTTTAGTGACGACAAATGTTGCCGCTAAAAGTCTTTTTTGTTGTAGTGTATAGGAAATTTAACTTTCAAAAATATAACTTTTTATATAAATTTCTTGGAAAATACTCAAAATTATTTGGGTGACATATAAGAAGTAATATTTCCTAACAAATAACTTTCTATATTTTGTTTGGTTCAACTTTTAATATCTTAGGAAATGTTATAAAATAACTATTATATCCTTAATATTATTATAATATAAATTAATAAAGTATAGTTATCATTAATTAAATTTAATGAGAATAATTTTGTTATTATATTAGTAAATAAAATAGGAAATAGAACTTACCTATAGAGGAGATTGGTAAGTTATTTCTCATATTTTGTAAGTAGTAGGATTTTTCAAAACGTTTTATTTTCTTTAATTTACTAGATAATGATCAACCAAACAATGCACCTCTTTACTATTTTCTAATAAATAAGACTTTTCATACTATTGAGGCGAACTAAACTAAACGAGCTATAAATTATACTTTTCAAACTTAGAAGCATTTTAATATCTTTCAATACGAAAGGAATGACGTGGATTTAATGATAGTGACACCACCTATTATTTAATGCAAACTTTAAATCATAAATCTTATTTGGGATCTTGGACCTTGTTTCTTTTTGGTTGAACTTACACAATGACACAATAGGAGACATGAACTCATCAACAAAGCAAAAGATGTCGCCCGACAAATGTTAATGGGAAGTTAGAAAGAAGAAAGAAGAAAGCGGGAGTGGAAAAATTTAAAATAAATAAATAAATAAATGCAATGAGGACCCAAAAACACCAAGGGAACAGCTAATGAAGTAAACAAATTGTAGAGAGCAGACAAAAACGATTCAATGAGGATACAAAGCAAAACATGATGCCAACATATCGACCCATTATATTTTTGTCCCCATGCCTATTTTGTCAATTGCAAAGCACCACTATCTTTTAGCTATGGCAAAGTTGATGGGGCGTGCCCAAAATGATTTGGTAGGTTTCTTTTACTCCTATATTTATGTTTAGTTTGAATTATGGATAAATTACACCTAACCCCTTCTAATTATGCACAGTACCCATTCTTTTATTTATTTAACATAGTGAAATAAGCAATTAAACTATTGCATGATGAATTGATATTAACAATATATATAAAACATATAGTTATTGTTCAAATTCACCATTTGTATACTTCGAAATGCTGATTCAATGTACTTTGATTTCCACAACTTATCATTTTTGTGGCCATTAAAGTTTCAATCTTGAAAGCTGAAAGCGTCAACGAATGTCAATTTTACCATTGAAATAAATTTCCTAAAAGATGACTATTTATTTTGGAGTGCCAACAAGTTATATAATAAGCATAGAGGTCATTGTATTGAGTTTAGCGAATAAAATGTCAATATATGAATTTTGAATAAGTCATTTATACATTTTTATTGTTCAAGCGGGTTACATGCATATTTCAAATAGTTGAACGAAATTTTGTGCAGTTTGCCCACAAATTAAATTATTATCCCGTTAGGTTTTCTTGTTAATTGCTTTTGTGAAAAGTTTAACTTTAGTTTAAATTACATTAACATTTTTTTGAAATTTAGTTTAATTAGTCAACACTCTTTATTTTCAAAATTATACTTTCATTTTTAAAGCATTTTCACTGTATAAAATATAATTATATTAATATTTAAATTACAAATTTTTTTCTAATGTCGTTTCTCACGATTAGAAGATCATATCATTATATTTTTTATTTATAAATGTGTCGTTTTTTTAAAAAAATAAAATTAATTTCTCCTTTTTTACGTATACCTGTATTTTATTTCAAAAAGTACAGAAATAGTGTTCCAAATTTGAGGAATGATATAAGAAAAAACGTTGATTAATAAATTAATGTTCTTGTATTTTATATGATAGAAATGCTTAATAAGATGGAAGTACATAATTATTAAAAATAAAGAGTAGTTGATAATTCAGATGAAGGCAATGTAATTTAGCCTCGATACCGCCAACAATATGCACACCATCTCGACGACCTAAGCTTGCGCCCTCGTCACTAATTCCACCCTTCGATCGCCTCGCCGCCGCGCCGCCAAACATCCTACAGCACCACCATGCTACAATCATCTCGCCTAGTTTGACCCAAAGTCTCTGCTTATATTTACCTGTTTTGGCAATTTTCTCAACGACGGGCTCATCCGTAATTTGCATCCTCATCCCTATTACCTTGTATGGATCTCGAGCATATGCATCCACCTCCTTAATTGGTTTCACATTACAATTTTTTAAAATTAATTTCATTATATTTTAATAGAAATAAATTTTATTTATTTATAAATGATTTTATTTGTTTGATATTAAAAAATGAATGAAATTCAATCAAAAATATTTTTATGATATTATAATAAATATAATTGTACAAATAGGATAATTTTTTAATATATAATATATATTTCAGACAAAATGAAATGAATTATAGTTAAATTTTTATTAAATTTGATAAATTTCATAAAGATAAAAATACAGTTAAAATAAGAAATTTAAATGAAATAATTTTTTTACTTAAAGATAAATATTGATTTAAAAAATTATTTGAAAATAAAATAAATTTTTATTTTTAATTATACTAAATAAGAGGTTTAATATTAAGCAATGCCTGCACCGCTGGTCTCCGTTGCAGACAACTACTTTGCAAGGGTCAACGCCCATACATTTGTCGCAACGCCTATGGACACAAATATCTGCGATTGCATGACTAGTTACATAAAATCACTGGGTTTGCATACTGATTCTGATGGCTTTGACGGGAAATATGTTTCATAATAATATAATTATAAATTAATAAAATAAAATATTGATATATTTAATATTAAATGAAATAAATTTAGTAGAAGTTAATTTTCTCTTTTTCCAATAAAAGTCAACTTTTTTTTAAAGAAAAAATTATTTTTTTATTATCATAATTATAGGGATCAATTTTTTCTTATAATCATAAAATATAGATGTAAGAATTTTTATTATTTTGGGTTGCCATTAATTGAAATTTCTTATTTTTTTATTAAAAGCTAGATTAATATATATATATATATATATATATATATATATAACTTAATTTTATAATTTGAATTATTATTAAGAGATCCAATATTTTTTAATTTATCTCTTAGGTATATTATTTTATTAAAAATATAATGAGACTTATTAAGATAAAATTGGTGTAAAACTTAGTTAGAGTTTATTAATTAAAGTTAGGTCTATTTTTTACATATGAAATTATTGACAACTTGCCCTATTGAAATCGTCATATGCTCTGAATATAAAAAAAGGTAAAACTTGGATATGTCATTATGCATCTATATACTGATAATTTCTTTTGAAAATTATTGTAAATAAATCAAGATATATAATCTTAATTTCTCTTTTGGTTTTGGTTTATCAAAATTTGTAGTTTTAGGTTTGATATAAAGATTTTGTTAAATATTTAAAATTTCTTACATATAGTATCAAAGCAAGGTATATCAAACTAAAATCCTAATTTATTTGATTATAACTTTGATTTAATTTTCATTAATGATTATTAATATATGATTATATTGAAAAGTAAAATTGAATTGGAGCATGCTAATTTGGCATTTTGCCTTTTGAAACGAGTTTTACAAGACCCGTTTTTTGGCTTTTAGTTTGATTTTGGAAAATTAGAGTTACTTGTTTTAAAAAGAATTGTTTCATTTTTTGTGTTTTATAATGAATTGCAAATAAATTGTAAAACCTCAAATTCTCCTTAAATATAAAGCAAACATAATTTATGAAACTTCAATATGTATAAACTGTGTTAAATATATATATATATATATATATATACAATTATGATGAATTTGATAATGTTTATTTTATATATTGCAATTCATTTTAGATTGTAAAAGTTTTCTATCATTTTGAAACGAGTTTTACATTACCAAACTTGTTGTGATTGTATAAATCAAGTAGATTGTATATTTGCTACATGATGTCATTATGATTTTGTGTGCAATATTTTATGTATATTTTTATGCTTTTGTCAATATATGTATAGGTGGTGTTTTCTTTCTTTCTTTCTTTCTTTTAATTTGGGTTGATTTATCAACATTCTGGAATATTAATGTGAATCATTGAAATATTTTGTGTTTATGGTGAGATACAAGGTGTTAAAATCTATATGAAGATATTTTTTTATGAGTAATTTTGATATATTTTCCCCATTTAGAATTAAGTTGATGGAATTAAACATTTGTCATCACAATAACCATTTAACAAGTTGACTAATTTTAATTTTGATTTTATTTATTAGTAGAGATGGACTGTTTTAAAATATGAAATTTATTTTATCTTTCTTGTAATATTATAATTTTTTGAAAAATACATTAGTGACACTTTTATTAAAATGTATATTAAAAGAAAAGATAAATTATTTTGAATTAACTTCCCAAGTTGAAATAGAGGCTAATTAGTTGAATATGATTATGGTCTAAATAAAGTTAGCAACTTTTCTAAAGGTTCTATTAGAGATATAATCAAAGTTTGATTGGAAAAGGACTTAGAACTAAGACCAAATTTAATCCCATTAGTGTTAGTTAAAATAGATATACATTGTTAAGTTCTAATTATAGGATTAGACTCAATTTTAAGCCTACATTAAATCAAATTGAAAATGCAAACTTTGTTTTTTCCCTCATATTAGGTTAAGCACTAAATCCTTCATATAATAGAAGCTTAAGATGTTAAACAATTAGTAAAAGTTAATTTGACATAATTATTCTATTATTGTTGCTACAATATTGCAAATTTTTAAGTTGTGCATGATATTTATAACTTTCAAAATTATTGAAATAATTATATTGTTTGTTAATATGTTGTAATAGGCATTTTGCCTATAAGATGTTATTCCATCTTAAGGATATTTGTTTCATGATGGTATTTTTATTGTTTAAGTTTAATTTAGTATTAGTTATATGATATAAAATCACTTGTGTGGTTTATTATTATATATACTAATGGAATTTGTTTATTTTCCTATATGTTTCTTGGTAAAACTTGAAATTAGGAAATAATGAGGTTATCAAATTCAATCATTAACATGGAGTTAAGGAAAATTTCAAATATTTCTAACGTGCAATTTACTATTTTTTATGGATGTTATGAATTTATTTTGGTTTATACATGATGTGGATGCTCTATAAAATTACATACTGAAGCACATTTATAAAAAAATCCAAGTGGGATTGGCTTATTTGTTTTACTTTGTAATAATGGTCATAATCAATTGCTTATATAATAATTGAAATGGTTGAAATTATTTTATTTCTTGGGAAACATGGATGTTTAAAGTGGATATGAATATCATAACTAATTATAAGTCATTATTTATCTCATAGGAATTTGTTGGTTAAGTAGGTAATTGTCACCATAGTGGTTCACTTACTAAATTAATATGTTTCTATTTTATTCTTTTGAAATATAATACTTGATTATGGCTTATTAGTTGTCCCATGAGATTTTATTGGTAATGTAAGCATATATCACCACAATTGGTTACTTACTGATCCAATAGAAGCTTGTTAAAATATTATTAGGATATGATAATTTGTTATGTGTTGTCCCATAGGAATTTATTTGATATTAATAAATATTCATCATCGTAGTAACTATTTATTAAGTCAATATATTCTTGTTAAATTTTATAGAATGTTCTTATTACCTTAATTAATTTATAATATAACTTGCTACGAGGGTTATTGTATGAATTAGTTAAATGGAATATAGTGTTTTAGATAATTTCACGTGTTGAAAATCTATTTGCCCATAGATGTTAGATATATATATATATATATATATATATATATATATATATATATATATATATATATATATATATATTTGCTTCTCTTAAAAAAAAGTGATCTTTTTAACTAAGGTTGTTAGATTTACTTTTCTTAGAAAAAATATTTATTATCTAATTAGTTTGTCATTAAGAATTTTCTTGAAATATTCTATATTCTTTACTTGTAGAAGTGTTTGTAATGATATATCTAAAGTCTTAATTTTGTAATGGTTATCACTATTTGTTTCCCATGTGTGAAATAATGATTGTGCAATGTTAGCGCATTTTATTTTATTTAAATAGTAATCCAACTTTCATTAATGAATTCTAAATTTGTTTATTAAAAAAAATTGTGATTTTGATTTTAAATGCTCTTGATATAAATATTCATGAGGATATGCTTTTTTTTAATATATGTGAGAATATATGATTTATCATTTATAAAAATAATTTGTGATTATGTGTGCATATTATTAAAGTTATTATTATTTAAAAAAATAAAATAATTTAACTTTAATCTTATTAATTTCATAATTTGTAAGGAATGCCATCATAGTAGATTATTGATGATATTATGGAATTTATACTTTATTAAAAGAATGTCAAAATTGAATAATTGTACATATATTTTTTAATATTAAATAATTTTTATAATTTGTAATATTTATTGAGTTATGTGAAAGTTCTTGATATGCTAGGCATTGTGACTATAGAAGATTATATAATTATATATTTAAAATCTTGTAAAATTTATTAATCTTATTTTGAGAGTTTTTTAATTTCATAATTAATTTTGTCAATCATTTATGAACACTGCCTGTAAAGGTTTATACAAATGTAAGCTATTTCATTTTTAATATTAATTCATGAGTTTCTCAATGAAAATTTTATTTGGAGAATTCATGCAAAATAAGAATGAGCACTATGAGCTTATATCCTTATATGTGCTTATTATTTTTACTACTTATATATGATTTTGTATATTAAAATTTCTTCCATGATATTTATGATAAATTTTGATAAATGATTTACTTATTTTTAATAATTGATATTTTTAATCAATCAAATCTAAAATATTTTAGATTGATTATTAAGGAATTTTGACATCAATGAAAGTATTATGATATCAAATGTAATAATATATATTAGATATTGAAATTTTTTCTATTATTATTATTATTATTGTTGTTGTTGTTGTTGTTGTTGTTGTAAAATTATGATATCATAGTACAATTGGAAAGTTTCATTTATATGTATTTCCTTATTGTTTTAATGATCATATGAGGATTAAGTATGCTCACATGGAAGTATAAATTTTATAAGCATTTTTTCAAAATTTTAATTATATATGCATATGTGTGTGTGTGTGTGTGTGTGTGTATTTCTAATCATGTTTTGTAATTCCTAGCACAATGATGTGCTTAAGAATAATTAATATATTTTGAAAAATATATTAAAGGTATAAAGTCCAAAATTTTGATCAATTTTTTAGTTTTAGAGTACGATATAAAATATTATAAGATATAATAATTTTATATTAAGATATTAATGATTCCATGATAAATTAATTTACAATTTAAATGTTAACCTAATTTTAATAATAATTCCTTTTGCTTGTTAATATACATTCCTTTAAAGTTTTTTGATATTCATATTTTCCTTTTTTGGATAATATTTGGCTTTTGTTTTAAGTGCCAATTAATATTTCAGTGGGCAATTTTAACATCAAATTTGTGATAAGTTAAATAATGAGCTTTGAAAATTTGAGAGTATCTTTACAAAATATGTTTAATACATCAAGTATAATTTAAAGATCTTATTTATTAAGAAAATATTTTGTGACAAGTGTAAAATTAGCAAATTTTATGAGGATTATATTATTGTTAATTATTTATATATCTTAAGATAGTTTAATCTTAAGGTAAGCTTATCATTAATAGTAATGTTGATTGTATGTTTTAAACTTGATATTTTTCCTTAATTTAAGTAATTAATGTATTAAATTTAAGTAGTTTCAAGTAAAGTTTAATCATTTTTCCTTTACCTTTTATGAATTGCATTATGTTATGGGCTTAGTAATTGATAAGTTAGATAACTTCATTTATTATCCTAAAATATTTATTATAGCATACTATGTGAATTAACAATTGTTATTATTTGTATGCTACAAGAAATATTAAATATTTTATTATCAAAATGATTTTGAAAAAGAAGTTCAGTATTATTATTATGAATATCAATATTGAAGTTTTAAAAACTTCTTAAGAAATGAATTATTTTGATGAATCACATAAAGAATAAATTTCATTTTTCCTTGTAATTTATTAATGTGTTTGATTAGTAAGAGTTAATCTATATTTGCACAAATAATTGTGCCTTAATATTTTTATTGGATAATGTAATTGCATAAATGATTATGCTTTATTGATAGCTTTGTCGTGACAATATTTCTTTTGAAATATGTATTGGTACCATTGACATATCTTGCAATACGATTATTTTCTTGATGAAACAATGTTATTTTAACAAAAGTTACTATAGTTGTCTCCTTATGGAGATGGTTAATTGAGATTTCATTATAAATTTAATTATAATTATCTCTTTTAAAGATGTTAACTTGGTTTGTTAGAAACTCGGATGATCTTCTTAGGTAGATATGGTGACTTTTATGAAAAGATCACAATGAAAACCTTTACACAATAGTATAAAAAGATCATTTAGTCATACTATGAGTCTAACTACACATTCACATGCTTGTGATTATGCCAATGAAGTAATTGACTTATGTAATTATGGATGTATTATATTATTATATAGTATACCATCATTTATAATTTTAAGTTTAATGTTTTATTAGACTTGATCATGTTATAAGATAAATTTATTAGGTTATGACTTTTTATGGCTATTAAAGTTATCATTAATCTTATAGTTATTTTTTTAAATTGTTCTCAAAATTAATAAAACCTAATTAATGTTATGCAAGTGGGAAAATGCAAGAATTTTTACTATTTTGAGTTACTACTAATTGAAATTTCTTATTTTTTATAACTCAAAATTTTAACCTGATTTATTATTAAGTAATAAAGTTGTTGAAATGGGCCAAAACTCATGAGATAGCTTGTTAGTTTGTGGGGCTTTGAAGGACTTGAGCTTCCATTTTGGGGATCATAAGTCTCACAAGGCAAAACTGGCTTAGTCTGCAAGAGCCCGTGGTTCGCATGGGCTAGCCCATGAAAAGTTTTTTCTTTTAACATTTCTAACTAAATTTTATATAAGCTTATATTTTCAATTTATATAAAATTAGATTCTTATTTTTCATTTTTAATTATAAAGGATCGTATTATGAATAATTTAAAGATAATATTTTTATTTTATAGATATTTTATTACTTATATTATATATATAATATTCTTTATGATTATATATAAATTTAAAATGTATTATAATTGATTTATAAATAAATATGTGATACTTTAAAATAATTTTTATTTTTTATTATTTAAAAGTTGAAATTTCTAGCTTGGGGAGGCCCATGTAAAAACTTAACAAGCCTCGCTTGGCTTATTTAATAGTCGGCTTGTGTGGGTTGGTTTGTAGGACAATTCAGCTTGTCCGATTACCAGCTCTATTAAGTAATTCATTAGATTTTAATTTACTTATTAGGTATATTATTTTATTAAGAATGTGATGGGATCTATTAAGGTAAATGTGGTGTAGAGCTTATTACTAAGTCCATGATAGATAAACTTAATTAGAACTTATTAATATGATATTAGGTCCTCTCTTCACACATAAGATTATTGATAATTTGTCCCAATAAAGTTGTTATGTGTTGTCAAATGTAAAGGAGGGAAAGACTTGCATCTCTCAGTATGCATTTGTATACTAATAATTTCTTTTGAAGATTGTTACAAATAAATTAAGAAGCATATAATTCTAATTTATCTTTTGGTTTTAGTTCATCAAAATTTGAGATTTTAGATTTGAGATAAAAATCTTGTTAAATGTTTAAAATTTTTTACAATAAAAACATATAATACTCTTTTATTTATATATATGAAAAATGAGATTTTCCTACATAAATCATCTTTCTAAAAACAAAGTGTAAATCACTCAGCTCATTCCCTTGAGTGCTCTCTTTGCTTGCATACCGACTTAGTCATCAAAGAATCTTTTAGCTTTTCACTACTATTTATTCATTGTGCAGCTAGATCTCCAATATCGCCTCTTAGAAGACTTGTTCGCCCATAATTTTATGATCAAGTAGGATGGATTAAAAGGAAGAGGCGTCCTTTCAATACTCTAAAGTAACAAAATTCATATATACTTGGAAAATATTGCATATAATTGTTAGTGACTTGTGCGTGAAGAATCACTGGACAGAAGTATTAGTGGATTGTTTGGTGAATGAAATAAACAGCGCCAATCATATATCTCTGGTTACTGATATGCGTTGCTGATTCAAGTTCCTAATTTCTTGTTCGTTTCTTCCGCGCATGAAATTATGCAAGCTATTGCATCATATATGCAGAAGCATAAAACTTCTTGGGTACAGTGGTGATGTCACTGATGTGTGTGGAAGCATTAGACGCAAAAGATTATATAAATGTATTCATGAGGCTTAAATTTAATGTTTGTGTATGGAATATAAATAAACAGAAAAAAAAATTAACGGGTAAGATTCTTTTTCTAACGAAAGGGGGGGTTTTGGTTATGAGAAAATTAATGGTTTGCCTTAATAGTATGGGAAGTTTTATTTTCCAAAAAATAAAAAACTAATAAATTATTTGATTGGTCATTATTTCACAAACTACAGGAAATAGAACTTCCTAAGAAGTTCTACTTCCCACAAAATATGAGAAGTCACTTATCCACCTCCCCCTTAGGTAAGTTCTATTTCCCATATTAGTTATAGATATAATGATAAAATTATCCTCATTAAATTTAATTAATAACAATTAAAATTTATTACTTTATACTATAATAATATTAGGAATATAATAATCATTTTATTAATACTTCCTAAAATATTTAAAGTTGAATCAAACAAAATATAAGAAGTTACTTCCTAAAAAATGTCATTTCCTATCTATCAATTAGATAACTTTAAGTACTTTCTAGAAAATTCATATAGGAAATTATTTCCTAAGAAGTTCAATTTCTTGCGGGAAGTTAGTTCCTGTATAAACCAAATAACTCATAAATAAGAAGTGCAATTGTTTTCAAAATAGTATAAAGTATGATATTTGATTGATTATAAATTGATAAAATAGAATAAATGGAACTTTTTAGGCAATCTCATTTCCTATAGAACGTGAGAGGGGGAAATACACATTACCCTTTGAAATTTACTTTAATGATAACAATAATATATAAACCTTAAAATTTTATATTAAACCTTCCTAGATTTTGGAAAAAAGAGCAAAGTTGTTAAATCTATTATCAAAATTAAGTAAGAGATCCCATCTCCCATCTGTCCTCCTGTATCGTTTCTCTCTACCATGTATTCCATGCTAGAATTCATAATCAAATAAAAACTAGAATTGAACAACAATTAATTTATGCATATTTAGCCATGGATTTACAATCTCATTCTCTATAATTAGCTTTGTCTCCATTACCTTGAATCACAACAACACTTGTCCTCGCTTGCCCCACTTAAGTTGTTATACTATATCCATTTGACTATAGATTCAAGTTATTTTATGATTATCATTCCTTTATTTTTTTAATTTTTTTTATTTAACTTATATCACAATTATAGTTTCTAAGATATTTTTATGTATATATACGAGTTGTATAAATAAAAAATAGTAAACTTTGTGTCTTTCTATCCTTTATGTTAAATGAAATTAATGTAGAGATATATATTTTCGAACTATTTCGACGAACCTTCTTTAGAGAAACTTCATAATTTAGGTGGACTATATTTCAATTGAATTGTCTTTTTATTCCTAGTTAAAAATATATAAATTAGTTGTTTTTAAATTTTATTTATTCAATATAAATTATGGCAAGAAACACACAGTGCATAAGGAAAGAGGGAGAGAGAAAGAATTTGTGCTCTTTGAATTTGATTTTAACCTTAAAGTTAATAATTTACCTTTTTTTTTTGTCCAAGGCTTTAATGTAGGATTTTCTAATTCATATACTACTTTTATCAATTGCTAAACTTCAATGGAGTAATGTGTATTTTCTCCAAATGTTGAAAGTTTCTAACCCATCTGTCCCTTAAGATTGAAGTAAGAAAAACTTCCTATATGAACCTTTTACTTCCATTTTCAAACAAACTTTAAATACTTTTTGAAATAGTCACAAAAAAAATTTTAAATATTTGTACAAATTTTGCCTTTTGTGTAAACTAAAATAACTATAAATTATATGGAACTCTCCTAAGATAAAAGTTATTGGCAACATCCAATATTTACTCTTCTAAAAAGGTCACAAAAAATTTAATTTTTTGTTGTTCAATTTCAAGTATTTAATTGTTTAATTATGTGCAAGAGACCTTTGTGAATAAGAAGGAGAAGCTAACCTTGAGAAAGATGCAACAAAGGGTGGATGAGAGTGGGTCATTCATCGGCGGTGTCCGACACTTTTGACCTAACTTTTGGATGAATATAGTCGCGAGCATAATGAAGAGTTGAATTTATGGACTAGGTTTGGAAGCCACCAGTGTGGAGAAACAACAGCTCCACTATTGCGATGCACTCAAATTGGCCTTGCTAGTTAGATGACCCTAGTGCTAAGAGATGTAGGCAATAAGGCATGAGATGGTGGAGATTAGGGTCATGTAGTAGTGGACTTGATAGTCCCAATTGCTTCTTTATGACTACTATGAGTACATGTCTCCTCTTCTACCAATGTGCCAACTACCTATATATGCATAGTAAGCATTTGGTGGATGATCACAAGCCTTGTACCACCCTCAAATTCCCCCAACCTAGCACAGGCGACGATAGTGAGGATACTACTATCGATAATTTTGTAGGCCTAGATTTTAATTGATCAATTTTCAAGACTCATTTTTGTATTTTTTTTATATTGTAATTAATGTATTTGGATACTAAATTTATAATTTATATATTTTATATTTATATACCTCTTTATATTTAAATTTTATATTCTAGTATTTTGTTATTTATAAGTTTTGAAATTATTTATTTTAAATTTAAATATTTTATATTTATATTCGATTAAAATAACTCATTATTTACGCCTGATTTCCAACGAAATATTCTTGTAGTTATACAATTTCAATATCGTACAATTCTGTCGGAAATATTTTTCAACTGAAAAATTCATCAAAAATAATTTTCTGACGAGAAGTTTTTTAAGAAATATTTTCCACCGAAAGTTCTTATTTCCCACTAAAATTTCACTATTTCTAACAGATTTGTCCATCGAAATTAACGAGATATCTAGCGACAGTGAATTGAAATAGTGACTAGCTAACAAACATTGAAAAATGGATATATAACCTAAAGCCAATCTTCAAGTAGAAGTCCCTATGAATTCTTTAGGATATCCCTCAATCTTTGTGCTCTTTGATGCTTTACTTATTTATTATATGGAGTTGAATAATTATTTTGCATAAATGCTCTGATTTTCATATTATAATTTTTTGTACAATCATCTTCATAAAATTATATTTAATTTGAAAATAATCATCACTACTTTAAGATTTTAAAAGCTTTTCAAAAGATTTTAAAAATTAGAAAAGTTTTAAAAACACAAATCCATTCCGTATAAAACTTATTGATACCTTTTTGAATATCTATTTTTCCTTTCTTTTATAGAATATAATGTATAATCTGTTAACTTAATCCTTGTTATCCTCCATGGAGGTATTGAAGCAGATATTTTATGCAGCCACTTGGATATATCCACATATTGAAAAGATTTAATACATAATTTAAAGCCAACCAAACTAATAGATAAGATTAAATCTTAAGTTGGTGCAGGGTATCTAAAATCCATAAAATTTAAAATAGTGTGTGGACCTTCCATTCTCACCTTAAAAGCTTAAAAGGATGAGCTCTGCCACACACAAAGTTTTCGACTCCCACTTTGAAAATAGTCTTTTTGTTGAATTCTCAGAATCACAAAGTTGAAAGTTGGGTCTTTTCATATGATCATCATATCATAACTGAATAAAAGCTGATCCTACCAAGAAACAAACATGAGATACCCAACCCATCTGGTTCACCCATATATAAAGATGCTGGTGTCTTTCAATCTCATCATTTTTCATTTTTCTTCAATTCTTTTAAAAGGAAGTATTTTTATATTTTAGTTATAATATATGTTTTCACCTTTTCTTATAGAAAGAAGACAATTAAACTATTAAGAAAAAAATATACTTTATTCATTTATAGTATAATTTTATTACAATTTATGCTGCACGTGTGATTTAAATTATTAGAAAAAAGAAAATTAATAATTGCAATATTATTATTTTACCTATTTGTATTATATCTTTATTCAAATCTATCAATTTTTTTTTTTTTTTTGCAAGTTATGTGCTCCTTTTTTTAGCTTTAACTTGACCTAATTTTATCCTAATTCATTTCTAATTTTACCCGTTGCATCCATGTTAAACTTTTGAGATTGAGTTGTTTGAGTTTAAGATTTAAAAAAAAATGGAGGAATGACACAAATCAAAATTTTGAAACTTTGTTTCAATTTAAATCAAGAAAAAATAAGAGGGATATATTAGATTCTGTCATACGAAGCACAAGTTGATAACGTATCAAATGTGTCAGTCACAGTTGTTTTTTTTTTTTTTTAATGTTTTAACTTAGAGATAGTTAAAGTTACAAATAAGATCATACTACAAATAAATAGTGTATTTGTCAAATTTTTAATATTTTGACTTTAGAAAATATAAGGCATATTTAAATTTCATAAACTTATCATATGAATAATAAGATAATTAAGATATACTTTTCACAGTGTAATAAATGATTAAGAGACATTTAGACAGCAAGTTGCCGTGGTGAATGAAGTTATCTTTGCTTCAGGGATTTCTTTGCTCGGTTTCATGATAAGATTTGTTGCGTTGGTCCCACTAGTTGAAAACTTTGTCTTCGCATGCATGAGGCGGGACAGAGGCCGCGTGCAGGTCAGAAAAGTAAAGAAGGGGAATTGGAAATGTGAGAATGAGCATAAGGAGAACAAGAAAATATCCGCAAAATATAGGACTGAAATCTGGAATAATCTCGGATACTTTTAAAACTAATCACATATACACCCACGATTAGATTTTGATTCGGTTGAATTTTTATATCATATCAAATATCAAATATCACTTAATGTTATAATAAAAAATATTATATATATTAAAAATTAGATTTTGAATTTTTCATATTTATTGTTATGAATTTTTTCACCATTCTTTATTGATTAACATCTTTTAATTTATATTTGAAATTTAATTTGATATTTTATTTTCAATATATAATATTGTTAATAAAAATAATAGAAATATTTTTATTATATGTTTAACTTTTATTACATCCATTAGAAATATGACAATGCAAATCGGTTTAATTGATTTTGAAGATCTGAATTATTATGCTCACTAAAACTCAAAATTGATTGGGTGTGATACCAACGACCGGCTAACACCCTCATCTGTTCTCTCTAGTAAAAAGGCTTGGCCGCCATGATTTAATATGATATAGCATTAAAACGGTTTTGCTTTGAATCGTTGATAAAATATAATTACGAACATATTTGGATATGTTTTTATTTTTTATTTTTAAAAATTATTCTCAAAAGTTGATTTAGAAATTTTCTTATTTCAAAAAATTCTTTTCAAATTTAAGAAAAATAAAGAATAAAAAATGTTCAGTGAAATAAAATAAAAAATCGTTATCAAGAATAAAAAAATTCAGAAAATAGTTAAAATTTATTCTTATTTTTCAGTTTTAAAACAAGAATTTTAAAAATAATTTTTTAAAAATAAAATTTGAGAACACGTTGACAGAGATCTATTTATTTACTGTTTTTAAAAACAATTTTTTATTTTTTAAAAACAAAAGAATCTATTTGAAAATTTATTTTTGAAAATTGTAACTCTAAATGTGTGATTTAAAATTAGAAAGACAAAAATAATTTTTAACTTATTTTCTTATTTTGAATATTAATTTTGTAATTAAATAAAATATTTTCTTATTTACAAAATATATCATCTTCTAGTTTTTGTTTTCTTTCAATTTGAGAATAATTTTTAAAATTAAAGAAATAATTTTTATAAATAAAAAATAAAAATATGTTCAAATATATCAAAATTTTTCAATTTTTTTATTTTTAAAAATAATTTCCTATTTTAAAATATAGAATCCAAATAGACTCTGGGCGGAAGAAAATCAGGCTTTCGGTGCTGGACTTGTTATTGAATATGTTGCTTGCCTTTTGATCCAGAATTCCAGTGGTGAGAACAACCATTTAATTGCAATTTCATCTTATTCTGATTTAATATGCCCATTGACTGTTGCAATTTTCCAGATGCTTTAGGCATTATGCTTATCCAAACATACTGAACCAATTCTTCAGAGCATATCCTTGATTTCCAAAATAACTGCTTTCTTGCAGAATCAGTGGCTCTAACTTCTAAAAGTAAATAAATCCTTATATATAAAGAAGTTAATTTTACGAAGAGTAATATTATAGGAAATTTTATTTTTTAAGATACTGAATATTTTTATAATTAAATTATATTTAATATATTAAAATTCATATTTTTAACTTTAATTTATTTATTTTAAGATTTCTTATAACATTACCCTTTTAGGGAAAACCTTATTTTTATGGTTGGATTAAAAGTTTTGTTTTAAAATTAATTTCTGTTTTTTATTTGGCTTGTTTATTTTCAAATTTAAAAATGACTATTTTTTAACAAGGATTTAGGTTTTATTTTGCATAAGTAACTAATAAAATAACTAATAAATTAATTGATAACTAATAACGTATAATAACTGATAAACTAAATAATAGTATAAGAAGTATTTTATAAAATTAGTTATTAAATTAGTTAAAATTATAAAATAACATAAATAGATTTACTAATAAAAATAGATATATAAATTAAAATAATTCATATTAATGAAGAACATAGGTTATAAATTAATAAAAAGAATAATAATAAATTTTTAAAAAAATTAAAGAGGTAATAACTTATAAATTATAAGTTAACCAAGATAACTCATTAAGTTAGAACTTATTTTTTTAATAAATTAGCATGCAAAACATCTTTAAAAATTAATTTATAATTTATTAATTAGATTAATAAAGTATAAGCCAGTTTATTTATTACCTGAAATAGAGCTTTAATATATACATATAAAATTATGGATTAAAATTCAAGATATAATAAGAAAAGTAAAGTAATGTTACTTGTATTCTTCTTCCGTCACTTAACCTCTTTTTTCTCATTTGGATAATATGAATTTTTTTCTTTTGTTGAAAGAAAGAGAGTAAGGACAATTAGTATTAGTTACCCTCCTTAGACGTTACCATAGAAGTACTCTCTTATTGTAAAATATTTGATTTAAGCTGTAACTATTACTTAGAGGGCGAACATGTCACCACAATCCCGTCAAAATGCTGGGGTCTTATAAGTACTCCACTCCTTCATTAATCATAAATTAACGCTCTCTTACATTAAACTCATAACCCTTACAATGAAGTAATGATCTGGTACTATTAAGCTAACTATTTTAGTGGTAGATAACTTCGCTTCTTTAAGTTGCAGAGCAAACCCCACTGAATCACCCAACATACAAATATGCTATCTGTGGCATAGGATTGAAAAAATGAACTTTTTGTCTAATTTAAATCTTGTTATCTCTTGTGAATGTTTAGCTCCTTAATTTTTATACATTTATATTACAATATATAAAAGTAGAGGTTTGCAATTTCTATCTATAGAACAAATATAAAGCGAGTGAAATGCATTTGTTCTAATATTCATTTTTTAAAATGTTTATATTTCATTTGCCTATTTTTTATCACCATTCTTCAAATTTTCTCTCATATATAATAATTAATATTAAATGATAATTACTCTAAATATTAATAAAATTTTAATTACTAATTAACATATTTCAATTGAATTAAATCATTATTAATTAGAAAATAAATATAATATCTTTTTAATTTCTTTCTATATCATCTTTTAAATTAAATAAATATATTCCATCAATTAAGTTAGTAATTCACAATATCATTTTAGTTGACAATAAATAATTAGGAAAATTCATTCATAATTCAATTTAGTATAAAATTTTAAAATTATACTATTATGTTATGATTATTATAATCAATTTGAATTAAGTTAAATGTCTTAATTTTTTAAAATATTATACACAAGGTGATCCATGAACCATTTAGTTGTTACACCCATGAAATTCTAAAATTTTTATTTTACACATTTATTTGGTAATTCTATGGTCATAATGGTAATAAGGAAAATGTTGTGCACAAACTTAAGACAAATAGTTAATTGTAGAAAATAGTATTTTAATAAGAAAATAAGTAGAATTTAATTAATTATATAGTTGTGTAAAATTAGAATTAAGATAGAATGTGTGAAAGAAATTTAGGATTATTAATTTTTCAAATTGCCTTTAGTGGCAAATAAAGCTATTGGAAGCTATTTTTCTTCCCATTTGCTAAAAATAGTTGGCTTTCCTCTCCTCTCCACTTTAGTTATATTCTCCCTCTTCAAATTTTCTCAAGCACCAAGAAGATGCCATGCAAAATTACTCATAGTGAGCATTTGATTCTAAGCATCTCCTCGTAATCCTAGTATTAGATAATTCTATTTGTTAGTTGACAAATTCCTAAGAAAGAAATTATAGATTTTGAGGGTAAATTTGATGTTTATGTGTAATAGGGTCAAATTCTCACAAGTTGTTCATCCTCACTTCTTCACTTCTTTCAATTGAGATAAATAGATTATTTACTTACTTGTTTAACCATATAATTTATGAATTCTTATAATCTTGCTTAAGGTATGTTTAAATTAATGTTGTGTACAAGTAATAAATGATAAGGAAGGATGTTAAAAAGGTGCACTGACAATTGTAATAAGGCTTGCATATAATAAATTTGTTGGGCCAAGTGTGGTTAGTTGAAAGATGGAAACCTTTAGAGAACTAGAAAATCTTGGATGAAAATTGAGTGTACAATTTATACTTGCTATCTAGATGAAATGTGAAGGATTGTAAATTGTGATATGTTGATTCTAGATCCAGATTACATGATTGTGGTTGATAAATACTAGGAGGCATAAGGTATGCTAACTGTTACTAACTATTTATTACTTGTTACTATTATATGCATTTATTTTAATTATGAACAATTTAAATTATATTGGATAGTGATATTTAAATGTGGTAAATGCGATATGCTATGTTTTGCTATGAAGTATGAATTATAATTAAAACCAATGCATAAATAACTTATCTACTTACTTGGACTTTAAGTCTCATTATTTTTCTTCAAATGTTCTCAAATGGTTAAGTTAAAGCTTCATAACCACGACTCACAATGCAAGAGTAGGAAGCACTTCTAGTAATGTAATATGCAACCATCATTGTAAATAGAAAATTAGATTAAAAGGATAAAAGCCTTGTAGTTATTTTATAAGATAATATGAATATTGGAAACATCACTTTTGCATAAATTTCATATAATAATTTAAAGAATGGTTAAGCCAAATTTGTTTATTAGACATTATGTGATAATACTAAAATTAGGTTTAAACAAGATTATGGATACCAATAATGGGATCCATGTCCAACATGATTAGAAGGTTTATGACAAAGTTGAAATTAGAGGATGATTCTAGGAATTAAGTAGGAAATGAGTTAGGATAGAATGAATAATATGATTATGGATACTTGTTTAGGTGTTGGTCAAAATTGTATTAATGATATGTGCATAGCTAGGAACATGTACTACTAATACCATTTTAAAAAACCCTAAAGTTGTATAATGGTGGTGGTGGAGCTTTTATAGGATAATTATATATAAGAATATGTGAATGTGAATTAAACATTTGAAGTTCCTTTTAAATTAGGTTATGGCAAAATTAAGTAGTCATTGAGCTAGCAATTTGAGGGATAGAGAATCATCCAAAGGGTTATAGGCTTATAGTGGTACTTATAGAGGTAATGATGATCAAAATATACCTCTATAGGTTATCATTTTCTATTAGCAACTATTATCTAATGTGGCCTAAGTTCTTCACTAAGAGAAAAGATAAAATAATGTCAAAATTAGAAGGATCAAGCTTCCAGTCATAGAAAAAATAAAGAACTATCTCTACCTAAGGAAATCTCATTAAAAAACTCTTTATTATTCATGAATTTAATAAGCTAAAGCTTCCTTATTTCACTAGATGTGATTTTTACATTGATCCTTATTAATTCCTTGTTCAAATTGAATGCTATGGTGAAAATGTTAACTTGTTTTGATCCCATGATGATTGAACTTGTTAGATATAAACTAGAAGATATTGCTCATTTTCGATTTACGAGCACAATTGAACATAAAGACCATTTCTTACTGCTATTGACCTAGTTACATTTGAATAACTATTCATTAATCAATTCCCGCCTCTTAGTGTTTATGAAGCTAAAATCCATAAGCTTGAGGATTTAAAACAATGTTTCATGTTTGTTAATGAATATGATTCTCTTAATTTATTCATCTATCTTACTATCCAAAATATTTGATACCTATTAAAATAATGAAAGTGTAGAGGTTTGCTTATAGCCTCTACAATCATTTCTTCAGTGTCACCCATGTCACCAAGGATACTACATTCTAGGATATTATTAACCAAATATTGGAAGTTAAATGCCAAATTAAAGATTAAGAAGAAAGAAAAGCATAATAGAAAAGAAAATGTAGTAGATCTGAAGGGCCTAGCATCCATCTAATGTTAGAGGAATGCTCTAATCTCATATTCCTCAATCTTATAGAAATCAAGCAGTTCCAAATCCCCATTTTGAAAATGCTTCTAGAATACCTTTTAGGGAAAAAGGTCAAGGTTATACTTCATCTTACTGCGATGCTTCAACCAACTTTAGTAAAGGAATGTTTCAAAATATATAAAAGTAATTTCCATAAGGAGACATCTCATTGTATTCAATGTGGTATCAAACATTCTAGTCAATGTAATAGGGTGAATATAATTTGTTTTCAATATGGTCAATTAAGCCACAAGTGAAAGGATTGTCTAAGAAACCTAATTGTTAACCTTAGCCCCATTAAGGGGATTTTGATGTTAACAAAGCATTTTTGGTACTCTTGGATTTGTATTTGACCAATTGGAATCTTGATGCCAAAAGTGAAGACTAAAGAATAAATATCATGTTAGGTGTAGTTAGGATTCTAGTTAGGATTATAGGATAAATTTGTGAAAGAGGAATTAATCATTAAGGAATTCAAGGTAGTGTAGGTGGATGGAATTAGAGAAAAATTATATCTACATTATTCATTTTCATCTAGGTAAGGTGAATATGGTAGTTAATGCTTTAAGCAAAAAGTCATCAAGAACTCTAGCTAATATTTAAGCTAAAGATCTAATAGTGAATATTATTCAAGTGGCAATTCATTCTATATTAATTGAAAGAGTTAAAGAAACACAAAAGTGAGATCCTCAATATTTAGCATTGAGAGAAAAAGTGATGGTAGATTAGAATATAGATTAATTGATGAACATAGAATAATATAATTTCAACATTAAGTTTAGGTTCTTGTATATGAATGGAATAATTACTTCATTAAGCCCATATTTCTTATTATTACATACATCCAGGTGTATAAAAAATGCATCATGATTTGTAACAAAACTTCTAGTGGAAAAAGATAAAAAGGGATATACGTGATTTTGTGTTGAAATGTCTTATTTGTCAGCAAGTTGAAGCTAAACATCAAAAGCATTCTAGCTTACATTAACCTTTCCAATTCTTAAATGGAAGTGGAAAAGTATAACAATAGATTTCCTTGTTACCCTTCCTAAGACTTAAAAAGGATTTGACTTAACTTGTGTGATGGTAGATAGGTTAACCAAGATAACTCACTCCCTTCTAGTTAAAATTAACTATTTTGTTATTCAATATGCTTAGCTATATCTTGATTAAATAGTTCCTCTAGATGAAATTCCCCTTATTATTAATTTTGATTATGGCATTTAATTAACTGCACATTTTTGGTAAACCTTCCAACAAGTACTTAGAACATAATTACCCCTTAGCATTACTTTCATTCTTAAATAGATGGTCAATCTAAATGTATAATCTAGATTCTTAAAGATATATTACATGCATGTACTCTTGAATTTAAAGGTAGTTTGGAGAAACATATGTCTCTAATTGAATTTTCTTATAATAATAGTTATCAGTCCTCTATTAAGATGGCTCCATATGAAGCTTTGTATATAGAAGATTTAGATCCCTAGTGGAATGGTTTGAATCAAGAGAAGCCAAACTTTTTAAATTGGATCTTGTTTTTAACATGCTTGAAAAGGTTAAGATCATTGAACATAAATTAAAGGCTGTTCAAGATCATTAAAAGTCATACATTAATAAAAGAAAGAAAGAGTTAAAGTTTCAAGAAAGAGATTTCATATTTCTAAAAGTTTCTCCTAAGAAAAGAATGATGCACTTTAGTTGGAAAGAAAAATACATTGGTTTATTTTCAATTATTCAGTGAGTTAGATTTGTTGCTTATCATCTTGAGTTACCAAATGAACTTCATTTTATTTATCTAGGGTTTCATATTTGAATGCTTTAGAAAGATGAAAAGAAAAGATCTTTAAGGATGCTAAATAGGTGTGTAGACAATTGTATTAAGGTTTATGTATGATAAATTTGTTGAGGCAATTGTGGCCAGTTGAAAGATGAAAACCTTCAAAGAACTAAAAAATCTTGGATACGAATCAAGCATACAATCAATTCTTGCTATCTAGAAGCAAATTTAGGAAAAGAGAACCAATTGCATAATCAATTTTTAGCCTCCCTAGAAAATATTCATACATGAATTGATTATATAATTGATTCCCTTTGTCTATAGGAAAATTTTGAGCAAAGGAATTGATTGTACAATTAGTTCTTGAGGTTCAAAACTAAAGGTACCCATTTAAAGTTGATTATTCAATCAATTTATGTGCCTAATTTTGCATTTTAACCATTTAATCAACATGGATTGAATTTCTATTTTAAATTTAATCATAGTAATGATGAATTGATACTTTACTAAGGATTATTGCCTCTTTAATTTGATGCATGAATATTTTGTCTTATTACCATAATGAAATTCGAATTAATTTTTATATTATTATTGTTAGGATTTGGTAACTGGTGTGAACAGTGATGTTGGATTTTGAAGGGTTATGATTGAAAAGGTATGACAATGTTGAGATGCGAAGGGTTGTAAATGATGAAATGTTGATTTCAGATCCAAATTACATAATTGTGACTAATAAATACTATGAGGAATAAGGTTGGGATTGTGTATGGATAAGGTGGACCAAAAGGCATAAAGTGAGCTAATTGTTACTAACTATTTGTTACTGTTACTATTGTATGCATTTATTTTAATTATGAACAATTTGAATGATATTGGATAGTGATATATAAATGTGATAAAGGTAATATGGTACACTATTGCTATGAAGTACAAAATATAAGTTAAAGCAATACATATGAATACTGTAGATGAATAAATTATTTACTTACTAGAACTTTAAGTTTAATTGTTTTTCTTTGAATGTTCTTAAATACATAGATTGAAGCTTCACAACCACCACCCATAATGCAAGAGTAAGAAGCATCTCTAGTAATGTAATATGTAGTCATGATTGCAAATAGAAAGTTATATTGAAAAGATAGGGGCTTTTTAGTTATTTTGCAAGATAATATGAATATTAGAAACATCAATTTTGTATAAATTTCATTTAACAATATAAGGAAATGTTTAAGTTAAATCTATTTATTAGACATCATATGATAATACCAAAATTAGATTTAACTAAACTTGTAGATACTAGTAATAGGATCTATGCTAGTCACGGTTAGGTGGGTCATGACATTAGTTTATTATAAAAATTCAAATTAGTATAGATATTTCAATTTTTAGTTTATTATAAATTTTCAAATTATTATAAATATTTTAACTAATTAATTTTATTGAATTAATACAAATATTTTAATTTTTAAAAACATTATATGTAGGAAATCTCTTCACAATTCTTTTTAGTAGAAAATTTATGTTACAATTGATTTGAACTAATACAAATATATACATTTATAGTGTTTTATTATTTAATTTGTGATATTTTTGTTACTATCCTTTTATATATACTGATGAATATTTCTTAAATCATTATTGATTTGAACATAAGTAAAGTATCATTTTAATTAAACAAATATATTCCATCAATCAAGTTTGTAACTGGCAACATCAATTTTTTTAAACATTATAATCAATTTAGTTAGCAATTCACAATGTTACTTTAATTTCATTAAAATATTATAACTATAATAAGGGAAAGTTTTTTGGCCAAATCAGTAAAATAATTGATCAAATAAAAAATTGACCTATTTTAGAATGAATAATTTTCAAAATCCTTTCACAATTCAATTTAATATGAAATTTTAAATTTGAACTATTATATTGTAATTATTATGATCAATTTGAATTAAGTATTTTAATTATTTAAAGCATTATATATAGGGTAATCCATGCACCAAATAGTTTACTATAAAATTTCAAACTGTTATAGATATTTCAACGTTTATATTATTATAAAATTTCAAATTATTATAGATATTTTTAACTAATCATTGTGTTTGAATTAATATAAATGTTTTAATTTTTAAAAATGTTATACTTAGGAAATCTGTTGATAACTCTTTTTAACAGGAAACTTAAAATTACTATGGATGTTATAATCAATTTAAATTAATATAAATGAATGCATTGACTTTTTTAATTTTTATTGTTTATTTTGTGCAATTTATTATTATTATTATTATTATTATTATTATTATTATTATTATTATTATTATTATTATTATTATTATTATTATTATTATTATTATTATTATATATACCGATGAACATTTATTCCCCACTATCATATCATTCTTAAAAAAATAAAAAGAATAATTTAAAAAATATTTAAAAATAAAAAGACATAAACTTCAAAAATTAAAGTAATGAAAATACAAAAAATTAAATAATAAAAATAGTAAATAATTAAAACTTGAACATAAATTAGAAAAATGAAGTAATTAATAATAAAGATTTGGAGTTAATTTCAAATAAATTAGAAAAATAAAATAGTTTTAGCAAAGAAGATATTATATAATGGGAAGAAATAAATTATAAAATTATAAAATGATAAAGGTATTAAAATTGAAATGATGAAAAGGCATAAATTAATATAATTAAATATTAAGTAATAGACATTTATGGTAGATTTGGAGGTTATGCTGAATATTGAAATTTAAATAATAATATTAAATAATAAAAATTTCAACATAAATTAGTTGATAAAATATTACATAATATAGATTTAAAGTTAATTTTAAGTATACTAGTGAACCTTAAGAAATTGGTACTAGGAAAATATATTCATAGTACTGAATTAGTATTAAATTTATTAGAAGATGATGAAAAAATAAACCAAAATATTAGAAAATAATAACAATATCTAACTTTAAATTATAAGAAGGAAGAAAATAGTGTAAGAAAATAATTTTTAGTACGGATAAAAAATTAAATTTAATGTACAATAAAGTAGTGAATATTAAGATATTAAAGCAAATTTTATTATACATAAATGAGTATTAAAAGTGAAGATAAAATAATTAAAATTATTATAATTATAAAATTACAATAATCTTAATTTTAATGTACTTGCATTCTAAACTTACATTTGTTTAAGGGTTGTTGGTCATTATAGACTAATTAACACTTAAATTGTCCTATAAATTTAAACAATTTTAGATAGGTCTTTCAATTATTATTAACTTATCTACTTATCATTTCACATTGTTGAAATTTCATGTGTCTTCCTTGTTCTTTGAGTGTGTACTATATTGGAATATAATTTGCACAATTAGAAAATTACAGGGAAATGCTATCAAAATTTCTATATTTAAAAAATGATAACATGAATAAGTTGAGATAATAATTATAAAAATATCTCAAATGAGATAGGGTCTTGCTTTTTAGAGTTAGAATGATAAGTTGGATTTAAAACACATAACAAATATATATACAAAGGATTGAATCTTATAATTACATTTCATGTTGTTGTTGTTAGGATTCGGATCAAAATACAAAGCTGAATTTTAAAATTTTGATCCAAAACCTTCGTAGGATCCATACAAAAGTCATAAACTAGTATTAGAGTTTTACCTTATTTGTATTCGTGTTCTTTTTCAACGAATTCTTGAGAAATCGAGATAAATCAAACGTCGGCCAGAAGGTACAACGTCTCTACGGTATCCATACAGAGTGAATAATGACTTCTCTCCTCTATAAAACTGCTAGGATTCATCTCTCTCACTATAATTAGGGTTAGGCATTTTCTGAGTAATTTTAGGATTTTCTTGGAGCTTATGTGCATTAATCAAAGTGCTGCCTTCAAGTCCCTTTTATAGAATTAAGGCATATCACAATCCTAGTCCTACTAGGATAATGCTTCAAAAAATTCTAATCACACTAAATAACTATTACCTTATCCTAGAGAAAGTGAAGAAAGTTAGGACTTATCTATTAATTATCTAATATTAGATAATTGCATTATCTTATAATATAATTATCTAATATTAAATTAACATATAATTATCTTATATTAGATAATAAATTATCTCATAATATAATTATTTAATATCTAATAATATAATTATCTAATATTACTTTAATATCAAATAATATCACATAATATATAATATATATTGCGTGAATAAATATATATTATCTTAATAATATATATATGCACGAAAATAAGCCTAATTAATTAAATTTTAGTCCAACTAAAACATAATTAATTATTGTCTCATTCTTATTCCTTTTGTGTGATCCTATAGGTTCTTACTACATTGATAATGACTCATTTTGGACCATAAACAGTGCGTGGTATCTAGTAATACATCACTACCTAATTAATTATTGTCTCATTCCTACTCCTTTTGTGTAATCCTGTAGGTTCTTACTATGTTGATAATGACTCACTTCAGGCCATAAACAGTGAGCGGTATCTAGTAATATATCACTACCACTCAAGTGGTAAGAATGTCTATGATTCGACATCTACCTAATATATGATCAACATTTTACATCATAATCCTTTTTGTAATAATATCCAAATTAAACTGGAGGTCTAGAGTGTGGCATCCTCATTAATGTTTAATTTATATTTCTTAATACTGAGGAGCCTTAAAATAGATTATCAATATCACATATTGATCCAATTGAGCATGATTGTACATTTCTAAGTCTCACTCAATTAAGAGGCTCAAGGATATTTCTCTTTTATACAAAAGTAATAAAATCTCATCTACATCACTTACTTCCTTCTGCATGATTGTGACACACCCAATCAACGTCCTACTCGCTATCTCGATTAAAGATGACATAGGACGACATCAAAGTGAGTAACTCCTCATGTAAGGAACCGTAGTGACTTCAGGTTAAAAGACTATGTGCATTTGTGATCATATGAGAATAACTAATAATAAGTTTATCCATGCAGTATTCTCATAATAGGTTAGTCTAGTACATTTTTCACTAATAATGTACTCATACATTGACTTGATATCAAATATTCATAATTCATAATTATCAATCACTATACATGCTAGTCTCAATGTATTATTACTATCATTTTCGTAATAATACTTGATTAGGGGTATTTTAAGAATAGCGAAGTTATTCCAAGGATAATTATTATATTTAAGTTATAATTTATGTAAAATAAAATAAAATAAAATATAATAATTATATTGTTAAAATGAAATGTAATACATTGTGTAATATTACCAATTATCTCTATGATTGGATCCTAGGACACACATTAACAATTATTTCTCTTACATGTTTTGCCTAATGATAAGGTTGGCGATACATTAAATTTTAATATGTTGTAACTACTATTATTTATGTCATGTCCTCATAATTATTTTTCTTACATGTCTTGTGTAATGATAAGGCTAGTAATATATTAAATTTTGATATGTCCATGTTTTCATATTACTTCATAATCATAGTTGTTGTTATGTCTATCCATCATGGAAGAAACAATGGAGTTCCACCACTATCAAGCCCCACCCATGGTCTTAGGGAGTATGAATTAAGTAAAATTGCTTTATTACTCATTTAAATTTTTTCCTATACATATATGTTATTAATAGAGTGAATATTTTTTAATGCCACATCATTTTAAGGGATGCATAGCAAAATGAGGAACATATTACTTCAACAATTAATTTAAAAGAATAGCAATAATCCACTGCGCCATTCACTTTGATAAGATTGTCGATACCTAGTGCTTGATGTGGGAGAACTAAAAGCACTTCCCACTACTAATAAAAGTACTTGTGAGGTAGCACTACATGCTATTACAAGTCTTAGGCAATAGTACCTAAGGAGTAGAGATCATGTATTGTTCAAGTAGTTATTATGCATAAACTTATTCTCTTTATTAATTTACATTTGATATTATTGTTATTTTACACTCATATTTGATTATTACATGTCTTTCAATGCAAAAATATCTTGTGTATGTTAACATTTCATTTGAGAAGTTGCCTTCTATGATTACTGATTGTATCCAGTGCACTAGAACCAATTGATATGGAGATTGGAAGAATAAACTGCATGAGCATCTCCTAAAGCATGGGAGGATGGCCTTTCTCATGACTTTGATGACATGATATGACCAATTCTAGCCAATATCCTAATAGATCACTAGGATAAGTGTTGTAAGTTATTTTTTTCTTAGGAACATAGGAAAGAAGGAATTAAGTAATATAGGTCATACTTTTTTTCTTTTAATTTCAAGTTTACTGCTATTGTAATGCCTTATATGTTTTTCTTTTGAATTTGAAAGAGAGGTTAAGCAAAAATGCAAATTACAGAGCGCAGAAGTACAATTATCGCCATGAAACAAAGACCATCAAAACACTTTAACATAACAAGATATGCTAAGTTAACATTCTTGAAACATTTAATACTATCAATGATCTTACTAATATTTTCTACTTTTTTTTCAAATTGACTTAAAAAATAAACAAACATACGCATTATAGTCACTAATAGAGAACTTCTATAAGGGTTATTCTAGACCATTGGGAAATGGGTGCCTTTGGATGCCCAGGCCAATTATATAAATAATTCTATTCTTATTTTCAATTTTAATTATTTTTGAAAACTTTGTACTCATACGTTCATTTAAAAAGGAAATCAAGAATAAGATGTTGGATTGCCCATTCAGTTGTAGTCATAGTTTAGTTCTACTTCCAGTATATCAATAGGAGATCTAACTTAGATTGATAAGTTAGCCATTACTGATAAGGTGTTGAGCACTCATTGAGAGCATAGAAAGAGGTTGACCATATGTTTTTACGAGCTTCATATGGTACCTTTAGTAGTAGCTCATCAATTGTAACTTATCATCCAGGGTAGTAGCAGGATGCACCATTGCCTAAGGAGGTGCAGTGCTATATGGTTTTAAGTTAACGTTATATAGAGTATCAACACCAAAGGTTATAACAAACTGAGTAAGAGTTGCAATACCTATTTAAGCATGTGCTTCTTAAACTCAAGGTCACTATACATCCTTATACACCATTTCCTTCTCCTTCTCATTTGTAATCCATCTTCCTTTCGATATTGCTTACTAGATTTGCTCTATAACTATCTTCACTTAGACATTAGCCTTAGCCTAGACCTTAGCCCTAGCATGATGATGCTGATAACAATGACTTTGTACATTTACGGTATCTTTAGATTTTATGTCAAATTTTTTATTTGCAAATTACATCCTTATGTACAAACATCATATGGTTATATTATAATATATCATTTGCCATTTTACTTTATATATTTATTTTTTGTCTATTTTAGTATCATATTTAATATAATGATATTTTTAAATTTTTAATAATTATAAAAAATGTTTAGGAATAATGATTACTCTTAATATCAATTTAAAATATAGAATTAATTAATTATTGTAAAATTTAAGCATTTTCTAATTTTTATTAGAAAAGTCTATATCAATAACACTTGTCATTTGAATAAGTTGCAATATCTTTTGATCTTTTTTTTTTTAAAAAAAATTGTTTATACTGATAATATATATTATTGAAATAAGTTGTGTTATGTTAGCAAAACCTATAGTGACAACACATTGTCATTGGTATGGTGGCAATTCCGCATCACACATATTCAATCTACAAGGCCAACTTCAATAACCCTTGCCATTAGCATAGGGTTCTTTACTATGATAACATCCTATGCCATCATATAAGATTTTATAGATACAACATATTAGTAACAATATGGTTTTGGCAACATTTTCATTGGCATAAACCAATGCTAACAAATTTTATATCTCTACTAATGATAAATATTGATACTATAGCCTCTTTTTCTTACATGTTAATTTTTATAGAACTAATCGAATTGAGTTTGAGTTTTATAATATTTGGATGAACTAAACAAGGCCTAAAATGTTAGCAATAATTTGAGTTTATGTTAAGTTGGAATCTCTCTTCTTATGTTAATTGAGTTATAATTAATTATTTAAAAATTTAATTCTATTCCATTTTATCTCTATTTCTAATTATTCATTATGTGTATAGTCTTCTTTATATTTTTTAATATTTCATAAATTATTCACTTAAATATTTCTTATTCTTCTATTTACTAAGCACAAAAAATAAGGGATTATCTTGCTAAAATTGAAGATCTTACTATACTTGTGAGCATTTAAATTTCGATCTTAGAATTGAATATGCTTATTAATATCATATTTTTCATTGTAAATAATTTCCTAGAAGATAAATATTTATTTCAATGTGTTAATAAGTTATATGATAAAATAAAAACATTTACTTAACCCATTATGTTGACAAAATATTGTTCAATCTAAATAAAATAATTGAAGTCCTTTATGGAACTTATGCTAAAGTAAAAAATTTTATAAAAAAAGAATTCCAAATTGAATAATTTGAAAAGAATAATATTAAATGTGAAAAAATTTGTTATTACCTAATGAATCCATTGTGAATGAATATAAAATCAAGATTTATTGCAAGCTATAAATTATTCACGATTGATCTTAATCACAAACTCTAATAAGGATTTGTTACTTTTATTAACCCTAGATGAAGATTTTAATTAGGAAGGCTTTCTCACACTAGCAAGAAGTGTTCAAAATCAATTATAGGGTTTAGAAGTAGTAACCCTTATTTATATTAATGACATTGATAGGTCGACCTATTATCAAGAACCACCCATTATCATATTAATTAGGTTAAATTACTATTAGGCCCAAACTATTTAATCAATTTAATATTAGGTTAAATCCTTTTTCATCATATTTTATTATTGAATTAATAAGTCCACAATACAATCTCCCACTTAAACCATATAATTCAATAATAGTAGTCACTTTAGTAAGCTGTAAAAGAAAAATATGGCATCTTTACATCCACTGGTCTAAATTGAAATCATAAATATTCCAGTAATATAAAACATAGTATCTAATAGGGATATTAATAAAATATATATATTGTACACTTATACCTCATTGACCATATACAATATTTGATAGGGATATACATAATAAGTTTGTGCTCAATAAGATTTATATAACAAAATTGTGATAATCATATCTAAATCTTTACTCACTTGGTTAAAGCATCCACCCAAGATGCTAAATGAGAATCATTATTCTCATCACAGTATTGAGACAAAATCTAAATGTCTCTATAACTATACCATAACAAAAATGTGTACAATATATGGTAAACATGAATATTTCATTTATGTACATCTCAAGAAAATAATTTACCTTATAGTACTCTTACTAACCCAAAATATCAAAAGACTTAGCTAATCCTATATTGATTACATGATCATAATATACTCCTACCACTAAGCCTTTGGTCAATGAATCTGCAAGCTTACAATTTATGAAAATATGTTTAATACATGTAATATACTCACACACCTTCTTATGCACAAATTGATACTTTATATTAAAATGCTTTGTATAGGTAAAACTTTCATTGTTATGAAAGAAATTTATAGCAATAGTATTGTCACAATAAATAATCAATAGTTTTGAGATGCTTTCAATAATCTTGAAACTAGCCATAAAGTTTCTTAACCATACAGTTATACAAGTGGCTTTATAACATATAACATATTTTGCTTCCATAGTAGAGGTTGCTATTAAGGATTACTTAGTACTTTTTCATGATACAGCTCCTCCTACCACCATAAAGATGTATCCAAATGTAGATTTATGATCGTCTGGACAACCAGCAAAATCTAAATCTGAGTAACCTATAACTGTAAAATTTTTCGATCTCTTATAAGTTAGCATGTAATCTTTTGTACCCTAAAGGTACCTTATCACTCTCTTCATAGTAGTCCAATATTTTTTACTAGGGTTACCCAAGTATCTCTCCAGTACACCAATAGGATATATTAGGATATGTACATACCTAAGCATACAACAAGTTATCGACAACTGACACATATGAGACCTTATTAACTCTATCTATTTCAACATCATTTTGAGGACAATAGGACATAGAAAAAATTTCTCTTTTTAAAATGGGTGTAGAAATTTGAGAGTAGGTTAACATATTGAATTCTTTAGTACTTTTTCAATGTAAGTCTACTGAGATAAACTAAGCAAACCCTAGTGCTGAGACAAACCAAGCAAACCTTAAGATCTATCACGACGAATCTCTATCCCCAAAACATAAGAGGCATTTCTAAGACCTTTCATATTAAAATGTTTAGCTAACATTTTTTTTTCTTAATTAGCAGATTCATGTCATTACTTACAAAGAAAATATCATCCACGTATAGTACCAGAATAACAAAACTACTCGCACTTTTCAACATATAAATAGACCAGTCAACTGTATTCTCCTTAAACCCAAGAAAAAACACTATCTCATCGAACTTAAGGTACAACTATCTAGAAACTTGTTTTAAATCATAAATGGATTTTTTAAGTTAGTATACAAGTTACTCCTTTCCCATCTCTTGGAAATAATCTGGTTAGTTCATATAAATAGTTTCTATTAAATCACCATTCAAGAAGGCTATTTTTACATCCATCTAATGCAACTCTAAATTACAATGAGCCACCAAACACGGAATGAGACTTTGGTTAAAACTGGTGAAAAGTTTCTTTATAGTCCATACCTTCCCTATAGGTATAGCTTTTTACTACTAATTTGGCCTTATACCTCTTAACTTCAGCTCGAACATCCTTTTTAGTCTTAAAGACCCACTTACATCTGACCAATTTACAACCTGTAAGAAGCTCCACTAAATCCTACACTTGATTTTTATGCATTGAAGCTAACTTATCTTTCATAGTATTCATCCAATCAGAATAGTTCAAATTGTAAATAGCTTGAGAGAAGGTTGTAGGATCAGTATCATTATTAATATCATATTCATGCTCTTGCAAATATATAAGATAATCATTAGGAATTACCGATTTACAAACTTTATAAGATCTTTTTAATAGAATTTTTTCTTTATTTATTTTATTTGGCTTAATATCCTCTACCACTAGCTATATTGGATTAATTGTGGAGTAGTAAAAGATGACTCTCCTAATGTTAGTTCCAATGGAACAATTGTCCTCTCTTTAGAGAAATTCATGATGCATGATATTTGGCTTTTATTATTTAACTTATTCTTAAAGAAGATAGCTTGATTAAACTTAATTATTCTAGTTGAATAAGTTAGACAGTAAAATTTGCTTTCCTTCGAGCCACTGCAATACCTAATAAAGTATCCATTAATAGTTTTTGAATCAAATTTCCTCATGGATGGAATATATTATTTTACTTTAACTTTGCAACCACAAACTCAAAAATGCCATAAACTAAGCTACTTATCATGTAATAATTCATAAGAGGTCTTAGTTATTGACTTACTAGAAAGCTAATTTAGAATATATGTCATTGTTCTCAATGCATCACCTTATAAGAATTCTAGTAATGAAGTATGAGCTAGCATACATCTTACCATATCTATAAAAATTCTATTCCTCCTTTTTGCAATTCTATTTTACTTTGGTGTACTAAGCATGATATAAGGTACTTGAATTCCATAATCTTGTAGGTATCTTGCAAATGGACCATAGTTTCTTCCTATTTCATCATATCTATTATAATACTTACCATCTCTATTAGAATTAATGCACCTTATTTGTTTCCTCAATTTTAGTTCAATTATCACCTTGAATAACATAAAGGCTTTTATTAATTTTGACTTATCATTGGATAGCTCCACCTAACCAAATATGGAGTAATCATCAATAAATATGATGAAGTATTTATAACTTCCTATGGCATTAGTTATGATAGGCCCACTAATGTTAGTGTTGATTAATTCTAGAACATTCTCCTTTCTGCTTCTCTTACCTTTTCTAACTCTAGCTATAAGTTTCCTTTTAATGCAATCTACACATATACCAAAATCTGAGAAGTCCAAATCACAAAGTACTTCTCCCTTTACAAGTTTTTAAACTCTATCTTCAGAGATATGTCCTAATCATCTATGCTATAACATTGAGGATCTTTCATCAATTCGACACCTTTTTTTGCCATAATAGAGATTATTAAGTTCACAAAATTAGTATCTAAATTAATTTTATATAAACCATCACACACAAAACTAACACCAATAACAAAAGATTTATAAAATAATTCAATCTTTCTATTTCCAAAATAATAAGGTATTCAAGAGAATCCAAAATAATAATTGAAATCAAATTTCTTCTCATGGAAGGTACATAGACTACATTATTTAGTAAAAGCTCATGTTCAGTCTTCAACTTTAACTTCACTGATTCTATGTACTCTACTTCAACCTTATCTTCATTTTTAAGTCTCATAATTAGCTCTCCTTTATTTGGTTTCCTCATATTTGTCAACGCCTGAAGATAATCAATTATATGAATAGTCATGCCAATATCTAACCACCAAGAGTTTAATGGTACATTAACTATATTTGACTCAAAATAGACTAGAGCTAGATTGGTATCTTTCTTTTTCTTTTTAATCCATTTCTTATATTTAAAATAGTCCACTTTTTTATGATGATTCCTTTGATCTATTGTAGACTCAGCATTAATCTAAGATTCTATGTTCCTAATTTCCAAGTTAAGGTTAGATGTTGCTAGATATAGCTTTATTTAACCTAATCCTTATATTTAATCCCATTAAGCATCTTAATTGCATAAGTAAGGGAGCTAAGGAAATAAATTTTAAAATATTAATGCATATTCAATCTTAATCATACTAGATATTTTTTTAGTAAACTATACAATCGAACTTAGTATTATATTATAAAGCTCAATACTAATAGGGCATTAAAAGCCCTATAATATAATACAAAGACTAAATATCATATTCGTAAAATTTTAATATTAATAGGGTGATAAAAATTCTAGAAACACAATACTTATTCCTAGACTTATGTTATCACCAACAAATCATATTAATAATATTATACTAATGGGGTATTAAAATATTATTAATATGATACTCTCCCTAGTTTGACTACCACTTTATAAAAATGAATAAAATTTTATGTAATTAGGTCCACAATAGATGGACTCACAATTATATAAAATTTCATGGTATAACATAAGTCCACATAATTTTCTAAAATTATTTTCCTATATATACATATACATGGAAAATAATTAATGGACCAAATAGTGTCCAAAAATTCCACAAAAAAATTATGGGGAAGCCTAATATGCAATAATATTATAATGAAATTTTAAGCTCAAAATAAAATTGTTTGGCTATCCAAATTAAATAGAAAAATTAATTAAAATATATTTAATTAAAAAATCTAAAAACTTTTCCAAGATGTATCTCATTCTCAAAATACATAAAAAATAATTCCAATGATTGTCAATGACTTTCCAAAATATTCATATCAAATTAAATGAAAAGAAAGCATGCATATATAAAACCTGAAGCATGAATAACATACACAAAATTATATATATATATATATATATATATATATATATATATATATATATATATATATATATATATATATATATATAACGTCTAATATAGGCTAAAACATATAAATATAAGACGCAGAAACATATAAATATTAGAACTCTTTCTCTTGAAACCATAAAACATCAAAATATATGTCTTCGAAGAAAAACGCCAAATAGATCATATATGTATAAAATAAAAGAAAACATCAAATAGAATTTTATATTTCTATCCAACGCCAAGCATATATATATATATATATGTATGCGGGCGCGCGCGTGTGACGCCAAACTAAACAAATATAAACGTCAAATGAGTGCCAGAAATTCTGTATAAAATTTGTTTAATATATATAATCGTCAAATCATAAAAAAATCGTTATATATATAAAAAATATATGTATATACGTCTAATAGCCAAACATATATATATATATATATATGAAACGAATTTCAAAACACCACTGCCAAAAACAAATATATATTATATATACATATATATAATATTAAAAAAAAATTTCAAACGCGAACACAGGAGACGAGACTCAATTTAGATATATAAAACTCAAACATGCATATACAAAACCCATATGAAATGAAATTTAATTTACAATATATAGAAAATGAATTTATATAATAAACATATAATATATTATAATCCAAAACAAGGTCTCTTTCCATTTGTTTATATACAGAATCTCGGAACATATATATAATATAATATAATATAAAAATCTTAATTTATTAAATTTTATTTCTGAATTTATAAAATAATATATTCAATTTACATGATTCAAAGACTCTGGTACTAATTGTTAAAATAAAATAAATTTATAAAATAATAATCCCAAATTGAATCATATAAAAAGAATAATATTAAATATGAAAAGATTTGTTATTATCTAGTGAATCCATTGTGAATGAATATAAAATCAAGATTTGCTGTAAGGTACGAACTATTCATGATCAATCTTAATCACAAATTCTAATAAGGATTTACTACTCCTATCAACTCTAGATGAAGACTTTAATTAGGGAGGCTTTCTGACACTAATGGAAAGTGTTCAAAACCAATTTGAAGGCTTAAAAATAGCAACCCTTATTTATTTAATAATCTTGGTAAGTCGACCCATTGTCAAAAACTATTTATTATCACATTAATTAGATTAGATTATCATTAGGTCAAAACTATTCAGTTATTTTAATATTAAATTAAATTATTTTATATCTTATTTTATTATTCAAATAGGTCCACAATAGAAAATTCAACAACTTAACTTATAAAGGATGCCAATTATTTTATTGTTCAATTATTAATATCAATTATTTTATCTGGATTGAATAATATTTTGTCGATGGATTAGGTTAATGTTTATTAATATCAATTATTTTATAGAACCTCTCTTTTTATATCAATCAAGCTATAGTTGATTATTTAAAAATATAATTTGGTTCGATTTCATCTCTATTTCTAATTATTCATTCTGTGCATAATCTTCTTTATGTTTTTTGATATTTCATAAATTATTCATTCAAATATTTTTTTTATTCTTCTATTTACTAAACACAAGAAATAAGGGAGTATCCTGCCGAAATTGAAGATCTTACTATTCTTGTGAGTGTTGAAATTTCAATCTTAGAAATTGAAGATGTTTATTAATGTCAATTTTTTTGTTACAAATAATTTCCTGAAAGATGAATATTTATTTTCATGTGTTAATAAGTTATATGATAAAATAAGAACACGGGTAATTTTATTATGCTTAACGAACAATAGATTAACACAAGGAGCTAGGTGTAAGTTTATGAAATTTAAATAGATCATTTATATATTTTCATAATTTAAAGAGTTATGTACGTTTTGTGCCCGATTGAAGGGTCCAGATCGAGTTGTTTGCCCATAGATTAAATTACCATCCCATTCAAGTTTACTTATTTTATTAATATCTGTTAGGAGGACCTTCATTTGACGGTGACGTACGATGGATCGAAAGGAAGAGATGCCTTTTCAAAACTCAAAAGGTAACAAAGCGGTACTTCGAAAAATATTCTGCTAGTGAGAAATCAAGAAAAATATTCTGCTAGTGATAATTGGTGGTGCATGAGGATGATTGGATCGAAGAATTAGAATTAGTGGATTATTTGGTGAATTAAAAAAAAAGAAAAACCAGCGCCAGTCACGGGTCTCTGGTTACTGATCGGTGTACGTTTCTGATTCAACATCCTAAGTTCTCCTTCGCTTGCTCAGCATTTAATCAAATTATGCAACGTATGGCATATCACATCATAGTGTGACGTAAAGCAGATGGCATTTTGACCAAAATACTGTACGTTGAAAAAATTTTCGCTTCAAATTTATGTTCCATTTGTTTGTTGAGAGGAATGAGATTTTTTTTTTCTTTCACTTAATAAACGCATAAAAATATATCATTTTTTTATTATTAAAAATTAATATAATAATTAATTTTTTAATTAATTTATTCATTTTATTTTAATTTTTATTAATAGTTTAGACTTTATTTATTTCAATAAAAATATTTTTATAAAATAAAAATATTCTATTTATTTAATATTAAATATGGAAATTTTAAAAATAATTTTTTATTTTAAAAATAATTTATTTTTCTTTATTATCATATTTTTAAATATCAATTTTTATAATCAATGTAATTAATATATAATTTTTTTATTAATATATACGTAAATATATAAATAATATTTTTTTATAAAAATATCTTTCAACAAAAAAAATAAAACTTTAAATAACTAAGAATTTATCGATCACCAATATTGTACCTATATTTCTATAAAATTTTATGATTATCTTTTTTTCATATAATTTAACCATTTATTTTCAAATATTTAATCAACTTTTTTTATCACAATTTATGAGTTTTTTATGAACCCTAAAAATTATATGTCATAAAATAAAAATTAAGTAACATGTTATAATATTGTGATTCTTACTTAAAACTTTCTTAACAACATATTATCCTCGTATATCTAAATCTTTACAAATTAAGATCTATTACATTTTGATTTAAGACTCTTTACATTTTAATAAGTAAAATTTAAAAATAATATAAAAAAGGATCACAGACTAAATTAGTATCATTAATAATTTATTTAAGAGACCTAAATAAAATAATTACAAATTTGACACAGATTGAATAAAATAAAAAATCTTAATTTAAATAAAAAAATGACAGGAGAATATATAATAATCTGTACTTTTTAAAATCTTACTTATTCCAACTATCTTATGATATTTACTAATTTAATTATATTATATATGTATTATATAATATTATGGGAGTTAATAAAATCATTATCTATTTTTAAGAACCTTCAATAATTAGTATCAAAGAAATATCATGTGTTTAAAATAATTAAAATGGATATAAATTGGATAAAAATTAAAAATAAATTAAATAAGGGTCACATATTAAAAAAAAACACACTGTTTGCTAACTTAGTTAATTAATCAAGGTAACAAAATATTAAGTATTAGTTGTTGTGAAATTCAATTTTCATAATTCAAATTCCTTAAATTCATCACTGACATATTTAATTATTTAACAGTATTAAAATCATCACTAACATATTTAATTATTTTAAGAATTTTTTGCATTCTTTATTTTTACTTTTTATACAATGTTAAAATTATATGTGACATAATAAAAATTAAATAATGGATTACCATAATTTACAAATTAAAGATTTATTTTCACAGTGTAGATTATATTTTAATTTCATAATTAGCTAAAAATTTACATGCATATATATACATGACATTAGCTAAAAATCATAAATTAATACGAAACATTGTAGCATTCCTATATATTAATATTATATATTAATCAATTTTTTAGTTAATATTTTTATATATAATTAACATATAATTATAATATTATATTACTAAAATAAATATTTACTCATAATATAAAATTATTATTTTTAAAAATTTATTTTATGCTATAATGGGATAAATAAAAATATTATTTTTATAATAAATTATGTTATTAAGTATTAATATTAATAATAATTATTCTATTAAAAAATATTTAATTAATATAATATTTAAATTTAAAATTAATTACCTACTTAAATATTGAACAATGAAAAGTTAATTATTTTTAGAACTCTTTGTTACATATTAATCAAATTTTATCTAATTTTTTATAAATAATTAATATATAATTATAATATTAGATTATTAAAATAAATATTTATTTGTATAGCACGTGACTACCTAATTAATTATATTAATAGTGAATATTAATTTTAAATTTTATATAATTTAAAATAATTTTTAAATATTTAAAATTAAAGGATCAAAATTTAACTACTTAAAATTAAGGAGATATTTTATAATTTTTATTAACCTCTTCAACTATGATACAGTACCTTATCTTCAAAAGTATGATAAATTTTTCATTCCTATCACATTCCTTACATTGAAATCCAATTATATTAAAGTGAGTTATACAATAAATTTATTTATTTATTAAATATATAATAATTTATATTAAATTTTTATTTTAATAAAAAATATTTAATTTAATAATTTATAATTCATTAATAAGATAAAAAATTTTATTAATATGACAAGATAAATTCATCCATGCCTATGATAAAATTCGCCTTCTATTAAATAACCCACATGTTTAATTAGAAAATATTATATCTCAGGTTAAAGCAAGGTTGCGACAGAATAGAATAAATTTTTCTTGCACTTTTATTTTCAATTTTCACTTGTATTCCTTCATATGTAGGTGGAATTTAGAATTTTAAGACTTATTTTCATGGAAAAGAATGTAAACGAAAAATTAAATATAGAAATATAGGTACAATATTGATGATCGAGAAATTCTTAATTATTTAAAGTTTTATTTTTTTGTTGAAAGATATTTTTATAAAAAAATATTATTTATATTTTTACGTATATATTAATAAAAAATTATATATTAATTACATTGATGATAAAAATTGATATTTAAAAATATGATAACGAAGAAAAATAAATTATTTTTAAAATAAAAAATTATTTTTAAAATTTTTATATTTAATATTAAATAAATAGAATATTTTTATTTTATAATTTAATAATTATATTTTATAAAAATATTTTTATTGAAGTAAATAAAGTCTAAACTATTAATAAAAATTAAAATAAAATGAATAAATTAATTGAAAAATTAATTATTATATTAATTTTTAATAATAGAGAAGTGATATGTTTTTATGCGTCTATTAAGTGAAAGAAAAAAAAATCCCGTTCCTCTCAACAATGGAACACAAATTTGAAGGAAAAAAATGGAGAAAAGAAGGTCACGTGACTACACGGACTGTGCCTGCCTGCTTTATGTCTTTCAGCAGTGGGTGTGCAGACTGATCACGGCCCTTCTCCAACCGTGATCAATCAAATTTAAAAAAAAATTCAGTTTAAGTGTTTCGGGAATTACTTTTTCTAGTGCAAGGTTTAAGTAAAAACTTTTTCAACGCACAGTATTTTGATCAAAATGCCGAAGATTTTGCTTTGTTCATTAATGATGTGTGGAAGGATCAAACGCAAAAGTTTATAAAAATATGCACAGCTTAACAGCTGTAGTGGTACCGATTACCAAATATTGCTTTAAGTTTTTATCTCTCTAATATTTTAAATTTAAATGTGAAATATCGAAATTGTGGTAAGCATTGTATCACCTGAGAGAAAAAGTTTATATATATATATATATATATATATATACTTTTGGGCTATGATTACCAGAAAATTAGAAAATATTAACAGTACAATTATTATTGGGTGACGCTTATATATGTATTTAAAATTTCAATAACTTTCTTTAAGGTTTTAACAAAATATTTATAATTTTTATATAAAATCTTATATTAATTTATAAAAATTATAAATGTATATTAGTTATATATATAATAAATATATGAAAAATACAATTTCGTCGTAAGAATATATTCCGATGCGATTTCTCTTAAAGATATAAGCATGAGCATTTTTTCCGGGTAAATTACATAATTTTTTTTAAATTATACGAGGATCCTGTGAATTACTTACTTATTCATACAGTTTTTTTTCTTTTAAACACAATGGCAGAAAGTGGAGATTTCCTAATTCTACAGGTTAGAGCATTCATGCTATGTTATAGTCACTACTACTGTAGAATTGCCTTTTAACATTGATTGTTTAATAGATTGAATGCTGTTTATTACATGATATTTATATGGCCTTTGCTATATGTTAGATAATTCAACGTAGGTTTACTATCGAATTTAAAAAAGTAAAATAACTTCAGTTTTCAAATTTATAAAACCACCATTATTTTTATGGAAATACAATATGAATATTTATAATAATATTAAACATTAGTTTTTAATAAACAACTAACATAGTATTTTATATACTACATTGATTAATAAAAATAATTGATGTATAATGTCATTCTCCCCACACCTACCCCAAACTCTAATCCCTAACCATTCTCATGTCCTCCTTGTATTTCCCACAACTCAACCAACATCTCCATCCTAATTAATTTCAATGATTTTTAGGCAAGAAAAGTTTGAAAAAAGGTTAAATATGATTAGTTAAAAATGGATGTTTCATTACAAATACCTATTATTTAATATATGAGATTAGTACTCTTTAAAAAAGTACTAGAATTCAATATCTATGGAATGAGTAGTAATCATTAAATTTTTATGTACAATATCACATTAAATGATAAAGAAGATGAATAAAATTAATTTTCTTACTTATATAAATCTGTAAAAGTCATATAAAAATAAAATGCAATAAAATATAATCAATTATGAATTCAAAAATTAAATTGTAAGAACAAATACAAAAAGTGAAATAAATCTTTATATTTATATTTTATACTTTTTTAGTGAGTGCTAAACTTCACATATGTAACTATAAGTTAATGAAACTTCAATCCTATAAAATAATTAGTAAGCATACAACAAAATTAAAAAGAATCATTTTAAGATAGGAATGTAAGCATACTTCATTAGAGAGAAAAAATTTAGGGTTGGAATATTTTGAAATGAAATTTACAAATGGCACCATGACTTTACTTTTTTTATTTTCAACTCATGTCTAGCTTATATTCTTTTATGTTTACATATCAATTACTAAAAAAAAAACTTGAAATTTACAGTAAAATCATGTCATTTTAAAATAAAATTGTACACATTGATTATTAAATGAAAGTCAACATTATAAACACAAGAAGTTTGTTTCTTTCAAGTAATAATTTTATAATTTTAGCATAAATCTTTAAAGAACACCAGTATCATTTTATGAATTGAGGAATTTTATTTTTAATTTAACTTACTTTAAATAAAGTTAATAGTTATAAAATTATTTTTTGCATCATGACATTTCTCTATTTACTCACTATGTAATTCCAAATTACAATCAATACAATTTAAAACATAATAACAATATAATAAGTATATAAAATAATACCAGGTGGAATATAAGAATAACGTGCTCATCAATGCTACACACTCAAAAGTGCTTAAAATCTTTTAATTATAGAAATTGTATCAAATCATGAATTTCTTCCATTTATGACCATCTCTTCAAAGATAAAAGATAGTAGTGATTTGATAAGATACTCATGATCATAAGATTCAAAACTTTTTTAAATGTATAGCAAGAATGAGTATGTTATTTTTTTAAGCCATCTAAACAAAACTTGGAGTGAAAGAGAAATATATAGGCTAAATGAAAAGTAATATACATCAATATTAAACCAAAATAACATCATTACTAAATTGAATTGACGTATTAAGTTTTGGTGGTTTTTCAATACCTTGTAATATTTGTATATGCTCACCATTTATTGTAAGTTAAGTGGTGATGCTAACCTTTATATGTCAATTAGGTCAAAAACTAACATGATAACTTCATCACCAATTTTTTAATCCAATTTTTCATCTTTCCTTCCAAATTTTAAAAATCATATTGATTTTTTTTATAAATAACCAATGTGATTTATTCTTTTTTTATTACACAATGGATACCAATTTTCTCAAATAAAATTATGGACATTAACTAGTAAATATTATATAGTAACTTTACAATTAATCATTTGAAGTATATTATAAATTATTATACATTTTATGTTTCCCATAAAACAATAGTCTACACAAAAACAACAATATATTATTGATATAGTTTATAGTAGAGTCATCTATTTCTCATGAAGAAACTAAAATCCTTGTTGTAGAATCTTGCTTATTAAATAGATCTAATATGCCCTTGTCATATTAATCTACTTCACTAGATTTTATAAACATTAGTTATTTATTTCTTGTAGTACTAGGTAGAATATAAGGACCACACATGATCAATGTTGCACAATTATAAATGTTTTGAATCTTATAATTATGAGTTTCATATCAAGCCATGTGGATATCTTATGATAACATCCCATCCCAGTAGAAGAGAATTGTGGTTTGATGGAAAACTCATAATCATAAGCTTCAAAGCATTTCTAATTGTGTAGTAAGGATGGTGTGTTATCCTTTTAAGCTACTATAATAAAAAAATAAGGTGAAAGAGAAATTTATAGATAGTAAGAATAATAATAGGCATTGGTTATAAAGAAAAATGACCATGCAAACATTTTATATTTCTTGAAAAACTATATGAATGTCTTTTGGATAATAGTTATAGGAAACCAATATCCTAACTTATTAATGAATGACTTTCAACATCGATTCTTCATTTTAATTGATGTGGTAAGTTTCTCTTAATTTAAAAATGCCACCATGCTAACTTATCATGTCAATTTTTTTATTAAAGATGATGTTATAAGTTGTTTATAATTACAAAAATGTCATCGTATCATTAATTACATCAATTTTCAATATAACCAATATTAATATGATGATGTTATAGGGTAAATCTAGAGTAGTAGGCTACCAATGGTAAATTAGGCAAAGAGGTAGCAGTTTAATCAACCACTGAGTGTTAAAGGATCTCACTAAAAAAGGTCACCCACCAAGTAAAACGATTAGTGTTAAAGCAAATTTAAACCTATAAACAAAAGAAGTCAAAGTAATTTTATTCAAATCCTTATAACTAAATCTATAAGAATAAGCTAACCCAACTCTACATGACAAACTTAATAGGTAAAAACTATACATCAGGGTAATCTTAAGTGGGCCCTATTTTTTTACGAGGTTAATTGATACAATTCTAGCTCTAGTCTTAGTCCCATTCCCAAGTACCAAACAATCCCAGGTAGATTTTACAACTTATTATACTTTATTATTATTACATCACTTTATAGTTATTGCTAATTTTATATCATTAGTTAATTAAAATCAATTATTATTAATGTTATGATTACAATTATTACTATTATAAATATAATATAGAAAACCCTGAATATATAGTTGAAAAAAATTTTAGTATTCATTAAAATGGGTAAAAAAATTTTGTTAACTAAATTCACAACATATATGTAAATATATTACTATTTTATTTTATTAATAATAATTTATCACTCTAATTAATATATTTATTCAATTATAGTAAATATTTTATGTATGTTCAGTTATAATAATTACTTTTTATAATAATTTTTTATAAATTTTTATTGTTATGATGACAAAATTTCTCATATAATTTTTATTAATATTTTTAATTTTAATATAATTATTTATTTTAATTAATTACTTTGTATAATATATATTGATAATATTAAATATATAAATTTATCAATTTTAATTGTAAAAATTATTTAATATTACTCATATATATAATTATATTATTATATATATATTAAAGTATAATTTTAATATATACATATACATATAAAGATACACACAATAATAAATTAATTATTTATTATTAATTAATATTACTAAGTTAATAGATTAACTTGATAATCCAAAGGGTTAATACTTACCAATCTTAATTCTTTATTAGATTAAGCTAATTAGTTTCAATCTTTTACCAAATCGAGTCACTATTATCATTTTCTATGCTAATTCCAATTCAAAGTCAAGTAAAACTATATTAGTTCTAAGTTAACTCATTAGACCTAGCTTGTTTTGACATCTCTACTTATAACCTATTAAACCAATCCACATTAATAGCATAAACTTGTACTTTGAAACTAAGTAATAAGTCCCCTAAACTATTTGCTGAACGTAATTTATCTCCATTAGTAGAGGGTGCAAATGAGTCAAATTACTCACTAGTAGCTCAATATTAACTTGTAAAATATGAATTCATGCTTAATTTTAGAAGAGTTAAGCTTAATTAATGCACAAGTAAGCTTAAGCTTTAAATTACTTAGTTTGAATTATTCATAAGCCTAAATAAGTTTAATAATAAAAAATACATTTATATTTTTATACTATATATAAATGACATAATACATAAAAAAAAAAAGAATCCCATTATCAATTATTGAGGTTGCAGGAAAAAGTGCGATACTTTTATCGAAATAATTAGTTTTATATTATATGTTACTTTTTGCTAAATGTATTTATTGGCATTATGTGATTAGTTTGTAGATATTTTTGATAGATTTGACAATTATAGAAAAATTTATATTGATAATTAAAATAAAATTAAAAATTTTAGTATTAGCAGTTTAAGTGAAAACTAAAGTATATAATAGTGTGATGCCATTTTTGAAAGCATGTGCTACTTCTAATGTTGGCTCTAATTTACAACCAATGTAGTAAAATCATATTATCTTTTCTATATTGGTTATTAGTGAACCGATGTGTAATAGGAGCATAAAAGTTAGTTCAAAAATAGGTTAAGAAAGAAAATTCCAAATTGGTTGTTTAGAGATTAACGTTGAAAATGAAAGTGAACCATTAAATTTAAAGAAATGTCAAACATTAGATGTCAATTCTCATTGATAATCGATGTTAAAAATTTATCTTGAGTGGCATTTTTCTATTTATGCATAGAATATTAGACGTTAATTTTAGTAACGACTAACATGGAAACATATAAATGTCAATTGTTTATTAATAACTAACATCAAAAGTGCTACTGCTAGTATATCTTCATCTCTATGACTTAGAATCGCAAACTAACAAACTTGTTTCATAAGGTGATTTGCTCTCCACTTTTTCATGCTCTTTACTTAATTTTCTCTAACATTTGTTTAGTGATTATGTGGCATAATCCTTTTACTTTCTTTGAGCATATACTTCTATCTATCTAAAGTATTCTCCATGGTTCTTTTATGTTTTATGAGCATTTTGTCTTTTGATTATGATCTTTAGGGTTAAATAGATAACATTTTCATATATTGTTAAAAAGTATTCACTTTTTTCTTTAAAATTATTCTTCAATTATTATGTATATGGTTTAGAAGCATTATTTTATATAGAGAGTTAATATACTCAAATACATGTCCTATTATGTGCTTATATTTTTTAAAAATGTCATTTTTTATTTGTTGCTATATTTTTTGAATAACTTTCTACATTAGTGTAGCTTTATTATTTGGATGCTATTTTTGAAAATATCAATTTATTATAGATAACATTTTCTTCTAGGATTAAATCAAATGCCATAAAATGATATATAATCATTCTTTGTTATTTAAATTATCATATGTATGTACTTGGTTGTTTATTAGATGTTGCTTGGTATATAAATTAAATGTTTGTATTACTTTTGTTAAAACTTTTTAAATAGAAGTAACATGGATTCAGCTGGTTTAGTAAAGGAGTTTAGAAATGGAAGGAAGCTAAAGGTCTTACAATTATTAGGGACATTATTCTTAAGAACAATAAAAAGGAGAAGCAAAAAGTAGACTTTAGTGATAAGGGCTAGGCTTGAGGGCTTAGTGGAAATGAATTCAATATTTACATTAATTACTTGTTTTGCACCAAGGTGCTCATCATTGCCAAGAAATGGCAACTAATGTAACATGACATTAGGGATATTATTTCAAAAGATATATTGATAAGGAACCTTAATACTCTTCTCTATTTCAATTTTTACATCTGCATACAATCTTTCTAAGTTACTAATCATGTTTATCAATCATTTGTAAGTTGCATTGCAGACTACCTTCAATATGCATAAGGATTACAAATACTATGTCCTAACAATCGCAAGTAAGAAAAGGAAGGATTTTAAGTATAAGTTAGTGAAAGAGCATGTTGGCCTCATCAAGATAAAGGCAAGACCTTTCCTTGAAAAATATTAGATTGATGCCCAAATATGGGAGAAGTTTATGGAGATATACCACTCAAAGGAGTTCTAGGTAAATATGATCATCTCAATACAATTGTCTTTTGTCAAATATTACTAGATTGGTGCTTAAACATTACAAAGACTAGGTTAAGCCATTGTTAACATTTTCCATGCTAGTTCCCATCCCAGGTTAGACAAAATTATACTAGTTCTAAGTTAACCCATTAAACTCAACTCATTTTAACACTTCTACTCACAAGCTATTAAACCAGTCCATATTGATAGTGTATATTTTTGCCTTGAAACTAAATAATATATGCCATAAACCATTAGTTGAATGCAAATTATCCATTTTTGTAAGGGTGCAAATAAGTCAAGCTACTTATAAGTAGCTTAAGATTGACTTGTAAAAAACTCAATTCAAGTTTGATTTTAAAAATGCTAAGCCTAAATGAGTTAAGCTTGATTAATGCATAAGTTAAGCTCGGGCTTCATATTACTCAGTTTAAACTATTCACAAGCTTAAATGAGTTTAATAATAAAAAATATAATTTTGTTATTATACTATATAAAAATAACATAATACATAAAAAATGAATCCCATTATTAATTATTGAGGTTGCATGAAGAAGTACGATACTTTTATTAAAGTAATTAGCTTTCTATTATGTGTTTCTTTTTATTAAATGTACTTATTAGTATTATATGATTATTGTCTAGATATTTTGAATAGATTTGATTGTTACATAAAAATTTATATTGATAATTATAGTAAGATTAAAAAATTTGGTGATAGAATTAGGAAACAACGTTGCCACATTAATATTGATTAAAGTGAAAACTAAAATATATAATACTATAGTGGCTTTTTGAAAGTATGAGCAACTTCCACTGTTGCTCTAATTAATAACCAATGTTGTAAAATCATATTATCTTTCTATATCAATTATTAGTGAATCGCCATGTAATGAAAGCTTAAAAGTTAGCTCAAATATAGGTTAAGAAAACAAAAATTCCATGTTAGCTTAGAAATTGACATAAAAAATGAAAATGAACCATTGATTTGAAAAGATGTCAAACATTAGACATCGATTCTTATCAATAATCAACATTGAAAGTTTAACTCAAGTGGCATTTTTTCTAAGTATACATAGAATGTTAGACGTTGATTTTAGTAATAATTGACATGAACATATATAGACATAAATTATTTATTAATAATGGATGTCAAAAGTGTTTAGGATATCTTCATCTCTATAACTCAGAACTATAGACAAACAAACTTATTTCATAAAGTGATTTGTTCTACATTTTTTCATGCTTTCCACTCGATTTTCTTTAGCATTTATTCAACAATTATATAGCATCAACCTTTTACAATCTTTTAGCATATACTTCTATTTATCTAAGCTATTTTCCCTAGTTCTCTTATACTTCGTAAGCATTTTGCATTTTGATTGTAGTTTTCAAGACTAAATATGTAGCGTTATCATATATTGTTAAAAAGTTTTCACTTTTTTGCTTTAAAATTACCTTTCAATTATCATGTATATGGTTTAAAAGCATTATTTATTATAGAGAGTTAATATACTTGAATGCATTTCTTGTTTTATGATTATATTTTGGAAAATGTCATTCTTGATTTAATGCTATGTTTTTTAAGTAATTTTTTACATTAGTATAGCTCTATTACTTGAATACTATTTTTAAAAATGTTATTTTGTTATAGGTAAGGTTTTATTCCAGGATTTAATCAAATATAATAGAATGATATGAAATTATTCTTTGTAATTTAAGTTATCATATGTATGTGCTTATCAAATATTGCTCAGTGCATAAGTTAAATACATGTATTGCTTTTGTTAAAACTTTTTAAATTGAAGTAACATGGATTTAGTTAGTTCAAATAAAGTTAGTCAAAAATGGAAGGAAGCTAAAGGTCTTACAATTATCAAGGACATTATCCTCAAGCACGTTAAAAAGGGGAAGCAAATAGTAGACTTTAATGATAAAGGTTAGGCTTAGAGGCTTTGTTTAACAACTATATCAATTACTTATTTTGCACTAAGGTGCCTATTATTATTAAGAAATGGCATCCAATGCAATCTGATATGAAGGATGCCATTTAGAAAGATATATTGATAAGGAACCTTAATGCTCTTATTTATTTCAAATTTTACATATGCATAACAATATTTTTGGATTACTAATCATGTTTGTCATTCATTTGTAGGTTGCTTTGTAAGCTACCTTTAATATGCATGAGGATTAGAAAGACTATGTCCCAATGATCGCAAGCAAAAAATGGAAGGATTTTAAGTATACGTTAGCGATGGACTATGTTGGCCCTATCAAGATGAAGGCAAGACTTCCTCCTAAAAAATATTACTAGATTGATGCCCAAATGTGGGAGAGGTTTATAGGGATAAGTTCCAAGTAAATAAAGTTATCTTAATACAATTACTTTTTTTTAACTATTAATAATGAAAAACATTTTTTCATCACTTATTTTGTTTTGTTATTAATAGACCCTAATTGCATAGAATAAGGTAAACCAAGCCATGGAGTCTACAAATATAGGTTATCTCAAACTGGGTATAAGAAGCTTGAGGAAGAGCTTATTAAGGAAAGAAGTCAAGTTGTTGAGGTGGCTATTGATTAGCTTAGTGATCAAGCATCTTCCTCTATCACCCCATATAATAGCATGAATTGTAGGTGAGGCAATGTCAATGAGAAGAGTTAATTGATGATAAAGGAAAGTTGACGAGTTGCTCAATGAATAATAAGTAGAGATGTCGCCAGGTCCGAAAAAATAGAGGATTTGAACTTTTTTTTTTGTTCAATAGCCCCATTAAGCTTTTTTTCAAAGCTCAATTAATAATTGGGTCGGGTTTGGACCAAGATAAAAAAATTCTAATAGGCCCGGCCCGATTATATTAATTTATTTTTATAATATAATTATATTTTAAAAAATAATTATATTTATTCATTTTTAATATAAAAATTAATTTAATAAAATTAAATATTTTATATATTTAAATATCATATTATTTTTTTAAATATATATATTTTTATTTAAAAAATAAAAATTTAATTTATTCAGATAATCAAGCTGACTCGGCAGGTCATACATTTAAAAAATCGGGTTGAGTTAGGCTTTTTTTTAAAAAAGTAATCGGGTGAAGCTAGGTTTGGGCTATAAATTTTATATAATTTTACTCGATAGCTTAGCTAAAAACCTGCTTAACCTGACTAATAATAAGTGATGTTATTATTTTATTTATCAAATACAAAGTGTATTGTTTAATTACTAACATATGACTAATCATATTTGATTATGTCATGTTAGAATAAGCTTATGTAACAAGTCATCTTATTAAGTTAGTGGCAAAAGGTATGATTTTTCTAAATATTTGCTCTGCACTATTGCATTACCAAAAGGCTAGTGTAAAGTAATGTTAGCTGTTGTTGAGGATGACATGATTGAGATGCCAGTGCTGATGAATAATATGACCACAATGACCTAAATAGTTAATACCTAACTTTGCTAAAGGCCTTGATTTCATTTTTCATAGAGGTAAAGTTTTCTATTACTTCAAGTTTATTATTTATGATCATATAAAATTTACCTAATATGTCTAATTCTCTCTCTCTCTCTTTTGCAATTCATTTTTACTATCTTTTCAAAAAGATAACTGATAAAAGGTCACCAAAAAAAGATAAGGATAAGATGACAAATGCAAAGAATCAAAGAATCTAGTAGCTTACCTTTAACCAAAAACATAGGTTGGCATATCTTGAGAGGAGCTTCATTGTATTGCATGAGAAATGGAAAATGATAAAATAATTTTGTTGCATATAAGCTTGAATGTCATAGGGTACAAATATAACATTATCTTGTTCATACTTCATTTTCTAAGCATTGAAGAGATAAATGTTACTAGTGTGGAGACATAAATCAAGTGTATTCATCTTTACCCATAAAATCTTTCCTAGTTTTATGCATATATTAGACATTATGAATTCTACTACTTATGCATTCTAAAAATGATAGATGCTTGCATAATATTGTTGACGATAGGAAATTAAGTTCCTACTTTGGTTTCCTAGATCCAAACTTGACTTAGAAGGTGAGAACAATGTTAGGGTTTCAATACAAGTGTATAGATGAGTCCCTGTCAGTGAACAAGAAGTGAAAATATTACATGGTATCATACCATGAATAACATGTGAGCGCAAAAATGATTAATTCATCCTTAATTATATTTTTCCCTAATTATCTTAGTTTAGTAATAATAATATTGTAAGCATAATTGGATGCTAACCATTGTCTATTCAAAGGATAAGATAATCAATTTGCTTGATTTACTAGGACATGAACCATGCTTAGGTAGGAAGGTAATACTTAGTAAGGCTATGAATTTATATTACAAGATGACCAATGTTGTTAACATGGGCACTGTCTAATATATGTAAGTGGAGAGCTATTAAATAGATATGTTTAGTCCATCCATAGATCAGTCCAAGTGGATAAGCTATAAATAAACTAGACCAAGTTTGGTTTGCAAAAACTATGAACTCTTATTTAGGTAGTCTAAGTCCTAAAATTTGCAAACCATGGACTTGTGGACCAAATCCATAGAAATTTTCTTTTTTTTGAAAAAAAATAATCTTAAGGTTTTTAAAAGAAATTTAAATTTAAAATAATTATTATAAATTCAAATATTACACATTTAACGTATTTTTAATCCATATAAACAATTCAAGAATAAATAAACTATAATTAAAATTTATTAACTATGAAATGATTAATTTAAAAATAAAATTATTAACTTAGAAATAATTTATTTAGGTTAGGTTGAGTTGAAAAATAAATAATTGAGTTTAGGAGTGAATATTATGTTGGTTGGATAAAAATTTGTATAGCGTGTTAGTTTAGCTTAATGTTAAAAAAAATGGACCAATCCATGGACCTTCTGGTATAGTCTGCGTAGACTATGAACCTAGTGGATTAGACCACTTTAGCCCTCCATTTAAATGGACTTGTATTTTATAAGTTCTAGTTTGTATTTTCTTATGAACTCCTGATCCTATTGGTGAACCCAAGTTCGTTTCAATAGCTCTAAGTGGAGGTAACATTCTTTCACACGTTTGGATACTTAATATATTAACCAATCATCACTACTTAAATTGACATTATTTTGAGTTAGTTTATTACAACACCCCATGCAAAAAGGCAACATCAAGTACAGCTACATTGTAATGAACTATATGTCAGACATAGTCATGCATATGAAGAAGAATCAAAAGCATAATAAGGTAATTTGTTTAAATTTCAATTAGGTACACATTTATAGAAAACATGTAGTTCTGCCTTCTTATCAATTTTTACAATTCTTCCATAAAAACATTGCACCTTGTGATAAAGAAGATATAAGAGCCATGCAAGAGGAATGAGTTGCATATGTCTTGAGAAAGAGAGATAAGCATTAGCTTGAAAGGGCTACTAAATATATAACTAATTAAGTTCAATTATAAATAAAAATGAATATATACTTAGGCCTATAAGACATAGTGCAATTACTTGTAAGTATATATGCATTTTGTATACATTATAAAAGTTGTTTATAAGTGTTATTATATAATTTAATATTTAAAAGGTGGTGTTATTTTGCATCAACACATGCATCTACCTTACTATTTATATAGCATGTCTGGTTTCTAGTTTCTAGCTTTTAGGTAGCAATATTGTAATTAAAAAATCATATCAATTATTTATTAATAATTAACCTGGATGTTTAAATGACACCATTTTTCTTCCCTCAAAACTTGTAAAAGTAAAGATGAAAGTTAAAATACAAATGAAGCCTATCCCTAACATGAAATTTTAAATTGCAAAGCAAAGGCATATTCTTTATGAAATTCAAATTACCTTATGGAAAGATCATTCAATGGATTTTCTTTTATAAGTAAGAAGTGATCTATCTTTTCTTCACCCAAAAGAACACCATTAGCTTGAGTTTAACCATTTCTTCACTTTCACTGGCATTTTCTTTTTAATGTTAAAATATATATGAACACCTTATTTTTCCTCTAAACCTAATGAAGAATATCTATTTATCATGTATTGTGTTAATTTGTTTAGATTCTATGTTTATAATTTCATTCTTTAGGGTTTTAACTTGACATAAAGGTAGCACATTTCTTACTTATAAAAGAAAATCAATAAGTATTTCTATACAAAGAGTTAGGATAACAAGAGCACTATGTAAATAACATGCAATACCTATACAATTTACTTGCATAAGTCAAGTAATAAATTTCTTTTTAACAGAAGCATATCATATTGATATTGTACCTACACATCAATTTTGATGTACTTGTGTCCTTTTTTTTTTTGCCATAGTGGAATTTACAAGGATTTTTATTAATGGTTGTATCATTGAAAGATAACGTAACTTCCTTCTATGCATTTAATGGTATTATTTTCAATTTTTGCAACATGTACATATTATATGTATTCTACTATTTAGACCTAATTAAGTATATGAAATTATTGTCATTGGGTGTTTCTTTTATTTAAGATATTATTTTTTACCATAGAGATATTGAGATTGAGTTTGAATATTATTGTCTTACTCTTCTATAATAATATGAGTTGTTAGATTCTGCAATTAGGTTTAGATACTACTTTGAGAGTAAGGGGTTTAATTGAAAGAACTTTAGGAGTTGTTTAGTTCATACAATAAATAACTTCTTGTAAGGAATAGAACTTCTAAGAAAATAACTTCCTATATGAATTTCCTAAGAAATATTCAAAGTTGTTTAGTAGACATATAGGCACTTCTTAAGAAGTAATTTTCTATGTTTTATTTGATTCAACTTTGGATATCTTAGGAAGTGCTAATAAAATAATTATTATATTATTAATATTATTATAATATAAATTAATAAATTTTAGTTGTCATTAATTAAATTTAATAAGGATAATTTTATCATTGTATTTATAAATAACATAGGAAACAAAATTTACCTAAAGAAAAGGTAGGTAAGCGATTTCCTATATTTTGTGGGAAGTAAAACTTCTTAGGAAGTCCTATCTCCTCTAATTTGTAAGATAATGACCAACCAAATGACTTACCCTTTTCCTATTTCTTGGGAAATAGAACTTCCCAAGCTGTTGAAGCGAACTAAACGACCTCCTACTTTGTAAAAAAAACTAGCAAATCACCTTAGGTATTCTATAAACTATCATCCAATACTACATTACATATTGGTTATTTAATAGAAATTAATATACTATGTGAAATTTAAGATATAAAAAAAGGTCAATTTTCAATGGCAGTTTATGAATCAACATTTGATATAAACAATCATATAAGTTATTAAACCTAAAAATTGATGTCTTATTTCAATTATTCAATAATATCAATAACTATACACGTCAATTTTTATGTAAAAAAACTAATGTTATTACATATGTTCAATGTCAATCTAAGAACCAACGTTGAATATACCAAACATATAATAATGCCCATATATATATCAAAGAAGAACTAACGTGGAATGGGTTAAATAATTAATGTTAAAAGGCAATTTTGTAGTAATGCTAATTTATTTATGAAAGATAAAATTTTTTAAACTCAAGTTAATTTTAATGAAGTGACAACTATTCACATAAGGTTGTAAAAACTCATTTAGATTCATTTTTATTAGAAGCTTAAACTCAAATTTAAATATTCCAAGTCTCATATGAATTTGAGGCCTAATAACATATTATTTAAATATGTTCATGTAAACTTATCTAAGATTATATTCAAGTTAGACTAGAATTCAAGTTCAAATTACTTAGGATTAATGATATTTGGCTAGAGTTTGAGCTCATTTATTTTTAGCAAGTTCAAGTTTGAGCATATAGATTTTTTACTTAACTTGATTTATTTGCACCTTTACCCTTTCATCAACATTATTTTTAATTTTAATAATAAAAATAGGTGGTTTGATGGTAAGTGTCTTTTTAGGCTTTTTCAACCTCAAAAGTTAGTTCAAGAGTTAAGACTTTTTCTTTCATTTATATGTTAACACCCAGTCTCTTTCTACAATCGATGTAGAATAACATAACAATCTTTTTCTCACATATCAAGTCATTAATTAGAACCTTCAATTAATTGGTTCTCCTGCAAATTATTAGACAAAGTGTTGGATAACTCAACATATGATGTTTAACTAACCTTTATAACTTCAAAACACTACAATTTCGTCATATACAATCCAAATGATTGTTATTAATTAGAGTTTAATTTTTTTAAAAGGTAAATAAAGATAATTGATGCAATATAAAAAATATTAGTCATTTTTGAGATAAATCAAGTTCAAAATAATGTGATTGATGTATTTTAACACTATAAGAAAAAAAGCAAGATAGGTTTTGTGATATTTTTATTATTAAAAAGTGGATATATTGAAAGCACTATTTTCATAATTCTACAAAATGCACATTACTTTTTATTCCTATGAACTCCACCATTATAATGGCATGTTTCACAAAATTAAAGGTTCTAATACATTGCTACTAGTAACATGTGTTACTAAAATCTTGGCATTTTTAAAAGTAAAAAAAAAAGGTAAATTTGGCATAACTAATAGTAATGCAAGATACCAAAATACTAATAATATAAATTGCTTTCAAAATATAATATGATAATTTGTACAAGATGTATATATGTTTTGAGAGAATTGCATGTAATTTATCTTTTTTTTATATTTGTTTTCCTATAAAAAACGAAGCTATCAATGAAAGATGGCAAGTAGTAACAATTATTCACATATTGTATAGTACAAACTTAGATAAAATTTCATATTAAAATATATAGGTGAATTTATAATTACTAAATACAAAAAAAAGGAGAAAGGAAAAAAGTCAAAGATAGTAAAAATGAAAAGAATTTGGATCTTATGGGAAGTAACTTTTTGTCAAAAATTATTTTTTTTTGGAAGTAATTTTTTATTTGTACTTTCTAAGAAATACTTAGAGTTATTTATTTGATATTGAGGAAATAAAACTTTTCAAAAAATAACTTCCCATGTTTTGTTTTGTTTATTTTTTAATTTTTTAGGAAGTGTTAACAAAATTACTATTATATTATCAATATTATTATAATATAAATGAATAAATTTTAATTATTATTAATTAAATTTAATAAAAATAATTTTATCTTTGTATTAAAAAATAATATAGGAAGTAGAATTTATCTAAAGGAAAAATATATATGTAACTTCTTATATGTTATGAGAAGTAGAATTTTTTCAAAAAAATTATTTTTTATAATTTATTAAATAATAATTGATTAAATAACTTATAAGAAGTGTTAACAAAATGATTAATTTCTTAGAAATTTTAGATAATGATTAATTTCCTAGAAAGTATTAACAAAATAATTATTATATTATTAATATTATTATAATATAAATTAATAAATTATAATTATTATTAATTAAATTTAATAAGAATAATTTTATCTTTATATCCAAAAATAATATAAAAAATAGAATCTATTTAAAGAAAAAATAGGTAAACAATTTCTTATACTTTAAAAAAGCTAGAACTTTTAAATAACTCATCTCATTTTTTTTTCCTGAAAATCATACGGCCTCTAAATTGAGTTTAGGATCTTACAATGAGTTGAAGTTACTAATACTTGCCACCATCTACAAAGATATGGAGCAACATGGAAAGATATGAATGGACTGCATAGCCTTTAACCAATTGAATCCAATTGATACTCTGATTATCCATATTCTTGCGTCACATTTCATGAATTAGCTAATGATAATGAATAGACTCTAGCAAATAATCATATAATAGCATGAAAGCATCTTTTTATGAACATTTTTTATTTATTAGATTGACATCAAGTCCACGGAGTCATATCGATTGCACTTTTTACTAATAACGGATCGTTTACTCCAGTGGCGGAGCTTCCAGATGAAGAGAGCCTTCATTTCTTCCAAGTTTAAAAAATTATCCGTCACCATATATATTATAAATCTATCAAAAGATTAAAATTTTTATTCAACTTTCTTAAAAAATTAAAAATTAAAAAAGTGATAGAAAGAAATATTAGAAACATGGTTTGAAAAAAAAAAAGAAACAATTGAAATTCATCAAGATTTCTAATTTTATTTGTTACAATTCTAAATGGCACATTAATTATTTTAATAATATTTTTTCATAGTTAAATCAAACAAGATATAAGATGTTCATTTGTGGGAAGTGTTACATCCAAAGTGTTAATTAAATAATTTTGAATGTTTCTTGAGAAGTTTATAAAATAATTTACCCACTAGAAATTTTAACTTGTCTCATGTACTTATTTTTTTCCATGTAAATTAAATAACTCCTTAATTAACTCGTGACTCCTTGATTAATATAACTTTTTTGATAAGTTGAATTTAAATAATTTATATTTAATTTAAAATATTTACAAAAATATATTTGTGGTCCAGTACAATGAACAGGTCCTATTGTGATAATATTTATCACTGCATTATTGTTGGAAACCTATCATTATTATATAATCATACCTATAGATCATGTAACCTTATTACAACAACAAATGTTGTCGTAGAATCCCATCTTAAAGTTGATGTGCCATGTTAGCATATTTATAGCAACAATCAAATATCATTGTTATATTGTTAGCATGGCAACTTTTTTACTGGGGATATTTGTCATCACTAAATATAGTGATATTTTCATAATTTTAAAAATGAAAATATCTATACTAACAATAAGGTCATTGCTATATTTTTTTATTTTTTAATTAAATTTTTTAAATTATTTTTCTATTATAGAAATTTGCATGATGTTATTAATAATTTATTTATTAAATTTAATATAATTTAAAATTTAACTATTTATGTTATATCATAATATTAAAACTAACCAAAAATGAAATTTATATATATGAAAAACTTAGAATAATGTATAATAGTGAAAACTATATCTAAACAAAAAAGTATGAAATAATGTCAAAATAAAGAAATAAAATATATAAAATCACTCGAGCCTATCAAAAAGTTGATAATAATTCTTTTGCTAATGATCTTAGGGTTATGGTTAAGGCTCAGGTGCAAGTGCAAGTAGCTATAAAGCAAACCTACTTGGCAAGATCGGGGTAGAGATGGGTTGAACAATAGTAGAAGTTAGTGATAGAACAGCAAACCTTACAATTAGTACCACATACTACCTTAGCCAGTCCATGGTTTGCTACTGGCAAAAGATAAGGTCCTGTAGTAATCCAAGCACCACTAACTATAGATGATCTATTGTTAGACATCATTAGGCAAGGGTGTACTACCTTGTGCTTGACAAGGATATATGATAGTCAATGAGGTGCTAGGTGAGGTACTACTCTAGGGTATCCCTCGAAGCACATGGCCAATCCCCTTTTGTACTCTTGACAAGTGCCCAATACCTCTTTGACAATAGCAAACTCGCTAAACTATATCGTAGAGGTACTTGATGAGGCAAACAAAGAATCCACTTGCATTTGGAGCTAAGTGACCCACTCTTGCATCTATATGTACATAATTTTTTTCAAAAATAAATCAGTAGAATGATATGTAAATATTGAACTAACAAAACTTAAAAATGATGAAAATAATGTACACATAATTAGTCCAAGCCTCATCCACCATTAACTCCCCTAATGTTCTAGTATAATAGTCAATAAAGTTCTCCATCACTAGTTATAGCTAACCCATTGTCCGATTTCTCTAGGTTAGTTTTAAAAGAAAAAGATTATTGGGAATATTAAATGATATTATGCTAAATGTAACAAATATTTACTTAGGATACCTTATCATATCAATGCATTGTGATGGACTTTAATCCATGACAATCATTAGACCTTCTTTGTGCCTTATTTTATGCATTTCTCCTACCCTTTTCTTGCAAATTCAAAGCACAAACAATAGGTATTAAAAGAGTAAACTTGGAATTGAAGAAATGTGACCTATAATATGTAATTCTTTCTTGCTAGGAACTTTAGATTCTTGAACATGTCCCAGGCTTGTAGCTAGTGCTCTTTAGGAATTTGCCATTATTGCTCGCTTAGCATGTTGAAGATCATGCTCAATATTGCCTTTATGCGCCAAGTAATTATCATGCAATCTATACTTCCAATCTTTATAGAGATTAGTTGCATTGCATTGGATGCCATATAGATACATTGCATCCTTCCCTCTGTAATGTCTATCGATTTAAAATATTCCTACATTAAGAGATATGTAGCAAAAAGATCTATCAAAATGATTATCATTTCATATCATAATTTAATGCACAAAATAATTTCGATACTTGCAAGGAGGAACTTAATCATACAATCCCTTTGCTTCTTAAGAACTACCTACCAATTCTTATGAAATAGCTTGCAGTGTATCCTGACCAACACCTCTACCAACCATTGTAGTTTCTCATGGTTTGGACTCATAAGGCGCCAAGTGATAAGAATGAATTGCAAAGTCATTGATCTATTATCTTTCTTTAATGTTTTTATTAAAATCAGTGCTCCTATTTTTGGAAAATTTATTCATAGGCCCTATAAATTTAATAATATTTGCTAAGTAGATAAATTATATGTATAAGAAGAAATCAATAATGTAATTATAAGCAATTTTACTTTACTTGCATTAACTAAAAATGTGAGCAAGGCCTTATAGTAGGTCATACCCTCCATCACTTCCATGATAGCAAGCATTAATGGTAGCCAGAGTTATCAATAATTATTTTTATATCACATGAACAAGCATTTATCATAACATACCAAAGTTAAATATATCACTATCCTTAACAAACTTATTGCTAAAGATGGTAGAGAGTCAATATTTTCCACTACACATGAATAATATTTATTAGAACCTATAGAGTACTGTTTGAGATTAAATAATGTTTACATATTAAAAATACAAGTGTTTAAACATTATATGATGCAATTACTTTATCATGGTGAACCCATTTTTAGTAAAATAGGTTAAATCTGGGATATATTGTATGTGTGAACATAGTTTCCACATCCTAAAATAACACATTTGTACACTTAGTGCATAAACATCTTCCTAGCATATTTTGATTGATGAAGTTTTATCCTTTTTTATAGATATTGTTGCACTATTCTAGTACTCATTGGATAGGTAATCATGCAAAGTTATCTAACTTTTATCAATGGACATGTTGTCACTAGTCACCAATGTGTCAAGTTATTAAGTGATCCATTTTATTGTGCATGTTTTTTTGTATTTCTTAAATCTACCTTAATTATTGAATATAGGACCTTGGTAAATGGTTTTTATATTAATATTCCAATTATTGAATTTATAACAATTTCACATTATAATACCCTAAATCTAAATAAAAATACATTGACCTCCCTTATAGTATAAAAAATCTACATAAACATCCCTTATATTTTCAAACTATAACATATTTCAAAATGAAAATTATTTTCTTTTATTATATAAAAAAAAGAAAGAGATACTTTGACCTCCCCTGAAGTAGTAAAAATCTATGTAAATATCTTCTCTATCTCCAAAACCTACACATTACCTCATTTAACATCTCTTTGTCATGAATATTCCTTGTTGATGTTGAAATTATTAGAAAATTAGAATTTTACACTAATATTAATTTCAATGAGAAAAAATACCTTTAAAGATATGGTGTAATGATGCAATTACAGTAAATACATTATATTTTATTCTTGATTAATATTTTTGAGTTAAATTTCTATCTTTATATTTTAAATTTTTCCTTAATTAATAGATAAGTGATTTCTATGATAACATTTTTCCTTTTAAAATTTTTATGGTTAAAGTGCGACTTTAATTTTTTTTAATTTCCTAAAAAGTGTGTTATATTTATTTATTTTTAATTCTTTCTTCATATTGTAATTTTTTTATAAGAATTGAGTATTCAAAAGTTATGTTAAAATTCCTCTTTTATATTACTTTTTTTTGCTAAAAAAGTATATTATATTTTTTCAATTTTTATGTAAAAGAATTTTTTTTCAAAAATAAAATATAATTTGCTCCCTTTTTATGTTAAAATTCTTTTTTATGTTACATTTTATGTTCAATATCTTATATTCAAATTTTATGTTAAAATTCCTCTTTCACATTACTTTTAATCTTTTTCAATATTATATACAGTATCTTACATTGAATATAATATGCTTAACTTTGATGTTATTTTCATTTTTTATTTTACTCAAAAAGTATATTATAAGTTATTTTTTATTTATTATTCTTTAAATATTTTATTTTATTTATTATAAATATTAAAATTTTTATTTATTATGTTAAAATTCTTTTAGGTTGCAATTTATATTCAATATCTTGTTTTTCAATAATTCACCTTTTACTTTTCATTTAATTTTTCTTTAAAATTTTATATCACTTTACAACTCACAATATCTTAAACTTCCTATGTCAAGAAGATTTTTTCATATGTAGTATGTTATGAATGAAATTTTAATATTAATAATGAAGTGTAAATATCACACAACTATCAATATATCATAACATGTCCATATGGCCATCAAGTATACAAAAACTATACTAAAATAAAAAATAACACAACCACTAATATATCATGATTATATAATACGTGTAACCATATGGTCATATTAAAAATATCATATGCAACATGACAATTCAATAACTAAAAACTCAAAAAAATTATATAAGCATATTCTACAAACATACTACAATTTATTTATAATCCATCAAACAAATTTTCAACAAAGTATTTTCTACCAACCTCAATGGAAGAAAAAAAATAGACAATAGGAACAACTAGAAAATAAATAAAATTATTTCTACAAAATAAGATAAACAATCATAAAATACATGAAATAACAAAGAAAAACATTACAAACTCACATCAATGTCACAATCATGCCTCTTCTTCTTTCTCCTTTATTCACCTTCTTTTACTTTTCTTCCATGAAGTCAAAATGGCACTTTGTGCCATTTATAAAATTTTTAATTAGCAATGACATTTAATTTAGTTATTACTGATTGAAATTTTTAGTCCTCACAAAAGGTTTAACCTAAATATTGATACCAAACTACATCCATTCACCTTTTGTTAGCTCTATTGCAACGACATGTCATCATAAAATGGTCTTCAATTTTAAATTTCAAATTTTTAAAATTTTCAAATGTTAATCTTTGATATTGTCATCAATAATTATGCAGCCATTATGATTGCTCTTTCTAACAAAATGAACTACTCATCATTATTAACTAACCTTTTAATAATGACAATGTTGTCGTTATGTGCCAATAATTTAATAAAATAATTAAAATAAATTTGATTCAATATATTGTATTTTTATATGCATTTTTATATTTATTGAACTCTAATTGCTCCATATACATGGCAGGAATTCTAGTATTTATATATGTAATTATAATTATAAATATTATATGTAATCTTTAAGAAATATTATTATGAAGAATTTAAAAGTTATGAATTATAGTTGATAAAATTAGACATAAAATATAGAAGTCATTTCAGTCATAACTATATTAAATGAAATAATGAGATTTTTTTAATTGATTGTCTATTTATAAAAATCATAAATATATTTTATTTAAGATATATGAATAATGAAATATTATATCTAATAATAAGTATGTAATAAATATGAATATAAGCATATGTATTGTATAGTATATAATATTTAATAATTTGAAAGTTAAGAAGTAAAAATAGTCCAATGATTTGATAGTTGTGATTTAGGTTAAGTGATTGAGGTTTGATGAGCAGAGTCTTATTGCTCTAGATATGTTGAGTGTGAAGTGCATCTCTCTCTTTCCCAACTTTTTTAGTTATGCATGCAAAGTTGCTCTTATTCTTATAAGATTGGTCTAATGTTGTTGATCAACCCATATCAATCAATGATGCTACTCATCAAATACTTCTCAACATTCCTATGCCACATTTGTTGTAAAGGGGTACTAGGGCTTAAAAAATATATACTATAGTATTAGTCTTATTTTTAATTGCTCTCAATTGGAAATGTTTTAAATTTTATTTCTTTATATATATTTTAATGATAAAGTTATTTTTCTAAACATTTTATTATTTTAATTAAATTTTAGATTGTAATATATTATTTATTAAACTAAATTTTAACATTAAAAGAAACTTAATGTTATATATTATTTTATTATAGCATCATGAATATATTTTAAATTCAATTTTCAATTAGCATAGTGAAAATTAAATATATTGTTAGCAATGAAGACTTAATCAAAACTTAAACCCAAAAGTTGCTAAATTAATCTTAATTAGAATATTGTAAAATATTTAATTAAACACTTAATTTGAAAATATAAACTATTTTTTATTTTATTCTTGAATAAAAAATTGAAAAATTTTAAATTAAATTTCATTTTCATTCTATAGCATTGTAAAAATCATTAATTGAATTAATTAATTACATACTTTAAATTTGAAAAGAAAAAATGTTATCACAACAATTTGATTTTTTTAACTCTATTGTTTTATAATTGATATCAATTTATAAATATTACATTTCAAATTAAACATATTATAACATAAAAATGATGAAATTATTTCATATAAATATATATTCAATTGAGGTGAAAGTAAATTAATACAAATATTAAGTTGTAAATTAAAAAAAAAATACATTCATCAACAAGATATTCATTTTTAAGAATAATATACAATTATAATATAATAAACTCTAAACTCTAAACCTGCTGGAAATTGTCCTATGTCGAATCAAGAAATAAGTACATATTATTAATGTAACCAAATTCCTTTTTACACTTAGAAAGTACTAGTGACAAGAAAGAGCAAGTATTTTACAAACACTTGTTGATAATTGCTTCAACAAACAATGGATATGAAGGCTAGGGGTAGCTTAAAGTTAGCCATAAAGACAGTCACCATCACTTTTTACTTCCTCCATTATGTAGCTATCTTTTAATAACCAAGTGTGTGCATTTTTTCTCTAAAGCCACCAATCCCACAAAATCTTCTTTCTCACACTCCGAATTTGTTGCTATAAACATGAAAGTTAGGAACTACTTTGAATGTTTGATGCATGGCCAAGCATTTCCCTAAGATTAATAAATCTTAATTATTAAATTACAAAAAAAACTATTATATAAAAGGTACTTGTAACATTTATATCTTATTCACTAAATTAACAATTTTTAACTTTGAGCTTTTATAAATTTTTATAATTTTTAGTCATCATAATTTTTACAAAATTTTAAAAAATTTATATAAAGTTAAGATTTATTTAATTTTTTCAATTACTTACATACATATGTTTTCCTTGTAATTTTTAATATTATATCCTTCCATTATATGTAATATTCTTAGTTTTAATTTTATAATTCCATAGGTTTTTTGCACTAAGTTATATATGATTTACTATTAGTTGTTAACATTTTTTACATTCTTATATATTGTCACATAAAATTTACCAAAATTTATAAGATTTCTACTACAAATATTATCAAATTATAATCATATTATGAAACTAATGTTTAAAATGAAAAATTTTAAATTATAAAAAAATAGTTTCTTTTATTCAAATATGTAAAAATACTACAATTTTCCATATGAAACTTTATAGCATAGTATATAAAGTTAAGATTTACTCATTTTTTTCATTATTTACATTCATATATTATTGTTATGTTAATCTTTTATTTAATGTCTTACCTTTATATATAATTAATTTTATCAATTTTAATTTTATGATTTAATGAGATTTTTTTACTAGAATTATGATTTATTATTAACTTCTCATTTTTTCATTCAGAAGTTCTCATTGCATAAGTTTTTTAAAAAATTTATAAATTTTTTTAACAAATTATATCAAAGTATATTTATATCATAAAAGTTACAATTAAAATGGAAAAATTATTATGTCAAATTGTATTACACCATACATATTAAAAAAATTTATATTCTACCATATATGAAATATTATATTTTACAATACACATAATATAAAAATTTATATTATAGAAATATCATACCATATTATACCATGCACATATTCCAATATTACAAAAATATCATATTGTAAAAAATATTTTAAAAAAATGTACCAATAACATCAACAATAAAATTTTCCAATTAAACATAATATCTAAAAAATTAACATTACATATAGATTATATAAAGCAAATGACAAACTAGAGTAACAATTTAAACTTACCTCTATATAAGAACACTAAAGGGAAAGAAGACAGTCAAAGTAGTAAGCAAGAAAAACAACAAAAACTCTACATTTTACATGAATAATGAATCAAAACATTAAATACCGAAATAGAAGAATATTAATCAAACATAAAATAAATAAATATATAATTTACACATTAAAAAATGTTTTTAATCAAGTCCCATTTTACTCTCTCTTTGGCTTCTGAATACTAGTAAAAGAGGAAATGGATGATGGCTAGTTTTTATAGTGAAATCTCATGCATATTGCAACAATTATATCATCACTAAATTAAATACTCAATCGTTGCAATATGATCTCCAAAATTTATTGGATTCTCTCTTCCTAAGGAGACTATTATGATAAGATGGTCATTTGGACAAGTCTATTTCCATTATTGCTATATGCCATGTAAAATCCTGGTACCTATTACAATGAATTGTTATTATAAGCAAAACTCACTTGTCACTATATATGGTCTCCATAATAAGCTGTAATTGTGATGTCTCCCTTTCCTAAGCACTAATCATATTATGACAACTTAATTGTTAGTATAAGTTAATTTTGTTGTCATTACGTGCTCAATTCAGATTGTAGGCATCAATTTACTAATTGTAATGTTTCCTTTTCCCAACCATTAATCATATTAGGACAACTTAGTTGTCAATATAAGTTAATTTTATTGTCATTATGTTCTCAATTCAGATTGTAGACATCAATTTACTAATGATAAATTTTTAAATGGTTAAAATTTGCATTTTTTTTGAAAAATTTTTATTTCAATTTTATCTTTTCAACATATACCAACAATATTTCATTGTTATTGAGCATTTTTTAAAAATAATTATTTTATTTTATGAAAAATAATTTTTATTTTTTCATTTGTATATTGATAATAATGTCATTGTTAGAAAATTACTAAACCCCATTTTTTGTACCAAATTTCCAATTTAGACAATTTTATGCATTTAGTGATGACTAAGAAAATATCATCACAATAGGTTTACTTTCTCATAGTGGTATTCAATTTTATGGATAATTTTTACTTATATAAGGATAATTAAAGTTGGAAACATACATTTAATTAGACATCTTAAACTTTCAAGTAAGAGTTTTTTTTTAGGTAATGTCTCAAATAAGAAATTTTTATCACATGGGCAGAACTAATGTATTGACAATAAAAAGCTTAGACAAAAGGATGAAGACATTATTAGATAAATTTAATGATGATAATTTTATATTTATAGTTATAAAAAAATCTGTGAAGTAAAATTTACTAAAGGAAAGTAAGTAGATAAATGAAAAGTAAAATTTTTTAAGAAGTCTTACTTCTTTCATCTGGTTAGATAATAACTAGTAAAAAAATTCACTTCTCTTTTATTTTTTTGAAAAGTTGTAATTCGTACGTAATTTCTATAAACTATTAAGTCTAATGATGAAAAGATAAAATAAATTCCAAAGTAATAAATAAATAAAGGCTCTACATGTAGATTCTTGTTTTTATGTCTTATTTAATGGCATAGGCATAGGTTTAGAGTCTGAACATGATGAAGGCCAATTTTAATACGAAGAAGGTGAATAAATTTTGTGAGGGACTGGATAAAATATTACATATATATATATATATATATATATATATATATATATATATATATATATATATATATATATATATATTCTAAAATGAAATAATGCTGAATCACTCGAAATAAGTAATAATTGCTTAAGTAATCAAATTTTATATCCTATAATCATATTTAAATTTCAAATTTAACCAATTTGAAAGTTTATATAATTAGCTTTAATTTTAAAATAATTAAAAAATGTATTTCATAATTTTCATTTTTTATTTTTTTGGTCCAATATTTTTCGCAATTTTTACAATGGTTAAAATATTCTTTGTTCAGAACCTTGTCCAAATTGGCTTTTACTTCTTAACTTATATGCTCTTCTATATGCATACATCACTATAGATATAACAATATATAAAAATAATCGGAGGAACTTACATATATCATACATCATAACTTTCTTTATTAATTAAATTTGTGTGAGCAAATACAATATTTATCTAATTTAGTGACCAAGAATATTACGTTACAAAATAATGGGCTTAAGGAAATGCACCAAAAAATCTGCAATGTTGTAATGGCAATCATAATACAATTTAATATTGGAGATTTTATGCCAATGTTAGAAAATAGAAAGTTTGTGACTCTCAATTATATAATCAAAGTTTCAACATAGCCACTCAATGGTGCATAATGAAATGGGATCAAAAAGAAGAATTATGAATGCTACATCATAAGGCTAATTTCATAAAATTAAGCATATGTGATACACTAAGAAGCATAAAATAGGAGAAAATAGTATAGATAATATCTTGCACATCAATGCTTGCCATCCAACTTAAAGATGATTTGCTCTGATTATGTATTTTTTCTTACCATTTTTTTTTTGTAGAAATGAAGATTTATTAGCTTATCACTAATATATGAAATTATGCACTTTTAGGAAAAATGTAGAATATAAAAGTAAGCATTTGTTAAGTTTTTGATTTTATTCTTGTAATTTGATTTTTAGTTTCATTGTTGACTATATTTTATCATCTTTCATTTTAATATAGTTTTTACATATTTGAATAGGTCAAAAATTTGATTTTATTCATCTTCTTTATCATTTAATATGATTATTTACTATTTATTTATATTAAATTATGCTCTTTTATGCATCAATTTTGATGAATGCTTATTGTATCTTAGGGTTTGGATTTCAAAGTGCTTTTTTAGGAGTGCGAACGTCTCATTTTGAGCAATAAATATTAAGACAGATTTAGCATAACAATTATCTCTAATTGGGTGATTATATATATATGTATTTCTCTCTCTCTCTCTCTCTCTCTCTCTCTCTCTCTATGTGTATGTTTGTATATATATATAAATTTATTATTCGATAACCATTCATTATTCTCCAATTTTTGTTTTACAATTTATTCTTTAAAATTATATATATTAAGATTCTATAATGTCATAGAAGATATTAGTTTGTATTTCTATTTTAAATGTCTTATAAGGAGGTATAGGAAAGATCCAAGAGGGAAGAATAAGGGAAAATGTCAAGATTAGGATGATGGGTATAACATACCTATCATTTATTGATAGAAATTGAAGTGGAATAACTTATATTAAGTGTCATTTATTCATAAACAATTGGCATCTAAGGTTACTTCTTAAGACACTTCAAATGTAACGACATTGGTTTTTCTAGATGTAAAAATTAATGTTATTATTATTGTTTATAATGATTGAATAATTGACGTGAAAACTTATAAACAATAATGCTTAATTAGGCATTAGTACAAAACCAATGTTTCAATCTTTAAACACTTTATATATATATTTGGTTTTTTTATAGTAGTCTCTATTTTGCTTACACACATTAGCACATCTCTAAATGCATTAAGTGAGATGGTGGAAGACCTGTCTTCCTTCTTCACACAAACTCTAACATTGCTAATGGATGAAAATGTATTGCCTCGATCCACGATTTACCATTATATGAGAAGATTTATTTTTTATATATCAATTTGTATAATTAAAAAAAATGCATAAAGAAATAATATGAGGGTTATTACAAATAATTGATATAGTAATTAAATATGAACTGATATGAACTTTTAAAAGAAAAAAATATTAATTAAAAAATGGTATCAAATTTTAAAAGTTAGAAAAATGCATTACTGATTACTAGATTTGAAATGAATTTGTAATATTGTTAGTGTGTTTTCTAATTGTTAATGTAATTAAAGTTACTATAAAATGATTTATGAAGAAATATTTGCCAAGTAAAAGATGTCAATTGTATAAAAATAGTCAATGTTTAAAGGTATTATCATGATAATTTTCTAATTTATAACCAACATTAAATTATATTTATTAGAACAATGTCATGTTTATATATACAATGGATATTATAATAAAACTAACATCTAATAATTGACATGGTTTACTAAATCTCACTTTACATGGTAATGTTTCTTAGTAACCAATATTAAAAGTAAAAGAATGTCATTATAGAAAAAAAATACAAAACACCATTGGGAAAATGAGATTCAAGAATAAAATATTGTTGTACCATTTGTAGAATTAGGATTGCTCAAGCACAAAGATCTATCTTATGACATGCTAGAACTCTAATAAAATCTTAAAGCATAAGTTGCTTTTTTACCTTCCCATGCAAACAAGATACATTCATAAAATATTTTAAGGTTTTCATTCTGTGTGTGTCTTAATATTTTTGTTATAGATATGTGGTTTTATTTGTTTAAGCTCTCTTTAAATGTTTTCAATTTAGGATGATTAAGGTTAAGATTATAATGCCATAATAATTTTTTTATTCTCTATTGGCTTATGAATATACATAATAACTTTAGGTACAAAATAGATTACACATAGAAGATTGTCTTTATAAATCTATGGAATTGTTTTAGCCTCGAATATGTGCTTAGAAAATGTTCAACTCTAGATGATTTAAATTATATTTTTTATATGTTTAAATGTATGAATGCATTTGGGTTTTAAGTACATAATTGAGAATATGTATAATTATTAAGAATATATACAATTAGTGATGATATTGGGTTCGCTCATTATTTTTGAATGTATAGTTTTCACTAGATTAATAAGTCATGGATAAAAAATGGATGCATGCTGATCAGTGTAATGCTAATATATGAAAATATGGTTAATAAATTCACCAAATTTGCAATTTTATGGGAGGGAAAAATTTATTAATAACCTTATAAGGTGCCCTTTCTCTAAATGTTGTTATGTTAAAAGATTGATGATCACATAACTATAGGATCATCTATTTGTCTATGACATTGGCACCAATTATATATGATAGAGATAACTTGATGAAAGTAACTTGTGTAGCATGTTTAATGATTATAAAGATAAGCATATAAATGTTAGTGTATATGCTCTAAAACCAATCATATTGGTGATTGTAATTATGAATCATGTTATTTTAATAGCAATTTCAATTATTATATTTATATATATTATCTGCGTAATATATTCAATTATAATAATAACCTTAGAATAATTGTATTCTTAAATGTCCTTAGTCATATATCATTGTGGATTAGGTTGCTTTGATATGTTAAGACTAGCATGTGTGAAGACTTATATAAGATATTAAGTTTACACATGAGTACAAGTTAGAGAACTTGTATACTGGACCGACCCATATTAAGAACACTACATGGATCGTTATATGAGTGTCATAAGTGGTTCTTAGTGATCATTATTAATATGGTCCTTTGACCTGAGATCACCAAGGTTCCCAACATGTGAGTTTCATATTTTGATACTATTCTATGTCACTAATGGTTAAGTGAATGCAAGGGTAGATATTGGATATGTCACATATCATGCAGAGGGGTTTGTGTGATCAAGATGGGATTTGTCCCTCCTATATAACAGGAGTAACATCTATGGGCCCCTTGATTAAGTAAAGCTCAGAAAATGCATGGCCATGCTCAGATGAATTGACATGAGATGTCGATTACATTTGTTTCAGTCAGCTTACTTAGGAGTCAAGAAACCTTAAGATTGGGCTATACGGGAATGACACGGTCCATGTCTCGTGCTCAATCTAGATGTATAGGACAAAAGGACATAAGTGATGATCACGTGTAAAGGTTTAGTCAAATCACCGACTTTCTCATTACTTGGGTAATAATGATGTGTTGCTAGACACTAATCATTGTTTATGATCATTAATATGATTAATGGTCATTGCCAATGTAATGAGAGCCTGTAGGGTCGCACACTTAGAACTTAGTGAATTTGGAATTAATGGACCAAATTATTTGGGCTTAATATTTGGGAATTCATGTTATAATTATAAGGCCCAATAGTAAGCCTATAATTATACAAGGAATAAGGCCCAAATAGGTTAGGTTTTTCTATGCACCTATTTAAATAGGCTCATTGGGTAATAATAGGATTACTATTATTATTATTCACGCACCCCAAGAAAAAGCATAGAAAACCCTAGCACCTCTCCTTGACCAAATCTCTGAAGAGGCGTAGCTAGCACTACGAGGTCTAAGGAGATCAATTCCAACTGGTGTGTGTAGCAGACATTCATCGGTGATTCATGGGTTCGTGTGGATACCACAAAGGTGCAGCCACATAAACGTTGTACTGGTGATCTGATTTACTAGTTTCCATTCCGATTCGTGATTTGGAAGCAGATCGAATTTGCTGTAGCGGTCAGAAGATCTTTGCCGAAAGGTATAAACCCTAATCCCTAATCTATGGCATTCTAAATTCGCATGAATCCTTGGTGGAAATCGTGCAAAAATTTTATTCCGCTGTGCATGTATGATGTGCGATTTCTAGCAATTGGCACCAATTATATATGATAAAGATAACTTGATGAAAGTAACTTGTGTAGCATGTTTAATGATTATAAAGATAAGCATATAAATGCTCACTTAAAGGAAATGATTCCTGATGTTACAAATAATCTTACTAAGCGTCTATGAATCCTTAATAATTTGTTGAATGATGCAAAAAAGCTATTGTATCCAACTTGTACTAAATAAACATGTTTATCTTTTGTATTGAGATTGTTCAACTTGAAAATGAGAAATGAGTAAAGTGATAAGAGATTCATGACACTACTATAATTGTTGAAAGATATGCATTTTGATGGTAATGTACTATTGGCTCATACTTATGATGCACAAAAAATTATATGCTCAATAGACATGAAGTATAAAAGGATTCATGCCTATCCTAATGATTATATATTATATCAAAAGGAGTACAAAACATTGTATTAGTGTCCAAAATACACGGCATCCTATTACAAATTGAAGAAGCATGATAGTTGCATTAAGAACGAGGCTTCGGCTAAGGTACTATAGTATTTTCCTATAATAGTAAGGTTTAAATACATACTTATTAATGCAAGAAATACTAAGAACTTTGTGTGGCATGTAGAGTGGATGATTTCAATAGGTTATATTCATTATCTAGTGGATTTTTCTTAATAAAGATCAGTTGATTTATTATTTCCTAAATTAGGTAAAGAAGGAAAAAAATCTCAAACTTGCAATGTGTATTGATAAAATGAACTTTCATAATAACATGGGGTAGTAAATATTGCACATGACTTGTGATATTTATGATTTACAATATGCCTCTTTCATTATGCTTGAAGCAAAAGCACATAATGTTGACATTGTTGATATCAAGGCTTAAGCGATTGAGAAATGACACGGATATCTTTTTAGCATTATTTTTTGAAGACTTAAGACTTACGTGGGATGAAGCTTTATTAGTATTTAAACATATCATTTAAAGTCTTTTAGGTTGCATGTTATGCTCTTTTTCATAATCAATGTCTTTTCAACTTATGAAAATTTATTAAAGTATAGTGTTAAAGGGTGTAAAGTATACACTATTTATGAAAATAATACATGCTCTTATCAACTTAAACATTGGAAGAAAATGGTGTATCTTAGTCATAAGAGATTATTGCATCCTTTCCATAATTATAGGTCATTAAGAAAATCCTTTCAATGGTTTATTAAAGGAAATAATGGCTCTAAAGCCCTTAACTAGGGGAAGGTTTATAAAAAGGTGAAAAATATTGATACCATTTTTAGAAAATTAAATACAATAACAAGTAGTGACACTCTATGGAAGAAAAAGCCTATATTCTTCAATATTTCATATTAAAAGGACTTATATATCTGACATAACATTAATGTCATAAATGTAAAGAAAAATGTATTGTTAGAATGCTCTTGAACATTTTACACTAGACAAAAGATGGTGTCAAGGCTATACTAGCTTTACAAACGATGGTCATAATAGAGGAACTAGCACTAAAAAGAAGGGGTTAACATATGTGCCTACCATTAGCTTATCATACCATATTTAAAAGGAGATTTCTACTAGTTACTACATTAGGTTAGAGTGCCCAAGGGCTATTTTTTTTACATCAAAAGATTTCTATGAAAGATTTGAAATTAATCAATTTGAAGTCTTACTATTATCATGCTTTAAAGCAACAACTTCTTGCAATTGCCATTTAAGGAATACTGCTTAAATATATAAGACAAACTATTATAAGACTTTATTTCCTCTTCAGTGCAATAAGTGCTGAGGTTGTTGACCTAGAGGGTTTGGATGAATTATAGAGGCATATTGTTATTACACTAAGTAAATTTAAGATCTATTTTCCATGTTCATTGTTTGACATCATGGTGCATTTCGTTATGCATTTGACAAGAAAGATAAGACTTTATGAATTAGTTTACTTAAGATAAATGTACTTGTTTAAGTGATACATGAAAATCTTAAAAAAGTATGTGCGTAATTGGAATAAGTCCGATGGATGTATTGTTGAAAGTTACATTACTAAAAAGGTTATGAAATTTTGCATTGAATACTTATCAAATGCAAACACTATTGAGTTTTCCACGCCTTACCATTAAAGAAGGATTTTAAAGAATGAAATATTAGGGACCCAAGTGGAAAGCATAAATTGTAAAATGTGGGTATAAGAATACCTTTACATCTTAGTAAAAAGGTTAAGCCTTACACGAATGAACATATTGCTTTCATAAAAAAAGCTCCATCATATTAAGAATAAGCAGTAGATGTAAACTAAACATTATTAATCATTCATCATATGGTTTCATAATCGAAAGGGAAGTATGATGAAGTTAACATTAGATGTCAGAAACTATAACATGGATAACCAACATACCTTGCATAAAGGTCATATCTTATTTAGGATATGACATCAATGAATATTCCTTTTACACAATAGGATAAGATGAGAGGAGCACTATGTAAAATAATAAAGTCATTTTAATGAGCTAGGTGATGCATATCTTTGGTGCCAAAGATAAAAATATCATTTATGTGATGATGTCATATTATAAGTTCATCAAAGACATATGGGAGCTCAACTACATCTAATTTTAGGAGTCTATCTTTCAATATAAGTGGATAGAGTATAACAATAATATTTGAGTGGATGAACTAGGATTTATATATGTATATCTTAGTAATGAGAGTTATAAAGGGGGACCATTCATGATGACATGCTAGGCAAAATAAGTTTTTTATATATTAAGCTCAATTGATAATAAGTGTGATATGGTTCTTCAATAAAAGATATAAATTATTAGTAGTGAAATGAAAAAAATATAATCACTAATATTGAAGACCCACCTCCTTTCTCATAAGGATTGCCTCCAATTAATCATGAAAGCAATTTGGTTATGTTTTATATTCAAAAACATCATCATAAAGGGATATGGGTTGACAATATTTCCAAATAAATTTCTAACCACAAGTTTAAGGTACTAATGTTTGCATTTTTAAAGTTATGCTTACATACATAATTACTTGCTAGTTAGTTTATATTTTGTTAATAAAAAATAATTGGTTAATGCAAGTCTCATATGAGAGATGTACATTAATAATGACTTAAATATACGTAGACAAAAAAAATATCTACAACAGTTGAAAGGTAATTTTGCTTTCACTAATAAACATTTTCTTTATGACTATTACAATTATCAAATTATCATGTGCTTTTTTTTCCTTTACTATTTGAAATGGTTCGGCTATATACCAATAGTGTAAATGTTAAAGTATTATCTAATCCCATGTTCAAATTATATAAAATTAATGTAATGGGAAATGTGACTTCTTTCTTAATTAAGTTACAATGAGTTGCATTTGTTGAATATAGAATTATGTATTATAATACGAAATTGTATATTGCTATCTATTTCATTTAAGATGTGTATGTATTTTAAAATTAGAGTATTATATTTCATTTATGGGTTTTGTATGTATTTCAAATAGGGATTATTGTAAAATGAACTGTTCTAAGAAGTTGTATAGAAATGAATAAATAGGGAGGGTATACAAAAAGGAATGAGTTTTTTTTTTTTGGAGGGGGTAAGGTCATATAATGTTAGTTGTTTGATAAAATTGATGTAGCATACAAGATATTCCATGACATGTTTTAAAAGAAACCCACGTTGAATATTGCTTTTCAATAATGGTTACTTGCTAACAACCAATGTCTTTAACTTAATAGCAAATGTCCTACTTGAGTAAGTTTATACCCTATAAAGAAACAACAAAAGTTTAATCAATAGAGAAATTAAAATTACTTTGTTTTTAATATTGAATATATAAATGACATCATGACATATTTATAATGATGTTTGATAAGTGCTAGCTGAGAATCGAAGTGGAACTTGCTAAACACTCGACGTATATCAACAATTTTGTAGTAGTATTAAATTAAATTTTTAAACAAGTTCTAGCATATGTAATAATTAACAAAAATAATATCTCAAAAAGAAAAGATAATTTACCCTTTGCATATCAGTATTGCTATCACATATTATTCAACCATTTGCTATTGTAATTATTTACCATAATCATTTTTTAATTAATTTGTCTTAGTACAATCAAAAGATTTATATCACATGTGTACATGTGTGTGAATTTGTGTTAGAATTTGAGTCTTAAACTAGTCATTATTTTTTATTTAATTTAATATGTAAGAGTATTTTATTTAAAAACTCTCTATTTTAATTCTTAAATAGAAAAATTCAAGTGGATAAATAATGAATAATTATAGTTGATTTTATTTTATGGTCATTTTTAAATATTTAATTTATTTATTGAATAAAAAATCAAATTGAATAAATAACAAAGATTTATGAATAGATCATGAATGAATTTTTTTTAATAAATGAATAAACATTCTATCTATCTATTTGACCCATCAATTATTATGGATGGATTTGGATTGATTGAAAAATGAATACATTGGATAAATTTATGAATATTGATCCATGTTATTACTCCTACCTTTAACAAAAGGAGCAATGATATATACCCTAAATTTTAGCTACGAATTAAGTACCAAAACATAAATAAATTATTCTCATCATATCAACATCACAATATGACATGAAATAGCATATTAAATTATGAGTGATTAAAGGAATAAAACAATTGAATGTGAAAGCTTAAATTTTCAAAATTTTATACCTTAAATTTAAAATAAAAAATCATATATTCTAATTGTAAAATACATTGATCTTAAAATCTCAAACTCAAATACTACAAATCTTGAATCTTAAAATCTCATTACTCTTAAACACTAAACAATTACATAACTTTACTTAAAAAAAACATATAACATTATCATTTATTTTTATTTTTTCATTATGATCACAAGGACATTAATAAAATAAAATTGTACAAATAAAATTTAATATTACATCCAAAGAATAATTTTATGTATAATACCTAGTAAAATTACCAAAAAAATCTTTAAAATCAATTCCAAGGATCAAAATTATTTTTAAACAAAAAATAATTAAAAAATGTGTTAGAAACTTTTACATAATTGCAAATAGATGTCAAGTGTTTAGTAGACTACATATTAGTTTTTGATCAACATCTAATCAAGAGATGTTATATATTTGTTATAATGTTGATTATATAATTGATATAAAAAATAGTTATCACGTCGATTTTTTACTAAAATTTGATGTCACTTATTTCCAAAATATTTTAACTTGTTTATATTTCATGCCAATTTCTAAAATATGTGTTAGAAACTTTTACAAAATTGCAAATAGATATCAAGTGTTTAGTAGATTACATATTAGTTTTCGATCAACATCTAATCAAGAGATGATATATATTTGTTATAATGTTGATTATATAATTGATATAAAAAATAGTTATCACATCGATTTTTTACTAAAATTTGATGTCACTTATTTCCAAAATATTTTAACTTGTTTACATTTCATGTTTTTAGTAAAAAAATCAACTTGAAATGTTTGTATAGTATTTTTTTAATGTCAATTTTTAGCTTCACCACCAAAATATTTTCATTAAAAATTGAATAAATTTAACATTCTACTAAAAATATGTATTTCAAATTAAAAACTTTGGATGCTCATAACTTCTCCTTTGACTGTTCATTTATGGTGAATTGTTTACATTTCTATTAAATTTTTGAGATTTATTCATTTACAAATTGCCAAAGATAATTTACCCTTCTACAATCATAAAAAATGGATGTTTCTATGAATTTTTTTTCACTTTTTCTCCATTTCTCATCATTGTTAATCCAACTTTAATCTCCACTACAATATTTTATTAAATATATAATAAGTAATTGAACTTAGAATCATAAAAAATGGTTATTTATGTATTTTTTTCACCTTTTCTCCATCTATTATCATTTTTAAGCTAACTTTAGTCTCTGCTATGATATTTTATTAAGAAAAATACAAATAAAAAAATTTTAAAAAATTTATGCAAAAAAATTGGAGAAATGAAAGAAGCAAAGATATGAGAAATAGAAATAAGAAAGACACTTTTTATGTTTTAACTCAATAACCTGGGGTAAGATATTTACTTTATGCTTGATGTTAGCTAGAAGAGTATTGGTAGCTCACTAATATATGATGAAGGGTAAAATGAGATCTAAGTTGCTATAGAAGGAGCTAGATGAAGGTAGAAATTGAGCTTGAAAATAAAAAAGAAGGAAAGTGAGAGAGATAATAGGGAGAAAGCTGATGATGTGCTTTATTTACAATGTAAAACTATTACCACTTCTTTGATCTTAGATGTTGATTATTTTAGAACTTGATATCAAAAGTATCACAAGAAGAAAAGATGATGGCTTTCAAAAGTTGACATTTAAAGTTTTCTTATATTTTCCAAAATGACACCACTCCCCTAGCTTTAAACTTCAATTATTTTAGGATCTAATGTCAAAATCTTACAAGAAAAAGAGATGATAATTATTTTAAAGAATTGATATCTAAATGTTTTTAATATTTTAAACAAATCATCGTGTTGAAATTATTATTGGTGTTAAGTTTGATCAACATCTATTTATAAAATCAAGCACTGCAAATCTTGAATCTTAAAATCTTATAATTATAATAATTAAACAATCATATAATTTAATTTAATAAAAAATATGGCATTATTATTTATTTTCACTTTTTCATTATAGTCACCAGGACATAAATAAAATAGAAAATGTACAAATAACATTTAATATTATGTCTAAAAAATTATTTTATATATAATGGCTAGTAACACTACCTAAAAAAAACACTAATTAGCAAAAAAAATATGTTGCTAATTTTCAAAAATCCATCACTAAAAAAAATAGCGATGAATCATAAGACACAAATAAATAAGTGTTGGTGATTTAATTAATAACAAAATTTTATTATCTTAGACCAATTTCCATTGCTATAGTAGTCTCTAATTTAATGATTTAATGACAAAAGAACTAAAGGATGGATGGAAGATGCAGTGCCTTTATTCAGCACTAACCTTATATTTATTAATTGAATTTTTATCCCTAATTTTTTATTTAGCGATGGATAAATCCATTATTACATTTGTTGCTAAACTTTGAATTAGCAATGAAATATTCCATCAATAATTTTAATCCATTTGTAATTCCGTCACTTAACTAGGAAATTATTACAAAATTAACAATGGCATATTCAAAAATTCATTACTAATTCTATTACTAATCTAGAATATATTTATTAATGTAATGCTTGTTTTTGTAGCAAGTCAAATAACAAATAACCTACAACATTCAAAGTTCATTATGCCTAAACCTTATCAATAATTAAATATTCAAATTAAATCAAAAGAAAATAAAATTGAAGTGAATACTTTATTTATATAACAATAAAAATAATAAAATCAATGAAATCTAGTATATAAAAAAATCATACAAATGTATATTCATATAAAACAAAACCTCTAGATGGCTAGCTCTTTGTACTAAGCTAATGGTTGTCTCTGCTTACCTGGTTAGCTAGCATTAGCCCCAAGGTGCTTACTTAGTTAGCTAGCATTAGCTACTGTCAAGAAGTAGTAGTGGTGGCCATCCCTAACCTTTTGAATAACACATTGAGGTTGTGCTCGTGCTATTTGATCATCTAGTGATAAAAAAACAAGTCATTATTCCTAAATAGCCATCTTCTCTCATGCCATATTGAACTTTGTATGTTGCTCTTGGATAGTGCTATGCAAATCAAGCTACATGGATAAACCAACCATGACAGATGATGGCCCTGCAATCTTATGCACCTCAAATTCATGCTATAAATGTGACCTTTTTTGTTTTAGCTGCCAATTGCCTCCATCTACAATAAAGTCTTGTTAGCTTGTGCAGAGCTACCATTACCACCCTCAATTATTACTTAAGAAAACTTTACCTTCACCTTTCTAAAGTACTCAACCTACAAAATTATATTTAAATATTAATTAACACTTTTGATATATAAAAACACATAATGTAATGCTTATTAGAAATAAAAATTAAATCTTACCTAAGTCCTCTATGCTTTCTCATCTATAAACTCTTAAATGCCTTTTAGAGTGACATGGGTGTGAGTGTGTAGGAACACCTTTATATTAGGAGACATCCGATCAAGGCTAACCTCCAAGAAATTTATGTACAAAAATAGAAGGTATATAATTAATGAGACAAGACTAAAACTAACCATCTTTCTCTTATGCTCTAACATAGAGATGAAACTACAAATGTGCAGGCTCTTTTTAGTAGTAGACACCTTTTTTTTATAACTTTTTATTTTCATTTGAAGTCAACATCTTTAATCTAATTTTTCTTGAGGGCCTTAAAAATGTCATTAAACACTTAGTCCATCATGCCTTTGTAATTGGCTGCAACCATATGAACAAAACTCTTTCTTATTAGGTAAGAGGCCTTAAGCTAGTATTTCGTATGTGTCTTGCAAAAATTGAATAATTGAAGTCAAATAATAATAATTTTCAAATTAAAATATAAATACAAACGTATTATGACACTAAACCCTAATAAATTTACTATTTAATCCTTAAACTAGTTGTCCTTAATCCTTTAGAGATGCTAGTGTAAGTGAAAGCCAATTATATGAAGTGCACCTGTATCATCTTTGTTGTATCCCTAATAAGACCATGGGTAGACACAATAATAAAAATACAACAATGAAAAATTAATACAAATGTTAAATAATATAAATCAATAGAAGTAAATAATTGACTTGTTAATTAATACTCACAAATCACCTAATAAAATGCACTTATATCCTATCATTAATTGGGTCTATACCCCAAGGTTATGCTAGTGCATGTTCTAGATTAGTGATCAAGTGCTTTGTAGTCTAATAGGTGAAGCCCTTTAAAATAGGTTGGAAAAAACCCTTGGGAACAAGTTGGGAAGGGCCATTAAACTAAGTTTAGGACTCCTACCTAAATTGCTATGGTATCTATGGAGCAACTACAAATGCCAATGGCTTGGCACTCAAGGTGGTCAAGGATGAAAAAGTAATGGAACCCCTATTATCACTATAGCTTCTCAGCCAACAACCAACTCTGCTGGAAGAGAATCTATCATGTGGTAATGACATGATACCTTAATTACAACATTCAACAAATGATCATTATAATACAAATTAACTAATAATCATATGAATTAATTTCTAATCATAAAATTTAAGTTATAATCATCCCTCTAGTAAGCTAAAAGGTAATTAACTTACGCCCAAACTAATTCTAATACAAATCATAAAACTAATTAAAACTAATTTCAATTTTTTAACTTAACAAATATTAACTTAGCAAAAGACTAATACAACTTAATACTATAACTAATACTAATTTTATAACTTAACTAAAAACTAATACTAATCTTCTAGCTTAAGCAAAAGGCATTTCTAATTTTATAACTTAACAAATACTCTGTTAACAAATAAAAAGCAATACTCTTCCAAGCCAAAATTTTAACAAAGTTTCCCCAACTCATGCAAACTAAAACCCACAATATATAATGTATAACATTTATGGACTATTTTTTTTCCATGAATATAAACAAAATTTATATAAAATTAATTTAAAAGGAAAAAAAACACAAATAGAAGATATAATACAAATTAAATAAAACCCTCAACTAAAAAGGTTACATAGGCCTAAACTAAGAAACTTTATATATGGAAAAGAAACCAAGTCAAATCTCTAATGGCCATTGCAAAAAGTAATTAAATTAACATAAACCACAATGAATTACAAAGACCTAAACTAAAAAATTTAAAACAAATTAGCAATTTAAACAAAAAAGAACCAATTGAAACATTAAAGCAATATAAAAAAATTACATTTCATAAGGAATAAACAAAATAAGCTTAGTAACTATTCAATGTTAGACGAGATCTTGGAAGTCTTATGTATATTTGTGATCCTTCAAAACTTAATATCTTATGCCATCTAAATAAGCATAGTAACTATCCAGATTTGGCAACAACTAAATAAGAAATGGAAAAGAAATATAGTAATAATACAAATAACTAATTAGCATACACTAAATACCAAATTGAAATTAAAGTTCAAATCACTAAAAGTAACAAATCAAGAGTTACTGAACCTTAAATCATCCAAAATAACTTCAAATGAACTAAAAAATCTAGCAAATCAACAAACCTAAGCCCTAAAAGTATAAAAAAATTGAAAATGAATAAAATGCTATTAAAATAGTAAAAAGCACAAATTAAAGTAGAGAGTAGTTAATAATAAAGAAAATGATGGTAGTAAATGTTAGTGATGGTGGTAGAAGAACGAGAATAAGACAAAAATAGCTTAATAAAGTATGGAAGAGGAAAAGAGAAGAAGAGGAAAAAAAGAAAAGTTAACGGGGGTCGTTAAGGTTTGACATAAGGTCTAGTTTAGTGACAGAATTAGTAACAAGTTAATCTATGCAAACACATTTTAATGAAATAGTGCACTTCACCTGGTGGCAAATTATAATTTTTCTATCACTAATTTTCATTACATTCTAAACAAAATTCTATGCAAACCTTATTGCTTAATCAATTAATAATTTAAAAATATTTTTTTCATTTTGTTGCTAAGATCATCAATAAAAAGTTACTAATGGATTTAATGACAAACATTTTATAAAAAACTTTAATAGTTTATTAATAGAATTAGTGATGGTCTCATTTTCATTTGTTGCTAGATCTATTTCTAAATCTATAAATTATCATCAAATAATTTTAGGTGTTTACAGATTGATTATCGAAGGTAATTCCATTGCTAACTACTAGTTTTCTTATAGTGGAAAATAAACAAAAAAATTTATTTACAATTAATTTTAATTAACAAAATTATTTTTAAACAAATAAAATAGTCAAAATATATGTTATAATGCATTACAATTTGTTATATTTTATTATTATTATAATTCTTTCTTAATGGTTTAAAATGTTTTAGATAAAATTAGTTATAAATTAAATTTATGAAATAACAAGAAAAATTTTTAAAAATGTATTAGACTAAAATTTTTCAAAAGTTCAAATTTTAGAAACTAATGAATTGAAAGCAAATATATATATATATATATATATATATATATATATATATATATATATATACAAGAAAAAAAATTCTAGCATACAACATCTAAATGTTAATTCATTCAAAATAGAAAGTAATATATTATCAAACAAGAATTCCTCAAATAATTTTTTTAAAAAGAAAGCTCTTTGAAAACAAGGCCTACAAGTATATGCCATCAATTTACATTCTTTATGGCAAGAAAAAAAAGGCACTCTACACAACATTCAAATGTTGATTCATTCCAACCTTAGATTAAATGCTTTGAGCTTGCTAATTACTAAAGTATTACTTATACACAATGTACAAGATTTACATGATATACAAGAAATATTATAAGATGAAACCAATCAAATATGAAAGAAAAGTATTCTTTACTTAGTTAGAATGTAGATTTGAGTTTATTTCTTATAACATGCTTGTAAAAGGATTAAAAGTATTCAAGTTCTAATCATTAATACAAGTATGTGGTGGCATTATAACTCTTTATGGAGGTAGAATAGTACTTGAGATAGCCTATGGTCAAGTAATAATATTAATCATTCAAAGAGTTAACCTTGATTGAAGTATTAACAAAATAATCAAATTAATAGATCTTACTTATTGATTAGTATAGTTCAATGAAGTTGGATATGGACCAACGCCTTGTGTTGTGTAATCACTACCTTTCACACACTTCTCTTTCTCTAGAAAAAATAACAATATACATAAGAATTATTTTAAAGAAAATAATTAATAAATATACAATATAGAGATGCATAATATAAATTTCTAGTATACTTAAAATTCATTTTCCCTTTAGAGTTGCTTTATTCTTTCTCAATTTGCTTTTTAAATTGAGCATTTTTATCCCTTTAGGCTTTACTTGGTGTGGATCTAAAATTGGTATGCTTTTAGCTTGTTTATTTATACTAATAGCACCATTAGTCACTTGATTGCATTCAATGTCAAGCTTTTCAAGTTATCATGAACATGTTTAATTCCATTTTCAATGGCACCCTACATAATACTTTATGCTTTCTTATGGTTTTTATATTTCCAACACAAGGTTATAGCATGTCCACATTATAGAATTATGAGTTTAGAAGCTTCATTATTTGTGCTCATATCAAAAAGTGAATGATCACTGCCTTTACATTAGCTGACCAATGATCTTGCATTCTTAGACCACTTCATTCATAACATTTCTTAGGCCTATTTCTTAATCGTTTGATATCATAAATTCACAATGAATGAGAGCAAAGTATTTCCATATATTCAAATTTCTCACAACTATAAACCATATTACAATTGAAAGAGTTAAATTGAACTACCTATTTTTTGGACATCCCTCTACCAAGCATAACAAGAAAATAAGAAATATGACCATCATTGCTCATCTTTTGGAATGTTATCCCAAAAGGCTCTATTAACTTCATCTTAAATAATTTTTAAATCTTGTATGTAAAGATAATGGATACATGATGTAGTATCTCACTACTTTTAATCATAATCACAAGCATATATTAATATTTTGGAAGTTTTTAGCTTTTATGTTATGACATAATCTACCATTTCTTTAAATGCCAAAAGAAAAAGAGGTTACCTTATTAATTATCCCACTCAAGACCTTATTGATGCTTTTAATTCTTTCTGATATTTTAAAATTATCAAAAAAATGTCTTTATTAAAAGTAATGAGCCATTTATGGTGAATATGATATATCCTATTCAACCAACTATGTTTATAAAGATTGTATTCATTAATCATAATATCCCATGTTTCTTGAAATTCTTCCTCAAGTCACATCTTTACATATATTTATAAAACAAGGCATAAATTCTAGGATTTGAGTTAGACCATCTAAGCAAGAAGGAGCATTTTATGATATATGCTATAAACACAAAAGTTAGCAAGTAGTTGGAAACACACAATCATTTGCCTTAGTCATGGTCACATCTTGATATGTTAAAACTATCTTTAGTGGTTAATTTTCTATTGATTTTAAGAACTTTTCAAACAATGAAATGAAAGAATTTACAATTTCATTCAATAAATAGCACACCCTAGCTTAATATTATTCCAATGATTATTGCACCTAATGAAAAAATTTAGAATAAATTAAATCATACTTGTTTGTACAATATATACATAACTACATTTCCAAAGCAATTATAGTCAACTTTTACTCTACCATATCTTTGAAACTCATTTATTAAATGCATGTCCTAATCAAATTGAACATTATAATAAAATGTACAATCTTTTGCTTGCTGATTTTGTAAATAATTAACTAACCTTTGGTCATCTATTACTTTTATCATTTTAATCCTCAAATTATAAACATAGTTTTAACAATTTTTCTTTAAAAATTAGAGTTCTTGAATGTCACATGTCTTTTCCCCAATGTAACTCTATACTTTATTTGTACTAATGGTAACATTAACCATTGCATTTATATTGTCACTCTAAGCTTATGATATATTCCTTATGAAGTGTATAATGTGTTTATGCTCATACCTGATAAATTTATGATTGTGATTCATAACCAATTCTATGATTTTCCACTTTCTTTTTTCATTAATAGAGAAGCATACCATGCTTCACATCTTTTTTTGGAATTTAATCTTTTAGAAGAAAGCTCACCAATTGATATATTATACTTAAATAATTTTTAAAGCACACAAAGTCTCTGATGAGAATTTTTTTGTTCCAAAATAGTATTGCTTTTTGGACTTTCTAACATTAGAACTAACTCAATATCTATGTTTTCTGTATAAGGCATAAGCTTTTTTTCATCGTGCACAACTTTTCATATGTAAATATCCTTGGTGCCTTCACAATCTTGAAGTGAATAGTTAGAAATTAAACATACTTTTAAAGATTTATCTTCTTCACTTATAATTCTAAGTAAAGCCTTTGTGATAGAGAACAATCACTTTGATCCATCTTAGTTTAAGATATATATTAATCTTCAATATTGTAGTGGAAAAAATTATGTTTTATTATCAATATTTAATCAATTGATAAGTTTAAATTTATTTCAAAATATTAAAGCTAATCCAAATGTCAAAAGATTAAAATTATATATATAATCCAACTTATAACAACTTGTTGCATAGAATTTAATTAAAATAAAAATATAAAGCTTTATTTAGCAAAAGGAAAAAAAAGAGCATGAAGTAATAAAACAATGCAACCAAATTATATAATTGATAGTTTATATAAAAGAATAATTCAAATATGTCTTGGAACTACAATGTATACATATAATAATTCAAATTATATTAGAAATGTGAACATATCTAAAAATACTATCTTGTAATAAATTCATCTTTCTTACTGGAGTATCTTATATTTCCTTTTCTCGCATGTTTATATCACTTTATTAGTATATCCACACATTAATTAATGCCGTCCTATCTATTGCATATCCATTTTATTTCTAATTTTATCATAATTTTGATTGTCACCACAATTTCAACCTTTGAAACACTATCACAACAATTAGGTAAAAAGAAAAAGGACTTAATACTACTCCAGATTTAGTAAACAAATCAATTGTTAAACTTATTTCATGTTGATTATTCATTAACGTATATATAGGTCTTATTGCATGTCTGATGTATTCAATGTTGGTTCCAAAGCTAATGTGAAAAATAAAAAAAAATGTCAATTTTTTTATAGGAAAACTAACGTGTTTCTTTCATGGATATTATTACAGACATTAATTTGAAAAAAGATGTTAAAACTAATAACAATTAATGTGGAAAACAAATTATTACATCCATTTTTAGTTTAACAATCGACATGGTTATATATAAGACATTGATTAGTAAATTGCCATTAAGATCAATGTCCTTTCATATCTTAAATTTCATATAGTACATTAGTTTATATTAAATAACTAATATTTAATATCCAACATAAGATAACTTTGTTTTAATATAACTAACATGATTAGACATGTACATAGGCCGAGCCAATCGGGTTTGGGTTGGGCTTTTTGTGTCTATTAATAGCAAAACATAGAGCCCCAACCCGAACCTAACCTGTTTTCATTTATTTTCATTTAGCTTGAGCCCAGCCTAAGACAAAATTCTTTAGCCTAAAAGCCCAAAGGCCCGAAAGCAATAATAGATTTCTATTAATTCTGCATTCCTTAATTCGAAATATTCCTACAATAACCTAAACAAAAATAGGTTGGACATAATTTTGTGGATATATCTTTAATTTAAAGGCCATGGGGTGGAGGTTGACCATAAAAAAAACAAATGAAAAAACATACAAAAACTATAACAAATTAACAATCTCAAATTCAAGTAGCAAAATGGGAGGTTTATATGCCAAACTTGCCAGTATGCAAAATTGCAAGACCAAAGTAACATCAAATTCAACAAAAACAATAGCAATCATTATCATACTTAAACATAAGTCATTACACAACATGACACTTACAACAATCATAAAAATACAAAGCAAACTTGTTCTAGACATTGAAAATGAAATAAAAAAGGATTATAATTCATAGAAGGATTCAAAGGAAAGGTACTAGCCTGTGTGTCCCTCACTGACCTGCTGCCTTTTATGCCAGTGTGTCCCTTACTGCTCACTAACCTGTTACTAAAAACATCATACTTCAAGTAATATAGTTAAATCTTAAATACAACAAATTCTAGTAATAGATTTATCATAATTTTGAAATAACAAGATAACTAAAACTTTACCTAATAAACATCTTCTACATTAATAGCTTCATTTTCCGTTCCATCACTATCCATGACATCATTAACAGAATATCCCAATATGTTGGAAGACTCCATACAAATAAAATGTGAATAAATGAAATAAAATAAGTTTAAAGTAGATATGTAAATATAAGTAGGATAAGTTACCTAATTTAAAGCCTTTTATGCAGTACTAATCCTTCAAACATACCAAAGCTTGAATAGTTTTCTTACTCAATGCACCCCTCCAAGGATTAATCACTTTTTTAGCTAAACTAAAAGTTGACTCAGAAGCCATAATACAGATTGGAATGGCTAAAAGATCCCCAGCTAGAGCTACAAGTTAAGGCCACCTTATGACACTTTTACTCCAAAAATCAATGATATGGACATCAACATTTTAATTAAGAATTTGTTCATCCAAATAAATTTGCAAATGTGATCTTTCATCCTCTGAAGTAGATTTGCTATTCAAAAACTACTCATACTCTTCAAAACCATCAATATCATCCTTATCAATCAAGTTACTTTCCCTAGATCCTCCAATGTTTGAAACTTGATAAATAGTTGAATCCTCTTTGTAGTGTTCATACAGTTGAAAAAGTGTCTCCTTAATATTATTTATGTGATAGTCAACACTATCACTATCATAAATTTTACTAAAATAACATTCCACAAATCTTAGCTTGTATCTTGGATCCAAGACAATAGAACAAGAAAGTAGCAAGTTATAATCATCCTAATACTTTTGAAATTTTTCTGTCATGTCCATAATCATATCAACCATGAAACTAGGAGAATTATTTTTTACTTTCATTAAACTTGAATGAATTTTCCACACTCACTCGAAATAAATGTTAGATGTTGGAGTCTTGGTAGCCGAAAAAATGGAAGTGACATCATAAAAGGGCTTTAAAAACTTATGAATTGTTTCCACCTTTTCCTATTCATCATCCGAAAGCATGAATATTTTAAAACTGTAATCACGCTGCCCTAATGTATGAATACTTGTTTGAAGTAGATAGCACTATCAAGCATCAAATAGGTGAAATTCCACCTCACACACACATCAGTTTTCAACTTTCTTGTTGCATTCAAATGAAAATTCTTTTAAGCCATATCATAAAACTTTTGAATCCTAACAGAAGATTTTTTCATGTACTTCATACTATCATGAATCTTATCAACAACATTGTTAATTTTATTAAGCCACCTTGTGCAATCAAATTTAAAATATGACAACTACAATGGACTTGAAAAAATTGACCACTGTACAACAATTTTTTTCTTATGGAAGTCCTACTTTTTAAAGAAGTAGCCATCGCATCATTATAGCTAGCATTATCTAGTATTATCTAGTGTAATGTTGCAAATTTTTTCATCAATTCTCCATCCACTTAAACACATAGCCACCTTATCTGTTAGGGAAATTCTAGTAAAAGGAAGAGTCAAGCTTCTAAAAAGAATGATCTTTTTTTGCATTTTTCACTCTTTATCAATCCAATAGGCAATTATACATATAAATTCTTCTATAGTATGTTTAGAATTCCAATTATTAGAAGTCAAACATATCTTTCCAGGTGCTCTTCCTAAATCCTCAAATACAATGGATCTTTTTTTAGCATAAGCTATCATTACATCTCTTTTACATGTAACTCTACTTATAGACTTCACTTCAGTATTAGTACTTTGCAAAAGTAGCTTAAAAGTAGGTTCCTTAACAACATTAAATGCTTGTTTTCCACACACAATAAAACATGTCATAGCTTTACAATATTCTTCTTGATCAAATTTAAAAGTAGCTAAAGTTGTAGTTCCTTCATCACTTTTATGAGGAACTAATTTTTCATATTTTCTAATATCTTCTATTGGATGTTTACTATAACGAGATAAATGATGGCTTAAATGAGACATATCATTACTAGAATCTCCTACTAGAATCTCATGACAATGATTGTACTTAGCACTTCTATTTTCATTCTTTGTCATTTCATTCCATACCTTGGAAGCTAACTTTCTCTTCTTTTCATTAACATTATTGGTTCCTTCCTTTTGGGTATGACCAATAGATGCATTATTCATCTCACTTTCATTAGTAGCCATTTATATATTAAAACCTACAAAACAAAGAAAAATATTAAAAACTAGTCAAATTTGAGTTAAATAAATTAACTCAAATCAAACTTGAATTAGCTTATAAACTAACAAAAACCTATCATAATCTACACAAAACTAGAAACAAAAGAATTAATACAAATTCCAATGGTGTTTTCTATCAAATAATTCAACAGCTCAGACTAGTATGGTGGTTATCATCACAAGACAAATCCAACTCAATCATTTGTAAAAGCAATAGCAAAATGGAAGAAGTAGAGTATAGAAAAAGATATGAAAGCAAAAGAGATACAACATCATGGCATTGGTTTTCCAACTATCTAATATGCTAAAAGTGCACTTCAATTCAATGAGGAATGCTTCTTGAAAGGTGGAGTTACTATAAGAAGGAAGCACTTCAATTTAGTGATAAACTTCTATTATAAGGTTTTATTTAAACTACAATCACTTTTGGATGAAGATAGCTAAGCACAATTAACCAATAAACCAAAAGCAGAAAAATAGAAACCAAAAAAATAGAACAAATAAATGATAAAAATAGATAAATAGAATAGACAAGTGATAAACTTCTATTCGAGATAACCCATTTGAAAAGTGATAAACTTCTATTATAAGGATTTATTTAAAGTTCAAGCACTTTTGGATGAAGATAACTAAGCAAGATTAACCACTAAACCATGTTTAGTGCTAACTTAATTGGTTTTTAATAGATAAGGAAAATTAGAAGTAGAAAACCAAAAAAATATAAAAAATAAAATAGAAAACAAGAGCTATCTAAAAAAAAGGCTTAAAGAGCATAACTATAAAGTCACTGGTTAATATGAAAAACATATGATAGTCTATAACAGTTTACAGACAAAACTTAGCTTAAAGAGCATGACCCAGACCCTCTTTTATCATGCAATTTATCAAATCTCACTTTTGACTTTCAACTAATCAGATTAAACTAAAATATTTTCCTAGAATCTTTTTATTTTCAACTTATTAGATCAAACTTAAGCATAAAGCTTTAATGAACTCACCTCAATAATGGAGTGGTGGTCTTCGTAGCGATCTTGGCTTCACTAGATTCTTGTCTTCCTACTGTAATTGACTTAGAAATCAAGAGAAAAAAAGAATATCACCTCACTGGTGAATGCCTAAGCAAGTGGTAGTTCACAGAAGCAACAACGAGAGTTAGCGTTGAAGGAGAATAGAGCCTTAGAGATTTTATTGAGGGGAAAGTCAAAAACAATGCAGACATAATATACACGGGTAAACTGGTGAAGTGTGGGTATAAGGCCATATAAAAATAATAATAATTTTATATTATTTAAACGGGTGGGTCAAGTCACGTAATGTGGCCCGATTTCGACCCAATTTAAAATCAGGCTATAAATAAAGCCCATTTAACAATTAGGCTTTAAGAAAAGGCCTAAATATACTTTTTGGGTGGACCGAGCCTGTTAGGCCGGGCGGGTCACCCAGCCCATGTACAACTCTAGACATGATCTACTAGTTTTTTTTAATCCAATATTATTCACCTAAACACCATTATACCTAGAACAATATCTAAACTTAATCATAAAATTCAACAACTATATTATTATATAAGCAGTATTATTATAAACAATAGTATTCAAACCCTATCTTAATACTTTATGGTAAAAATAATATCTTACATATAATAAACACTTAAAGGCAATGATTTCATACATTTATTTAGGTTCAAATAATTAAAGACATATAAAATGCACATATTGCAAAAATTGAAAATAAAATCTCTAAATGCCAAATAAGGAAACCACATTGTTTTCCAATGATATAGTCATTGACAAAAATCTTTATGAAACCCATTATTGCAAAAAAAAGGCACAAGTACATCAAAATTAATATTATAGATGCAATATTAATATTATATACTTCTATTGAAGGAAAATTTATTACCTGATTTAAGTTATTAAACTTTGGTGGTATTATGTGTTATTTGCTTCGTTAAGTGAAAGAGCACCATTCTCAACCTTGGATGTTGAAATGATTGTGGTTACTAGAAGAGTTAAATTTAGCACGTAAAACCTATATTATATTAAAAGATTAAAATATATAAATAAGTATTAAAAACTAATAATTTAAAAATACTACCTATTATACATATTATATGGGCATGAAAAATATGAACTCCATTACCTTCAATCTTTCATAATACATCTAGGAAGATTTCTAACCTATACCCCTTCAGCATGAATATATCACATGTAAAAATCCTTCATGTCGCTTTTATCATCGATCGAGGATATTCATATAGAGAAAGGAGGAGTCTCTTTAATATTATCCCTAATGTTTTCTTTGTCTTTATCATTGATAATCCATCCTTTCCCTAGTAAAGCTATATATCACTTCTAATTAGATGGGTTTATGATATAGAAAACTTATTTTTCTTACGATGCCATTATGAACAACTCCTTCTTGTAATATTCCTTATTAAGATCCACTAGCTTAAATCCTAAATTATCAATCAAGTTATCATTCTTCTTCTTTACCCATTTACATTGAAACATAGGCACCTTGAACATAATGTAGTTAAGCTCCTAAATTTCATCAATGACCTTGTATACTGTAAACAGGGTTCTTAGCTTTAGAACTAAATGCATGTATTACCACAACCATTAAAGTAACCTTGCTATTTTGTATAATGTTCATGTTATCTTGGATTTTTGTATAAAAAGAATACCTATTAATGTCATATTCATGATAATACATGCCTCCTTTATGTGGTTTATGCACCAACCATCTAATAGTCTTAGAAATAGCATTCAATCCTTACATCATTTAAAAATGAACTTGAGGTTAGACCTAATTGAAAAATAATTAATTATGTTATCTTAGCCCTAATGATCATTCCTTCTACAATTTAATTCCTTTTTAAGGGTCATATACTTGTCCACATAAGGTTGAACTTCATTATAATTCTATTAAATGAAAATATGGGTTTATATACATAATTCACAGCTTACGCTTACCATTTAGGTACCTAATATACCTTTACTTGTAATTCTTCCCTCACAATAAGAGTTCGAAAGTTTGATAGCTTTTGCATTTAATAAGTGATTACTACAGAAATTGGCCACCTCTTTAGTAATGTAAGCTTCAATAATGTATCCTTTTGTTTGATTTTGATTCCTCATATACCATTTTAGAATTTTTTTATATTGCTTAAAAGGGTACATCCACCTCAAGTAAATTGACCCATATAGTTTTACCTCTTTCACTAAATGGATAACTTAATGCACCATGATGTTAAAGACTGAAGGTAAGAAATACATCTTAAGCTAACACACTATAACCATAAATTCTCTTTGCAAGTCATCTAACTTCTCAAGGCTAATGACCATGCCACATATTGCACTAAAGAAGAAATAAAGTCTAGTGATAGAGCATCTAATATGTTTTAGTAAGATTGATCAAATAGCCACTAGTAATAGCTGTTATATTAAAGCATGAGAATTATGAGATTTCAAATCGATTAGCTTCATGTCTTTCATTGAAACATGGGTCTTGATATTTGAAGAAAATCCTTATGTCATCTTAATACTAAGTAAAAACTTGCAAAAACTTTTTTTCTCCATTTTGGATAAAGTATGGCAAGCTGATAGAAGATATGTATGTTGAACACTTTTTTTAGGCTAATTAACTAAGTTTAACCTAACTTTGACTTCATCCTCACTTTTTCTTAATATGTTCAACAATGTTCCAACAAGATTATCACAAATATTTTTCTTTATACGCATAATATCAATATTATGTCTCATAAATAACTTTTTTCAATATAAAAGATTAAAAAATATGGATCTTTTTTGTGAGGTCTCACTACTAGTAACTTTGTAGGCTTTACTAAAAATAATATTGACATTTCTAACTAGTTCATAAACTTCATCTCCAAATAAGGGTGATGTGAATAATATTTTATTAATATTTTTTCTTATATTTAGGTCCCTTAGGAGGTGATGATATTTAATTGAATTAATTTTACATTAATTTGAGACTAATTGCATTAATTTGGACTTAATTGAATTTCGGATTTAATGTTGAATTTTTTATACTATTTCAGTATTTTAATCATAACTTGAGCTTCAGATGTCGGATTTGGACGATTTATAACCATTGGAAAGCTAAGACAAAGAGCTACAATTTTCATGTTAACCAGAGAACCTGATTTTGCCATCTTGGAGGTCAAAGATTAGCTTAAATTTGAAGCAAAGTTTTTGTCCAAGCCCAGACCCAACCCAGTTACAATGATTAATTCATATCTTGAGCTTCAAGTGTCTAATTGATGCAAGGCCAAGTCCAATTACTAACTAAAATCCATATCTAATCATTCATAAAGCCATTTTGAAGAAACTGAGTCATTTTAAAGGCCAAAGAAGATAGATTGATGGCTCATTACTTCAACTCAGATTGGATTGAACTATCTGTAGTATTTTAGCTATAACTTAAGCTAGGAATATCTAATTGGGCTGAAATTTTGTGAGTAGCTTCCTAAGATATTAGGCTATAAGTTTGTAGTTTAGGTCCAATCCTAATTTTGCATCTAGGGTTGTAAATAAATAGAGGACAAAATCAGAACGTGAGAGAGTAGTAGACAAAAGGGCAAACAACTTGAGAGTTTTCTATTTTTCTTGGGATTTTTCTCTCTAATGGAAGGCTAATTCTCTGAGTTAATTCAAGGAAATTTGAGGCTCTTATTCTCTAAGATTATGAGATCTTGATTTGTATGGTGGTAACTACAATTAATTTCCCTTTTTCCTTATCCATCTCCTCTAATTTACATGATCCACTTAATTTGAATGTTGATTTGATATAATCTTTATTCAATTTTATAAGTTGTGTTTTAAATCTGAATTAATAGTAAATTTTGGTTGATTACTTAGAATTTTTCAAGAGAGAAACGGGGGTGAATGAATGATTTAGGATTTTGAATTAATTTATTTAACTTAACTAAATTCTATTTTCAAATTAGTTTTGATTTAGCTTAAGAGTTATGATGATTATCTAACTTTGCTAATCTTAATTAATCAAATCCTAGGTGATTATCTAGCTTAAAGTTCATGAATTATTGCAAGGATTCCGAATAATTCAAGCCTAAATAATCAGTTGCAAAATCTAATTTATAGTGATTCCATTATTGATTCCATTATTAATCTTTTGTTGTTAATATCTTCCTATTTAAATTCAAAGCCACCCAATTCTGCATTCTGCTTTGCATAATTTTTGTATACATAATTTCTAATTCTATTTGTTACAGCATTCTATTTTCTATATTTATATTTTGCGTGCATTTGTTTCTTCTATTTTTGTTGCATAAATAATTTAACAATTGTGTGAATATTGGTAGAAACACATTTAGAAGAGATAAATTCAGGGGATCGTTAGGGGTATGACCTGGTTATGCCACTATATTGCATTATTATTTTTGCAAATAGTTTTAATTAATTTTAGTGCATTGCGGTGTGCATATCAAAGGATATTGGAATCGATGCTTTTTGCAATGATTCATTAAAAACCTTCTATAACCTTCGATATTAGTGACCATGAGGCAAAAATTTTAAGTGATTAAGATACATCATCTTCTTCTTATACTTCAATTAAGAAGAACAAATACCATTTTCATAAATAAGTTGTACTCTATACCTTTTGTCACTCTAAGCATTCCCTATATTCAAGTTGAACAATATTACCACATCAAATAATAGTGTAAATTTGGTGTAGCCTATATGCAAATGCTTCATCATATCACTTAATAAGTTATGAAGGGCATATCGATGTTGAGTGAAATTTCTTCAACATCATGCACCATGTCCTCTAACCAATGATCCAATCCTATATTTATGTCATAATTTTTGTGGACCTTCTTATCTTTGTAGGTACAAGATGAACTAGATAACTTGCATTCCCTATACCATATCCATCAGTTATGCAAGGTCAATGCTATGGAAAAATGGATGCTTTATTATCCCCATTGGATTGAACATCCTAACATAGGTACATTTCTCACAAGGAAACTCACCTCTAATTTATTTTTCCTAACCTACAATAAATCTAGTAAACTCCTTAACCCCTTAGCACATTTAAGGCTCATCCAATTAGTAGACATCCATCCACAATCCATGACTACCCAATTTAAATCAGAAATACAATAAATACACAAGTAATATTCATACATAAAAAATACACTAACATAAAAAGAATATGAGGATTTTAATTAAGTACGTCATGCATATATCAATATTCATACCACCTAAAACCCAAAAAAGAGAAATTGAACACACAAAATCTAAAGAAATATAAAGGTACATAATTATAACATTAAAATGTTCATCTTTAGGTTAAAAAAAATAAGGCACCAAAATGCACCTTAACAATTAAAAGAAAATTTCAATCAATTAGAGGACAAATTATAAACTTTGACATAAATTTTACTGATCTTTAGAAGGAATATCTCCTTAAAGTACAATGAATTTCATAAAAATTCTTATTCATTTCAACTCATACCTTAGTTTTCTTGAATTATTTGAAGACAAAATGATGTCTTTAATTTTTCACGTTGGTTATATACTAAAACTAATATCTAATATCTAATATATTATGCTTAAAATGTTAATGGTCAAATGTAACATATTACTTACCTAAAAATTATTCTCTTAATTACTTTTTACATCAGTTTTAAATAAAAAAGACATTAAATTAAAAAAATCAATGTTATTTTTATTACAAATTGACAACTAAAGTGGTTTCCTTTTTTTTTATTGCAAAACAATTTGTGTTTAACTGCAAAGAATCTTGTTTAGTATGTTGATTATTATAAAAAAAATTAACATCATACCGTACCAACATCTATTTACTAAAACAATTGATGTGGTTTCTTAATTTTTTTAATTACAAAAGGTTGAAACCTTTGCAATTTTAGATGAAAAATGAACTAAAGAATAGTTATTTCTAAATGTTTAAAATAGATAGAAAGTTTCAAACAATGTAAATATTCCATTTATAATAAATGAGAGTTATTTAAACATAAAATTGAATGTAAAGAGTTGGCATTTCATTACATATTATCCAAACATATAATTATTTATAGCAAAAGAAAGTTAACCAAAGGTGTCAATAAATAATTGTGAAATAATACAATTTTATTTATTTATTTATATATACATCATTACTTGATTACATTAACAAATACAATAAACAACTAGCCTTTCATTACATATTATTCACCATTATATTAACAACATTGATAAATATAATGTTCCATCCTTACTACTATTTAGGGGGTTAATGGGTTCTTTAATTAGGAAGTGTAAGTACAGTAATGGAGTATTGGGGAATGGTTATGAAGATGGATGGGGAATAAGCATTCTACAATTAGACTTTTAGAATAAGGTAAAAGAACCCTTTTTCGTTACTTAAAGAACCTTTTGGGCCTCTTTTAGAGTTTTCAAAAAGGAAAAGCTTGGTAGATCTAGAAGCTTTAAGAGTCTTTTTCCAGAGTATCTCTTTTTTGTAACTCCATATATGTTTGTATTTTTTTTTAATGCTATTCTCTATTTATCTTTTTTATATTTCTTTATATGCATTTCCTCTAAATATCATAGCATGTTTCTCTAGATTTAAGAAAGGGTACTTATAGAATGGTAGATAATTGATATGGATATAGGCTGTAGAAACAATGGTTTTGTATGGAAAACTAAGTAACTAAGGAATTTAAGGGATAAAAAGCACAAAAGGTGCAAGGTAGTGGATAATTTTATGATGAAAGTGATAATAATGGTGGTTGTAGTGATAGTGATAGTAGTAATGGTATTCTTATAAGGTTTTTAAAGTGTTAGGTTTTATTAATGGTCCATTAAGTACAAAAACTCTTACACTAAAGGAAATGATTGAATAAAGTCAAGTGTGAGATGTTCACCTCTTATATAGATCATGGTAAGGTGCTTATTCCAATCCTTTCAAGCTGCATAATCTAAATATTCCTAAGGGAATGGGAAAGAGCTGCATTGTTCTCACAACTAAAATGATCTTTGCCTTTAGGCTAGATGATTGTTAGTTAGCTCTTAGCCACTACAGGACCTTATTTGTTTAGGCCTCCATGGAAAAAGTTGTGTCAAAAGAAAAGAAGATAACTTCTTTCTAAGCTTTAAGCATAGACAAGGAAAGGAAATAATTATTGCAAATTCCTTTGTGTTTTTTATAGTGTGAGGCAGATTTTTTAACCTAGTTAAGCCTTATTTGAAATTGAGGTATTTTGACTATTTTTTAACCTCTTTTGAGATGAAGGTCTTTTAAGCTTATTTAGACCTTTTTTAAGGTGAAAGTCTTTTGACTTGATTTAAACCTCTTTCAAATATTTTTGTATAGATTTAGGCCCTTTTTGGTAGCCTAGTTAGCCTTTTTAAAAGTGAGTGTTTCAAGATTCTCTTTTAAGGTAGGGTCAATAGAGATTTATATTCCTTTAAGTGACCTAATTAGTCTTTTAGAATTTCACATATTTGAAAATTTTTTCTAATATTAGGCCTTATGGCCTTATGCATTAACATTAGCTTTTACATATGAATTGATACAATAAAGAGTGTAGTAAGAAATGGATATTTGCCACAAACCCTTAAGCATTTCCATAAAGGGTATAATGATCTTTGTCAATAATTGTAACTTCTTCAAGAAGTTTCTTTAAGGATGTATCTTGTAAAATGGCTCACCATCTTTATTGGCATTTTTTAAAAGTTGTTGCAACTTTTAAGACATTTGATTAAGTTAATCCAATATGTCACAAAATTTTTGCTTTCCTTCATTCTATTCCTTCTAGTATTCAAAAGTTCTTTCCAAAATCTTAGTTTTCTTCACTCTTAAGTTTTAGCTATTTTCTTGCTTTTTTCATAATAGCACCCAAAAGATTTGAAAGAGATCAAGATTCTACTACAACCATAAAGGCCATAGTGCCTATTTTTATGCTAAATGAGTCCCTTTCTTTTCTCCTTATAGCAAATGGAGATAGGTGATAGGGGACTATAATTACAGTGACTCCTTTAAAACTGGTCCTTAAAAGTTCAACAAAATGGATCAATTGAATAGATAGATTGTCAGTTACAATAATATGAGATACAATTATCTAAAAGCAAATGCATCTAGTAAGGTAGATTATGCTAGCTACATTTACTCCCCAGGCTTGCTAGTCATAAGGTGTCCTTTACTATGATAAAATTTCTTTTTAAATGTTCCCCAACTATAAGCTTTGATGCTTGGACATAAGAAATCCTCCAAGATAAAGAGTATGAGAAACTTTTGAAGAAGGCAAGTATTTTGAAGTAGTCAAAGTTTCTACTAGCCTTTAAGTGCAAATGAGCATAATTGATTTATGCTATCTCATTAAGAGATGGTGAATGGAACCCATATCTTCATAACTAAGTAAGGAGAGTTTGCTTCCACTTTAGAGGATGTCATTAGTTAATATCAATTGCCTATTTTCAAGGTGGTTGACATGTTATAGCTCTCCTAGAAGGGTCATGAATATTGTATCCCATCCTAGTTAAAGGATTGTCTTAAGTCTTATAGTAAGAGTTAAGATATTTTAAAGTGTAAGTCTACCTTTGCAAAGTCATTGAGGTACTTCTTTGGAAAACTAGGGAAGAAAATTAGTGAGGATGGGAAGGAATTTTCTATGATTAATAAAAGTACTCGTACTAACCAAGATGTAGATTTACTTTTCCTTGTTTTCATTGCCCATTAGCTTGGTCATTTCATTTTTTTTAGGTCCTCCAACTAAGTCATTAAATCTTAACATTTTCCTTATTATGACTTATGTTGCATTAGGAAAGTGGCTAACTCTGGCCCTAGCTTGCCTTGCAAGATTTTATCTCTGCCTCGATTAACTCTAAGGGTAGATTCAATACTCTAATGGTAGGCATTCTATGAATAGCTTTGTGGATACTTCATTCCTTCAGTTATTTTTATATAATTACTTTCAAGATTATGCACTGAGAGAAGATCGTCTCTACTGGCCAAATTTACTTACAAGTTCATTAGTAGGGTAAATCTTATAGAAAAATGCTAATCTTGGGCATTATTAATAACTTGTCTAAGTTTTGATTTAGGCTCTACATGAAAGCCCTCAGGGTATACCAGAGTGGGACTTTATACAAATAAAACTCAGGACCATGTTAACCATCCTTCTGATGATGGGTCATGTATAGAAGGAGGGACGTTTGATTATTAGCTTATGATCATTACTCCAACTGTGCTGATAGATTTATTCCTGTAGACTTATTTTATCAAGTTCACAGCATGATGTTTTGCTGCAATTACCAATAAGATAAAGTAGTGTGATAGTTCAGGATTTATCAGACTTTTCATGACACATTTGTACCCTTGGACCTAGAGGCCATTAGGAGACGAACTACTTTTGAAGGGTTTCAATCTCTCCATAGCACAATAGCCTATTTAACTGAGCTTCTTCCTCTTACCACCTTGGAAGCAAGTTTTTCAGGACTATGGTTGAGAAGTTGGAAGCAAGGTTGTCAAAATCATAGATCTTACTTAGGATCGGATGAAGGGGTTAAGATCGTAATTCATGGGATTATAAGACGATCCTACCTATATTGTAAAAATACATAAATTTATATATATATGCTTCCTAAAATATTAAATATAGGCAAAATAATTCCAAACATCTATAATTTAGATAAAATAAAGGTCTTATACAATAAGCAAAAGTTCTTTAACATGTTGTAAATCACAAATAACATGAGCAATGTCAAAATTCAAACATAACAAGTTAACAGCCATACATAAAATAAAATTTTAGAGGTTTATCATATAAGCAAGTCATTGACATTAAAAACATCCATGATTTCATCTTCCATGGGATCTTCATCATCATTGTCAATGTTCTCCTCTTCTTCTATTTCATCATCATCATCCTGAAGGTCTAGATCTAAATAATCTTTAGATGCACTATCTACATTGCTACCAACATCTCCAACTTCATCATTTTCATTTGCCACCTCTAGGTCATGTGCACCATTATCACCATCTAACTCCAACCCTTCATTAGTAAATAAATTTTCACCATCCTCCACAATCCATTCATCATCAGAAGAAATACAATCTATATCATAATTCATATCTTTGCCAACATGTTTCCTTTCCATTAATTTGGAGTTGTACATGACAAAAATAAGATCATTCATTTTCTTTTGGTGTAGATGATTCCTTCTCTTTGTGTGAACCTAAATAAATTAGGAAAAAAAAGAAATGAGATTTATCTGCAAAAATAAATATACATAAACTCATAATCTATAAAAATTTACCATCTCAAAGGCACTCCAATTTCTTTCACATCTAGAAGAATTGCAAGTCAAACTTAATATCCTTATTGCAAATTTTTGCAATTCTGGATGTTCATATCCATATGAATCCCACCATTCAGCAGGTACTTTTTGATTCCTCATATTTTTTGCTGCTCTACTACTAAAAAATCCTCTTGCATGTTTGAAATCTTCAAGTTGTGTATCAATTTTATTGAACTCCTCATCATCAGGCACCATCCTCTCTATACATTGATACAATCCTCATTTAACTTCTCTATCTGCTTTGAAATCATTACTATAATGGAAGTGAGGATTCAAGTAATAGGCTGCAGCATGCAAAGGCCTATGGAGTTGAGCATCCCATCTTTCATCAACAATATCCCACAATGATTGGTAGCTAAAAAAATTACATAAATCAAATAAATTTTGTTTATATGTGTAAGAAAAAATATTAGATTATTGAATATCTAAATAAACTAAAAAATAACTTATATTTACCTTTTTTTGACATTTTTAAAATTTGCTTGCAGTTTCTCTTTAGCACAGTCCATCTCCTCATAAATAAATCCCATGGCTGGTCTTTCATCTGAATCCACCATATGAAGCACTTTGAAAAGAGAATAAGCAACTTTCAAGCATGTCATAATATTTTGCCAAAACCTACCATCTGAAACATAATTCTCAACCATCTTTCCATCCTTTATTTTTGCAAAATAGCTAGAACTCCATTATGTAGACCCAAACATCGCTGTCAATGCTCCTTTATTATCTAAAAGACAACCAAAAGTCAAATAAGCAGTAGCAAATCGAGTAACAGCTAGCCTAATCAAGTCTTTGCCTTTAGTGAAGGTCTTTAGCATGGAAATCAATAAAGCCCTTGAATAAATGAAAACTGTGATTTTTCTTCCCTTTTTTATTGTCTCATTGTGAACCTTGATTTTTTTGTCAAAATCCTCTAACATCAAATCAATACAATGTGCTGCACAAGGAGTCCAATACAGTTTCTTCCTTTTCTCCATTAACATTTGCCCAGCTGCTTTATAATTTGCAACATTGTCTGTGACAACTTGGACAATATTTTCTTCACCAACTTCTTCTACAAATTCATCTATCATTTTGAAAATTTTATCTGTAGTTTTGCATATGTCTAAAGCATCTACAGATTTTAGAAACACTATCCCTTTAGGGCTATTGACTAGAAAATTACAAATAGATCTTCTCTTCTTATTAGTCCATCCATCTGTCATAATTGTGCATCTAGTTTTCTTCCATTCAGCTTTGTGCTCTGCTAGTAATTCTTCTGTACGGGTCATCTCTTGCTTCAAGTACTTTTCTCTAATCTCATGATATGATGGTGGCTTGAATCCAACTCCATATTTTCCAATCAAGTAGCACATCTTCTCAAATTCAGGATTCTTTATACAATTGAAAGGTATGGCACTTCTGTAGAAAAATTTGGCAACTTGTTGACATGCTTCTTCTCTTAAATCCTTCTTGTACATCTAATTAATAGTTGATTGTGTGCTTTAACCTGTACTCCTCCTCTTGAATATAGATGGCAATGCCATATCCTTCTCCTTTCCTCCATTATCAGTATCCTCCATGTTGTCCTCTCCTCCATCAAACCCATGCCTTTTTTTAGAACTTGATTTTTCCTCCATAGCAATCAAAATCTGCAACATAAGCTTCTTTATATCATTAGGAACAGAAATGCAAGTACTAATATCCTTTTTTGTACAAGCCAAATGATGCTTTAACTGGTAGACACCTCCTGTTAAAATCTTCTCACAATATTTACATTTAATCTTTCTAGCATCATTTTCAACTTTATAACCATGCTGCCACCCATATCACTTCTATTTCCTGGAGCATTTTTTCTAACAATCTTTTTACTTGTACCCGTACTCCCACTTGCACTTGCACTTGCACCACCAGACGAAGCCATTTTTTAGCTTCAAAAATATCAGAAATCCAGGTAATATATACTATATTATAGAAATCCAAGTATGTCTACTCTCAGTCTCTTACGGTTTACCTCTCAGCAGAAGTGCAGAACCGACGTCCTCTATTTTTCCCTATTCGGAGTTCAACTTTTGTGTATCTGAGCAGCGTCTTCTCCGGCAACGTTCTTTTCTCCAACGACATTCTCTTCTTCGACGATAGATGGGTGTCCAATAGCTCCAAGCAATTTTGCCTTCTAGCTCCAGCACAACTCCTAAATTGAAGTAAGTTGGATTTTCTAATTAGGGATTTCTAGATTTCAGGATTTCGAGAATGGGCTGAATGATTTTTTTAAAAAAACTTTAAACAAAAATGCAGTCATTTTAGGGACATCAGAAGCAATTTCTACCCTTAGATGGGATCGTTTGACACGCACGATTCAACCGATCTTACCGTGAAAATTGCAATCATAGTACGATCTCACCATCTACGATTTTTCTCTGTGATTGAACTCGGATGGCTATGTTTGAGACATAAAATCGCACGATTTTACGATGTAAAATGTGATTTTGACAACCATGGTTGGAAGAGTCAAAGTAATGGATCATTCCTAGAGCCACTTTGATCGGCATTTGCACGGACCACTTGAAACTAATTTTTAAGATGGGTCCTTTGTATAGCCAAACCCTTTAATCAAAGGCTAAGAAAAGAGAAAAAGACGAGGCTACCCCTTCGCAATCAAAAGTCAAGAAGGGAAAGAAAGAAAAGAAAGTTGCTAGCTCTCAGTCGAAGACCAAGAAAAAGAAAAAGAGAAAGAAAACTACTACTTTTGAACATAGGCCTAAGAAATCCAAGTCTAAGAAATCGGAAAAATCTTCATCAAAGAGGGCTAAGAAAGCAATTCCTAAACCTTAGAGCAAGACTTTAGAGGAACAGTTTAGTCTTGGCAAGATAGTGATATATTCTGCCGTGGCTGATAAGCATCGCCTCGGAAAGAAATTAAGGATAATTGATGCTAGCCATTTTTTCATAGAGTCTAACTTGGAGGTATGAATACTACTTCTTTATTACCCTCTATTTTTTAAATTGGCCATTGCAGTTGTCTTTTGTTTAACTATTATTATTATTATTATTATTATTATTATTTTAGAATGATATGTTAGGAGGATCTTCGAAAGTAACAGAAAGTCTTCATGGTGATGATGAAAGGTTGTCAGATTCCATGGATTGCCTCTTGAATAGCCCTGCCTATTCTTCTTATAACATGCCAGCTTCCGTAACCAAGGCTCATCTCTTTCTCCAGGTGATTACGTTTTTATTCGAACTTTTAGCCAAGATGCTTCATTTTTTCATGTTACCTTGTGATACCAGAATTTCTTTTCATTTTAGACCATTCCAACACGTCACCATCCTCAGTAGCGACTGACTTCCACTATGATGGGTCTCGTGCCTCTAGAAAGAAGAAAATGCCTCAAGGCTACATCCATGAGAGAGAGTGATAAAGTGACTGACTCAGAGGTCCAAGCTAGTGGATCCTTACTAGGAGTGTCTAACTCAGCCTAGGTGTGAGATATTGATATAAATAGTTTGCCCAAGGGATTACAATAATAGATTATGAAGCAGATTAATGAGCCTAATACAGGAATAGATCCATTTGGGAATGATGGACAAAATGAATCCTTGGCTAGGGTGAAGTCTTCCTCTACTATCACAGATGTTGAGAAGAGTGTTGGGGCTGAGTTACCTTAATTTTTAGAATTAAAGAGACTAATGATTAATTTTGGAATCCAATCTCTTGTAACATTTACATCTGCTAAGATGGAACAGGCTGAGAGAGCTCCAATAGAGGCACATGAGACTCAAGAAACTAAGAAGACTCCAACGGATGCTAATGAAACTTAATGAGAAACTAACTACGATAGTGAGAACAAAATGATAGAGAGCATAACCGTTCCTTCTCCTTAGACTTCTCCTATTATAAAGGAACTTTGGCAGGAAAAGGAAAAACATAATCATTTTAAACGTGAGTGTAAATTCATCCATTTCTTATGATTCCTTTTGACTTTAATTGATTCTTTTACTATCTCGTATGTAAAAAGAAAGGAAGTTCACCATTGACACATAATGATGCCGCATTATCGGAAGAGTCCTCTTCCAACGAGCAAAATCTTTTATGCATCCTTTTCACCTTTAGTTAATTCCTCGAACCATTTGCCATGCATGGGATTATTCATCTTAAGAACTTCTTTGGTCTTTCTATATGAGGATTATAAGCAAGAGCTTAAATTTTTGTACCCTCAAGATGCAGGACATGTGGTACCTTATCAAGATTGGTGGTTTTCCACACAGATCCATGAGCTTTCTTTAGACACGAAGCGATTGACAATATTATGCAGAGCGGATGAGCCCATTCTTCATATTGCAAGGCTTGTGAACATTCACATGGATCTTAATAGTGACGTTATCTTTCAAAGCACTCGAGGGAGAGATTATGGGCTAGATAGTAGGAAATGTGGACCTCAATCCAATTTATCCTTCATCTCATTTCAGGGGTTATGATATGCTAAACAAAGAGATCAGGATTTGAAATATTTGTGGAGTGTCGTATTCTAACTTCATTAGCTTTGCCACTAATTTCATGTGTAAGTAAGATTTAAAAATTTAATCTTGCAAGAGACATAGATGTCAAGTAGTAAAGCTCATGAAATTATGGGTTCGCTTCTTTTGTTTAAGGTAAAGGTTATTAATGTATTGGGCTTTGCTGAGGAAATCTAGATTTTATGGGATTCTAAGGAGGTAAAGGTTCCTTTTTACCACAATCATGTGTCTAGTGTCACTCTGCGCAAGTATCAATTTCGGAGGATGCTGAAGGTTGAGCTTGTGATGTCATTTTTACTCTCTCCTTTTGTTTTCTTATTTCCTTTTTTCTCTCTTTTCTGTATCAAGGCTCCATCCTCTACTGTTAGTGGTTATAATAAAACCCTTTTTTGTGAACTTAGATTTTATTCGTAACTTGTATTCAAAATTTTTTGACAGATGGTTGGAATGCTTTGAATGATCCTAATGGTATTAAATCAATATAACGATTAGCAGAAGGTTTCTTAGCAGCCTATAAAAACCTCCATTTTTTTCATAGATGTTCAAATAATTTCTAAGTATGTATCTTTGTTAACAAAGAACTCTTACGCTATGGATTACTCTGATTCTGAGTCTACTTCCAATGATTCCAATTTTGACACCTTCTTAGACTATACAATCATTTAGGGTTTTTACATCAATCATCATTTCGTGAGGGTGCTCAGGGATATCCTTCCTTCAATTACCGCTAACCCTAGAGTAATTAGGCACTAGCCAAAAATTTATCTACGAGAGTTATGGAACAATCTTCGTCCATACCATATGCTAAGAGGAGCAATATGTAGAACTCTTGGGCAAGAAAATCACATCTAGTTCATCCGTCACGTTCATAACTTTCCAAATCAGGTCACTTTGGTCCATCCTATACATCTTTCTGTGAAAAATGATTATGGAGATATTTACCCAAATTGGGATTAACGTGGGATCATATCTTATAGAGTATAGTGGAAAGACATGCAGATGGCTCGAGTAAGTTCGGACAAAGGCAGGTAAATAGCACAATATGACGGGGGAAGACCTACTCTTTATAACTTCCAATACCCAACTAATTCCCTGTGCATAAGAACTTTTTCGTAAATCTAGATTGGGAGAATGAGAAAAACTAGGTAAGTCTAGGTTTCTTTCCTAGGGATTGCCATCGTGAGCCTGAACACCTTGTTCAGATTAGAACCTGAAACCCCATGTAAATTAGGATCTGAAATGTTTGCGGCATGTTGCATCCAGACTTCAGACTTTCTTGATCTTGTTGGCGAGATCATGATGTAATATTGGTGGTTTCATATTTTCATTATCATCAAAACCTGCTTGGATGGTCCAAGGGTGCAAGCCACGTTAGATGAGCTTCCTTTCACTAACCTAGACATGATAGAGATTGTAAGTTTGCCTGGTCACACTTGGGTGCTTTAGGACAAGAGTGTTATCCGCCTGGTAAGGATAAAAAAGGACCAAGCCATTTTGTAGCGTCTCTTTGATTTCCTCAAGAATTTTGGGTATATTTTATCTTGTTGTAATTCGTGTAGTAATTAATGACATTTTTATCTCTTCGTCTTCTTACTTTAGTATTCTAACAATTATGCCTCCTTTTCATTTTCCAGTTATACAAGACATTTCATAATGAGAGAAGATAATTAAAGTTACTAATTTTCTATGCACCAAGAAGATTAACTAGAACGTCCACCAAGCACATAAAACCTAACGCAAAATCTTGCTTTCTTCATTGTTGTTTTAAGCAAATTACTTTCTCTCAACGAAGAATTTTCTAGAAATAATTTTACTTCCTTTTCTTCTTTTACTCACCAACATGAGTTAATCAACTTCTTTCTTTGTCCATGGTGCTGCTGATTCTAGTGCGAATGAGAGTGAAATGGTATGGAGTATCAAAAGTCTCTTCATGATATATTTAAAGATCCCAATGAATGCTAAGGCTTATTAGAGCACCTCCCCGAAGAGCAAATGTAGGAAATTCACCCTTATTCCTGCCTTGTTGATGGTAATGGCATTACTCTTTACAGCACACACTATGAAGCACAATAAGTTCCTCTATTTATTCATCATCGCAATGATGATCATGATTGGAATATGCTGGAATACGTTTGCCACTACCAGTGGAATGTGAAGGAGTTCTTATTAACCTTGAATTAGATCTCCAACATCACTAATCTTTTAATCATTGTCGGGAGATAATGCAACTTCGATGTTTAAGTGTCCATAATACTACTTATGACTTAGACCTTCATGGTGGGCATCTTTGTCTATTTCTTTATACATTACCCAAACGCTTTCTTCATTTGAACTTTGTTATCAGGGTAGAGAGGGTATCAATGTAGAACTGATAGCAGGATGAACAGTCGGAAATTTCATCTTGACCAGCAGGCAGCCCTTCCTGCTCTAGCAGAGTATTAAACAAAGCCAGTCAACATTACTATATGGAATGCTAAGGGAATGGCTCACCCAAACTTTCCACATATGGTGGGGGAAATAACAATGTGCTACCGGGGGCAAGTGTTAATTATCACTGAGACGCAGTTGGGAGGTCTATGTTCTGTAACTGCTGTAAATAGTCTTCCTTTTTTCAACCAAGAAGAAATATAGTCCAAGGAATACACAGGAGGTGCTTGGGTCTTGCGGAACAAAAGAAATGTCCCAATTCATCGTATCATGAAGGAGCACTACTCTCTAGCAGGGACGATTATGCCTCGTTAGATTAATCTTGATTTTCGTTTTTTCCTTTTTTTTTTCTTTTTTGGTAAATTGTATCTCTAATGAATAAAATTTGCTTTCATTAATTTCTCGATCTCCTCTTTGACATTTATTATCTGTTGTCTTATAAAGAGGAATAACACTTCGGTACCCCTTTTTTATGGCTTCGCAAAAGATGTAATGCTTTAATGATAACATTGATTCCTAACCTTCTATGCATTATGATGCTTAGGGAATAGTTGCCAATTCACCTCTAAAATGTTTATTTTTGCTTTTTAATTGCCCACTTTACAACTAAAGCATATCCACTTTTCGTTAAACAGAGCATTCCTAAGTAAATCTTGATTTTTCTTCCTTTAACTTTATTATAAAAATGTCTAGTCTTGCTGAGAATATTGAAGAAAAGTTATAGGTTTGGGGCTTCTTTCAAGGTCAAGAATTTATACTTCTTAATGAATATTTTGTGAAAATTAGGAGAGATCCATGACAAGCTGATGCATGCAATTTTTCACCAAAAATTAATACTGAACTTACTTTAATATATAGATAGAGTGAGTGTAAGTCAAACCCAAATGAATAAATGTTAATTAGTGAAAACATAACATAAAAATTGGGGGTTTTCAAAATCAATTTAAATAAAATAATAAAAACAAAAATTAAAGTAGAATATAATAGAATATAAAATCTCAATTAAAGGAATTTCATAGTTTAATATATAGATTTAGCATTGACCTCAAATAGAATTTACAATTAATTTAGTTACTTAACTAAAAATTATCTCAACATTAGTAATGATCATAAAAAATTTCTAATGATAATTAATATAGAACAAACATTTAAATTGACCTACTATTATTGATTTCAATTCAAGACACATGTCTAAATCTAATTAACGATAACATTGAACATCAGAAACAATGTTAAGACTAAATCAAGATAACTTTATATGTGAAAATTACCAATTCATTCTCTATTTTTCTCAAGTAACTAATGATTCACCCATGTATAAAATCTTCAAGCTTAATTGCTATTAATTACAATCAATCACAATTAAATTACATACAAGAATTAATTACAATAAATTATTTAGTTATGGACTACAATATATAAGCAATTAACAAATTGTAATTAGAAAACTATCAAAACAATCATTCATAACAAAAAAACAAGAGATAGTTAAATCAAAAGTGAAATTAAGAGAAACGTCTCAAAATCAAACTAAATTGGAGTGTTAATCCTTTAAATTGATATAGAAAATTAGCCACCTATAGGGTTAACAAAAGAAACTTGGAGAAAAGGAGAAAGCTGACTAGAATGTGTACTCTTTAAAGGCACAAACATTTTTATATTTGAATTCCTAAGTTAGAAAACCTAGTAGGCCAAGTAAATATGTCTCTTAGGGTTACAAATAATAGGGTCTTTCCTAATTTTGAACTCTATAGCCTAATTCACAAATTAAACTATTAACAATATTTTACTACAATAATTTTCATAGTTTAGCTTTTAGCTCAAATTTGACTACCAAAATAGTGTAGTTTCAATAAAGGCTAGATATGAAACTTGTTGGGCCAAGCCATATCTAACTTTTGGCATTGGTTCTCTAGATATAGCATAAAAATCAAAACTAATTTAGCTTGGATAAAAATAAAACATCAAATTCATGACCATTTTTTACTATCTAAATAATCAAACTAGGTTTTGGTTAAAACATGAAAGTTTTAAAATTTCCTCTAATATTTCCAATGATATAAATATTACCCAATTTCAACATTTGAAATTTAAGTTATAACTAAAAATCTGAAATAGTGTAAAAATCTAGCATTAATAAAATAATTTTAAAATATTTGAAAACCATCACTTAATCTCATAATAAGTATAGTTCCATAAAATTAGCATATGTAATAAACTAAGAAGCATAAAATGGGAAGAAATAATATAAATAAAATCTTACACATTAGTAGTGAGCAACTATTATGGAATATCTGCCTTTAATACTACTATGTTCTAATTGGAGCAATTATTCCATTAAATCATGCTCATAAGGCTAAACTCTTACCTTATTTCCTATATCATTTTGTGGATTTTTTAGATTGGAATCAATGAGTACATGTCTACCCTAGTTTATGGAGGGATAGGTAGCCTTGATTGATTATACCTTGAATAGACTTTGCAATGCCACTTTCCAATATTTTTAGGATAACATGCATGTGGCATAGCTCCATTTTGGAGACCATATGTTGGAGATCTAGAAATGGTCCCTTTACTTTTCTTTATATGAGATTCTTACAAACATCCTTTTTCATATGATCTCTATGGTGGTAGAAAGATAGGAATTTGGATGTAACGCTAACTAAAACAAATAATGATCCACCTCTAGCAATAATAGGTTAATCTTAGGCACAGTATGTAAGTTTCTGACAAAGTCAACATTGGCACCTAAAATTCTAAAGGTATGTTATATCCAAGCTTCTAGGGGTTCATGATGGGAATAACTTATTACCACTAACTATCAATGTTAATCATGATTAAAACCAACACAGGAGGACACCATGCTTGGATTGTTATAGAAAGGTTCTCTTATTCAAACATAAAAAGCATTGAACCAACATTATTTTCAGGTGAAGCGTAGGTCTTGTGGTATAGAAACACAATGCTTTTAGATTGCAGAGTTTAATACCCAAACTTCTATGATTGGGTGATCACCCCTCAACATGAATTTTTTTTGTTTTCTTTTCTCTTTTATAAATATATTATGTTCCTCTTATACTTTTTTTATCTTGATGTATATAAGTCATAATACCTTTTTTTTTAGATTTTATTCCTTTATTCATCACACCAAGCTTCTTTATACTATTAATTACTTTTCTACGTGCTACATGATGATCTTTTAGGCTTTATTGGAAATGAAAAGAAAAAGAAGAAAAGTTTTGAATTTTAGTTAAAGAAGGAAATAAGAAAAGGGAAATTTTAAAATGTTAATGTTTAAAATCAACCTACTTTCACTTTTTTCCTTTTTCTTTGAAAACCAGAAAAAAGAAATTTTAAGTTTTGAAATTTTTAATATTTTTCTTTCCAACTAAAAATAGGGTCATGCCCTTTGGCCATTTTTCACTATTAGTTTCTTTATCTATCAACAATATACCTTGCGTTATTATGGAGCAAGTGAATAACCCAATGAGTGAGATTTGGCTTTGGCAAGAAAAATGTTGTCCTGGACATTATCAAATTACACCTTAACATTATTCTTTGCTTCCAAAATTCCTTTTTAGCCATTAGTTCTCTTGATAGCTCTTATTCTCCTTTTTCCAAAGATGGAAAGAATCCTTTTCCTACTTTAATATAGGGGTTTTACTAAATGAGAATGTTTGTAAAGGTTACTGAATATTCTCTCCAAACATCGCTAAGATCCTATAATTGGAAGAGACTGGCTAACTATTAACCATGCTTTCAACTAGGAAAAGATTTATCCCAATGAAAGTTACTAAAAGAGGTTCATACTATATCCTTTACCTTTTTACATGGAAGCAGACATTGTTCCCTTTATCATTTGCCATGCCAAAAATGCTCCTAGTTAGGAAACCTTGGGAGTCCCAATAAGCCTACCTAGTGAAGGCACTAAGATGCCTGCATTTGCAAACTGCGCCTAAATTATTGCTTTGAAAGCATGTGTTCATACCATATGAATCCACAAACAATTCATTCTCAGTTATCTTTTTACTATTCAATATGTAAGGGAATTATAGCTCTATATTATTTGGAGATTCTGTTAGGTTTCAGATCAACATACACAACGGAAAATTAAAATTTTTTTATCCAAAACTCACTAAAGATTTATGCAAAATGGCATAAATCAATGTTAGGATTTTACCTTTTATGCGTTCATATTCTTTTTGAAGAAAACTTTAAGAGATCGAGATGAATCACAAATCTAATACCAACCGGAAGGTACAGCATCTCTACGGTATCCACGTGGAGTGAACAAAGACTTACCCTCCACGAATCTGCTAGGATACACACACTCTCTCTCTCTCTCTAAGATTAGGATTAGTGTGTTTTGTGAGTGATTTATGATTTAATGGCAACTAATGTGTGTATTAAAAGTATTGCCTTCAAATTCCTTTTATAGAACTAAGGCATACCACATTCCTAGTCTTAGTAGAATAATGTTTCTAAAATCTTAATTTTACTTAATAATTATTACTTTATCCTTATCATGGAGAGAGTGAGGAGAGATAGGACTTATTCAATAATTATCTAATATTAGATAATAATATTATCTTATAATATAATTATCTAATATTAACATGGCATATAGTTATCTTATATTAGAAAATAAAATTATCTTATAATATAATTATCTAATATCTAATAATGTAATTATCTAATATTACTTTAATATCAAATAATATTACATAATATATCATATATTACATGAAATATATTATTATTTTAATAATATATATATGCACAAAAATAAACCTAATTAATTATTATCACATTCATACTCCTTTTGTGTGACCCTATAGGTTCTTATTACGTTGGTAATAGCCCATTTGTAGATCATAAATAGTGAGCGATATCTAGCAATACATCATTATCACCCAAGTAATAAGAAATGTTTATGACTCAATATTCACTTAATGTGTGAACAACACTTTGTAACATAGTCCCTTTTGTAATGATATCCAAATCGAACTAGGGGCATGGAATGCGTCATCCTTATTGATGTTCAATTTATGTTTCTTGATATTAAGTAGATTAACTTAAATAAATGATTAATATCTCATATTAATCTATTTGAGCATGGTCATTCATTTCTTAATCTCACTCAATCAAGGGGCCCAAAGATATTACTCCTACTATGTAATAGGAACAAAATTCCTATTTACATCACTTACATCTCTCTGCATGATTCATGACACACCTAATCAACGTCCTACAACATATCCTGGTTAAAGGTGATACAAGACAATATCAAAATGTGTGACTCCTCATGTAGGGAACTATAGTAACTTCAACCCAAAGGACTATGTGCATTATGGTCTCATAAGAATAACTAATGACATATGACAATCCATGTAGTTTTCTCATTGCAGATCAATCCATTTCTGTTTACTAATAATGTACTCATGTATCAACTTAATATTACATATCCATAATTCATAATCATCAGTCATTATACATGCTAGTCTCAATGTATTATTACTATCCCTTTCATAATAATACTTGACTAGAGGCATTTTAGAAATAGTAAAACTATTCCAAGGATAATTATTATATTTTAGTTATAAATTGTGCATATATATATATATATATATAAGATAACAAAATATAATAATTACATTGCCTAAAATAAAATATAATACATTGTACATTATCATAATTATTTTTATGATTGGCTCCTAAGATACACATCAATAGTTTCATCATTATCTAAGCTACTTTTCCTTTTCTATTATTAGTTCCCTATCTAATCAAGGCTAACAAAGGGGTAAATTATTTAGAGTTTTCTATATTTTCTACTAAGTTCACTTTTTTTCTAAAAGCATGCTAATAGTGCTGCTTTTGGCATTAGAGTCTAGAAGTTTAGGGGAATGCTTCACCCTAAATTCATAATTTATGCACTTAAAAGAGATTATATGTTCGTCTTGACAAAGATATGCATAATAGGGTTATAGGCTAACATGATTGCTTTCAATTTCCCTTTTGCTAACAAGGAAATGACCTTGACTATAGCATGAGCATCTTATGCTTTCATTCTCATCTTGGACTACGTCAAGTTACAACTCTGGGTTGACTTCAAGGTCATTTTTTAGGATGATCTATACGCTCTCAACAAGTAATTCAATGGGTACCACTACATTTACTTCATAGACAAGTGAAAAAAATATTGCTTAGGTCGATCCTCACTTATTTATTTAATATGCCTATAGAGTGAGAGGCAAATGGTAAGCCCAAGCTTTAAGCTTATCATATACCATTCAAGTAAATATTTTCAATAATATTTTGTTTATAGCCTTAGCTTGATAATTTCCTTATGGGTATTAAGGATTGGAGCTACTATGCTTACTTTTGTATTTATTTAATAATGTCATAACTAATCTATTCATGAAGGGTGTGCCATTGTCTAAAATAATTAACTTTGGGATACCATAATAATGAATAATATTTTCTTTAATAAAATTTGCAACAATTTCTTTAAGTGTATTTCTTAAAGTGACAGCTTCCACCCATTTTGTGAACAATTCAATTGCTACTAAAATCCATACTATTCCTTTTGAAGTCCAACCAAATCAAATGCCATAGTGTTGAATGGTCAAGGCATGTTTAGCACCTATAACTCTACTACTAAAGTGTGCATGACATTCCTATGCAACTAGTAAGGTTAATAGTGTTATGCAAGGGTCATAGCATCTAGTTCCATAGTTTGCCTATAGTACCCTAAAGATAAGAGTGCTTGATGTGATTTTCTTCTACTTTGGCACTCCTTAGCCTTGATAAACTTCTTTCATTATAGTTTCTTATACTTTTCTCAAGCACTACCTTAATGTGTTGCCTTTATCATTTCTATAAAGAATTATTGGTCAATTTGTATTGTGGCTTTCCTAGAGTCCTTTAGGTTAGTAGGAAGGACATTACTTTGTAAATGTTGAACCATATTCTTTTCCTAATCTCTTACTTTTATGATGCCCACTTTTATTTTTCTCTCTTACACATTTTTAGCAATTGGCTTGCACTTGATCATATTCTTTCTTTATTGTTAGCTTGTGAATTCCTTGTCATTATAACTTCCTATACAAAGATAATCTTTACTCAAGTCTTTTTATGTGCTCTTTCCATTTCCCTTCCCTTATGGATATGCACCTTATTGACAAACCATTCATGCCTTTTTTTGTAAAAAGTCCTCCTATTCATATAGAACTCTTTTAGTGCCTTAGTTAGAGCTATAATGGCATTAAATAGGTTTTGAATCCTAACATACTTTGACTCATCTTCCTTCAGTTAAGAAGGCTATAGATTTAGTATAGTTCTTAACTAATGATACAACTTCAAGGTAATATTTGAGGATTCTTTTATTGCATAGAAAGTTAGGCCATTAGAGTAGCTAACATGTCTACTTGTCAATTTCTCTCTTTTTATGTATAATGAAAAGTTATCACATGAAACTTCAAGGCCTAAGTTTGTGCAACTTCTTTATAAGCTACTAGCATAGGTTCCTTTACTTCAAAATCCTTTATCATTTATTTAATGAATTGCATCGAGTCTCCTTATATAGAAAAATTTTTTGCTCTTAAATCCTTTGCCATCATTATACTAAAGATTAAAGCTTCATATTGCACTTTATTGTTAGTGTGTGTAAAACATAACTTGTAAACTATAGAATATGACTCTTCTATAGGGCTTATCAACATGATTCTTATGCCTTCTCCTAGAGTTAATAAAGAACCATTAAAGTATAAAGTCTAAGGTATCTTGGCCACATAAACTATACACACATCATTTTCTAGAAGTTTTCTTACTATATCTTTAGATGTAAGCTCATTCTCCTTGGAAGGGAATTGTACTAATAAACCAGCTAAGGCTTGAATTTTCATTTTCATAAGGGCATTTGTATTGATATTTAATTTGATGAGTAACAATATCCACTTAGTCATCACTCCTATCAACATAAGTCTTTTGAGCAAAAATCATTCCTATCAACATAAGTCTTTTAAGCAAAAACTTGACTAGGTCAAACTAGGTTATCAAGTGGATAGCAATAATGTTTAAATTTTTATGTAGCATGAATGAGAGCAAGATGATGCTTTTCCATTAAGGAATATTTCATTTCTGGTCCCCTAAGCAATCTACTTAAGTAATATGCTAACTTTCCCATACTATATTCTTCCTGAATGAACAACATTCCTATCAATTATAGTAAAGGTTAAATATAATATAAGCACTAAGTAAAGTTGTAAAGTTGTCATGGTGTAGGTAGAGCTAAAGGTACCTAGTATTCTTTCAAAGGCCTTTTGATGCTCTTCAATCCAATGGAAAGGGTTCTTCCTTGAATAGAAACTTGAAAGGACTTATGACCTCTAATAATGTAAGTATGAATCTTCAAATGTAGGAAACTTATCCAAAAATCCTCTTAAAGTCTTAAAGTTAATGGTTGTGGCATTTTCGAAATTGCCTCCACTTTCCCACCATCTATTTCAATTTTGTCTTTTTGTATTCTACATTTTACAAATTTATTACACGAAATGCCAAAGGCACACTTTCGTAGGTTAAATTTCTAGTGATATTTTTTATGACTTTCGAACACTTTCCTTAAATGACCTAAATGGTCTCATTTCTTTTTGGATTTGATCATAATATCATCCACATAGTCTTACATAAAGTCATGTAGATTGTTAGGGAATATGATAGTAATGGCATGTTAGTAAATGGCTCTCACATTTTAAAGATTGAATAGTATCACAATGTGGTAAAAATTTCCTATAAGGGTCTAAAATGTGATCTTAATAGTGTCCCAGATATACATTAGGATTTCATTGTAATCATTAAACCCATTAAAGAATGAAAATCTATCATGACACAAGTATGGTAATATGAGGTAAAGGAAATTCATCCTTAGGATAGGCTTTGTTCAAGTCCTTAAAATCTACATAAATGTGAATCTATCCATTTTTACCTTTTGATTAGGACAACATTGGCCAAAAAAGTTGAGTGCTTAATAGGCTTAATAAATCCTTCTTTGATGAGTTCTTTAACTTTTTTTATATTGATTTTTACATGGGGGGAAACTATTATGGTGTTTGCTTCACTAGTCTTTTATTTGAACATACTTCTAAATGGTGAGATACTGAATTAGGTTGAGGCTTGACATTTTATTATATTCCCATGTGAAGATGTCCTTGAATTCTTTAAGCAATATGATCAACTAGTCTGGCTCATTTGTCATAAGGGTTAAATTGATGAAAGTTAGTCTATCTTCGCCTTCTTATTCTAAGTTTACCACTTTAAGTTCTTTATTAAGAGGCTTTGAGTAGTCTTACAACACAAGGAATGCTTCTTCCAACTATTTTATTAGGGATTATGAAGCTTTTCTAGCATCTTTCTAAGGTTTAGGGTCTAAAAGTTTCTCACTTAAATTTAATTTTAGCTTTGTCTCTGACCCCCTAAACCTTAACCTTTATCTTATTGAAGGTGATAATAACCTTTCCTTTTACATTATTAGTCCAATAAATAACCCAAGATTTTGGCTTTGACTTCTTAGTGAGCAATTTTGCCTCGTTAATGTCGACAAGTATAAGAGCTATCATTGTTTCTACATTAAAATCTATTGATTTGCTTGTGGATGAATTATTTCTTATATAAAGGTGAGATACATCTATCATGGTGATTTTCTTTCCTTTATCTTTGCTCACTTTGATAAACATACTTTAAGGCATGGCAACTGCATCCATCCTTACTCAAAATAACTTATTAAAATAAATCATATATATGAAATGGACTTCATCTTCACTAAATGGTGTCTTGGTAGCATAAAGCTTTATATCTTTTCCTAAGAAAATTTTCTTAATACATTGATATAGCATGGAAGGTACACAATTGTAAGCATGTAGCTATGAGTGACCTAGCAAGATATGATAACTAGGCACTCCTTCTATGATGCATAATTTGTTAGCAATTTTGATAGGTTAATCATGACCTAATTTCTAAACCATCATGACAAACATAAAGACATCAATTAGATATTTTTACAATCTTTTCCTAATAAAACTATTTTAAATCTTTACTATTTTCTCAAAAGCATGCAAGAAGTAGAAACCTTAAGTTTGAAAATTCACTAAATTTTTTCCTAAACCAATCAGAAAATAACTTTCCATAAACTAATGAGGTTCAATTTTTTCAAATTTTGAAAAATACAAAATGACGTCAACAAATGGAGCCTCATTCGAAAATAAATAGTAATACGATGACCTTTTTCTAAAAAGAAAGAGTTTATAATCAAATTAATAACTTGTTATTTCTAAAAACTTATTTATAAAGAAAGTATCTTTTCATTATTTAATTAAGGTATTTAAAAGTATAAAAATATTTCTAAAATTCAAATATTTTTACAAAATATCTTGAATGTTGAAAATTATTTTTTTAAAAAAATTTATGGGTCAACATGCTATGCATTAAATATATGTATTTATTTATGCATCATTTGTGTAGAGTACCTAGCTTATGCACCAAACTCTTTTGTCATCAGATCCAGGTCATGAAATAATTATATAAAGTAAGATTTTAAAAATAAATACTTTAATATAACAACTATTAACCAAACTAAATATTAATGGTATCCTTAAAGTCAAAGATCATGTGATCCATGGCATTAAGAATTATCTGAAGTTATTATCCTTGTTAAAGTAAAATTCTAGCCTAAACCATCCATAACCAATTTCTTATATGTACCACCAAGTATCAACAATTTCTATAGGCACCATTAAGAGGTGTAGTATCTAAAAATAACATCCACAAGTATAATGACTAATTTAATTACTCAGTGAATGACTATCATGCTAATTTTCTAATGGTTTTTAACTAGAAAATTAGATATATACAAAACATATATTCAAAAAGTTTTTCTAACCATATATCCTTTTTCCAAGCATCTCACACACCTAAGATTTCTATATACTACACTTAGAAAATTTTTAAAATAATTTTAAGCATAGTCATAAGTATAATATAGTGTATATATTCATATAATAGAAATGATATGAGGTATGTCGAGTTACCACCTTGTTACTCCAAAACTAACCTTATCCCATCTCATATTTAAGTATAGTAAAGATAGCCTCTATGACTTCTAACAAATTTTATTTAAGTTATTATAGTGAAAATAGCCTTTTAAGCTTTCAACAACTCTCATTTTAGATTATTATAATAATAACAACCTTTTAGATTTCTAACACTTTTTCGTGAACATAGATTCATGGTATTTCAACACATCCAATAATGAAGACAAACTCACATAATCTTTAGATACTTTTTCACAATTTGATAACACTATTAGGGTAAGTTCAAAATATCTTCCATGCCATAAACATCACAAAAACAATATCATGTTCTCCAAAATATACTCTAGCAAAATAATATTCTCGTCACATTTCAAGTAACCATTTTAAGTATTCAAGATTTCACATTCATATGCTAAATTACATATCCTAATGTTTAAATCATTCATATTTGTATACAAAAGTTAATTAGCTCTTTCATGTCATATCATATTAATTTTTTTATTACTGTATGTGTCATTTATAAGATAATTCACAATCACAATTTGTGAACTAAAAACATCTTTGTGCTCTGGGTTAGGTGTGAAATGCCTATCTCTCCTATAGGCCATGGAGAAGACTTTATTCTAATCCTTCTAATCTGTATAATCCAAATATTCTTGAGAAGGTAAGAAAGAGTGACTCTATTTCTATAGCCAAAGCGAACATTGCCTTTAGATCGAATAACCACTAATTAGCTTTTAACTTCAATGGGACTATATTTGTTTAGGCCTCATGATAGTAGTTATGTCGAGGACAAAATAAATAACACATTTTTAATCAAGCTAAAAGTAAAAAAAAAAAAAAAACCCTTTTTAAGCCTTGAGCACAAGGAGAGGAAGCAATTATTACGAATTCCTTTGCATGTCCAATAGTGTGAGAAGTGTCTTTTAACCTTATTAAGCCTTATTTGAGATTAAGCTCTTTTGACCATTTGCGAACCTCTTTTGAGGTGAAGGTCTTTTGATCTAATTTGGACCCCTTTTGAGGTAAAGGTCATTTAACTTGATTTAGACCTCTTTTAAGGTACTTTAACAAAGATTTGAGCCCATTTCGGAGGCCTTGTTAAACTCATTAAAAGTGTGTGTTTTAAGATCCTTATTTAAGGTGGGTGCCACAAGACTTAGACTTATTTAAAAAACCCAATTAGCCTTTTGAAATTTCATATTTTTGAATAATTTTCTTAATATTAAACCTTTCAACCTTAAGTATCAATGACTACTAACTCCCTTGATTAATTAGATTCTCATCTTTTCCATATTACTTGAGGTCACTCTTAAGTTAGAGGATGTAAGTAACTTCTCCACTTTAATCCCCGAGAAAGAGCCTTTCTCCATATTACAATTAAGCATAAAAGAGTCTATTTCTTTAATTTTTCTTTCTTTATAAAAGCAAGAAAAATTAAAGAGTTAACTCATATTTCTTGTTCTTAATTATAGTAGAAGGAGGATTTCCCTTTTAAAAGGCAAGGATGTGAGGAGGGTCTAGGCAATACATTTGCCACCATTACTAATTTTAAAGTGTGGTTTGCATACAAGGATAATTCGCCTTTCATCTCATCTAGCACATCTAGAAATGCTATGATTCTTGGCTTTGTCTCCTCTGATATCTTAAACTTCCAAGTGTGACCATTGTGGTTTGCCACATTGTAAAACTTGAGATATTAGAAGGGATAAGTCCTTTAACAAAATTCAAGGCATTTCTAGATATGCTAGATGAGATGAAAGAAAAGTTATCTTTAAATTTAATCCAAACATTCATATTAAATAATAGAGGCAAAGATATCATTGAAAATGTTTAAAATCGATAATGCAAGAAAAATTTATAGGCAATATGGAAAACATTAGACATTAGCAATAAAATCATAGCCAATGTTTAAAGGTTTAAAAGTTTAAAATGTGGTACCTAAACTTCTCTTAAATGTCAATTATTTGAACAATCAACGTTGTAAGTGTTTGCAGTTTCCCATAATCTCATGAATGCTATAATGTGGTTTAAATAAGATAATGTTCATATAACTTTATGCATTAATTGTCACTATAAATTGACAAAATATGTCTTTGCAATTTCCAATAACATCATCAATACAAAAATTAGTTAGCTATAGATATCCTCTAGACATCAATTATTTAAACAACCAAAATTGTAAGTGTTTGCAATTTCCTATAACCTTATGAATGTTGTCATGCGATTTAAATGAGCTAACCATTAATACAATTTTACATGTCTTTTGTTAACACAAACCAATGCAATACATCTTTGTAATTTCTAATAACATTGTAAATAAAGAAATTAGTTCGCTATAAATATTTCTTTAGACATCAGTTCCTATATACAACTTACATCTAAGCTTTAGACATATTTTTTGAGAAATTGTTTGGTATTCCCTTCAACATTGGGTATTTAATAACTTACTTGGGTGTATATCCACATCCATTATTAATAATAAATGTGGTAGTGCATTTATTTTTTAAAAGTAGCACATGTTTTGCAATAGGATTTAATTGGATTTGTTACAAAACCATAAAGACAATTTTACATGATGGAATACTTGAAACTTCAAACAATGATATCAATATACAATAATATCAAAGATGACAATAAGAAAAAAATCAAACATAACTTTAGTATAGGTATTGGTATTAAGAAAGTAAAGATCAAATAAAGACTACAATTATAATGAATCATTATACAAAGAAAATTAAAAATGAAGAAGCAAACACATTTATAGCTGTATGTATTCTAAGAAATAATTGATGCAAAAATCATACTTTTACAGCATACTCACTATTAATTCTTGCTGTAAATTCTTATTTATTAAGGTGCTCCATAAAAAAGTTGATTCTCTTCCTCATTTTACAAATTCTTCAAATTAATGAAAGCGCCTTATCTAAGACTCTAACATCTTTTAATCACCTATCTTAGATAGGGTACTTCCTATCAATTTGAATTATTTCCCAGAATAAGTTAGTTATGCTTAAAAACTGCCTAAATATAAAAAAAAATAGTGAGAATGAAACATATAGGCACTATGAAAATTAATAAATGTTAATTATTAATGCAAGACCAACATCCTATGTATAACACATTTCAAAGTAAGCAATCATTCCTATAGCTTTAGACATTGGCTAAGTCTAAATAGATATAACTGAGTAAGAGATGTTAATTATAACTAATATCGACCATCTTAAATTTTATTATGAACATCAAACTTTTATTTAATTGATGCAGTAAATTGCTCAAATTTTTTAAAAATATCACCACACCATTATATACATTGGTTTCCCATTTAACCAACATTAGTATGCCAATATTGTATCACAATTCTATAGTAATACATTTAGCTTATAAACTAAAGGTAATTCATAGAGAGAGTGAAAGAGGGAAAGAGAGAGAGAATGACATTTGTTATAAAACTAAAAGAAATCTAATCTTTGCATAAAAGATACAAGAGAAATAAAAAAAAATAAAATCAACTAAATCTAAGTAGTCTTATGAAAGATAACTAGTATTATCTTAAGATAAAAGATGAAAAAAGAATATTTCTTTAAATATTATTAAAAAAATAAACATTCTAAAAGATAAATTTTAAATGATAAACAAAATAGTGAAAATAGTGCTTACCAACTTCTAGGTTATTTTTAAGGAAAATTTATACTTTACCTACCTATGATTTCACCATTTTTTCACTTAATTAACTTATGGTTTTAAGTATTACAATTTACTAACTTGTACTTTCGATTATTAACAATTTGCACATATAGACTACTTTCTTTCTAAAATTTTATAGGAAACTTATGTATATTGCATTTGATCATTACTTTTTCAAATTTTGACTCAATTTGATATCTATTTAGAATTAATTTACCTTAAAAAAATCCTATTCAACAAATGTGGACTAAATTGTAAGGAAAAAAATATCTAATAGAATTAGGTTTTTCTGAGGTAATTTGATTTTGAGTGAGCATTAAAATAAGTCCAAATTCAAAAAAAGTAAATATCACATACAATGCATGTGAGTTCTATATTAAATGTTGGATAAAAGTTACTTTAAACAAGTAAAGTGTTAATGATTGAAAGCACTTATGGATGAATTATAACACTTAAAACTAGAGGTGAGTTAAGTAAAAAAAGGAAAAATCATATGTAGATAAAGTGTAATTTTCCTTATTTTTAAATGAAATCTTCACATTTCATCATTTTTGGTAAAAAAATGGATGTTTTAATAATTTTCTACCAAATGTGAAATAACATGCTACAATTTGGAAAAGTAATAAGAAAGGAAGAGGAATTAACAAAAAGACAATTAGCTTGTTTACCAATTATGGAAAAGCAAGCAACTAATTAGAAGAGTAAACAAAAAGGAGGATGACTCATTGAAAAGATAAGTAGCTTCTTTAAAAAATTATTTATTTCCTTCAACAAATAACAAGTCAAATAATGAAGCCCAAATGCAATAAATATTTAAGACAAGCCATGGGAGCTAAATAGTGAGTCCCAAATTGGGCTACCATCTAGTCTAAATAGTACACTGAACCTATTATAGCTATTGGCCCACTTCAAACCAGTGAAACCCATATTAGATCATTCAAATCAATAAGATTTAGTCCAGACTAATGAAACCCATATAAGATCATTCAAATCAATAAGAATCGATCCAATGTGGGGATGACAATTTTATCCATACCCAATGAGTATTCTCAATTTTTACCCATTCAAATACGAGTATGGAACCTTGAAAATGAATATAGGTATAAGGACTAAACTACCTAACCCTTCCCATACCTATATTATGCAAAATGTAATTAAATCATATATAATAATATATATTTATATATAAACTTGATATATAATAAAAATTAAAATTATATATAATTAATTAATTTAAATATAAAATTTTTTTAAGATAAATTATAACAAAAGAGTTCATTTTTTGTTATATTAATATTATTAAAATTTTCAAGTAATTATTATTTTATTAAAAATTAATATGATAGATAAATTATATTAAAAACTCTACTTATATAGATAGAAGAATAGGAAAGGAAAGAATATTTTAAAATAAAAACAAATGTAAAGATCTCGAAAAGAATATTTTAAAAAGGAAATAAGTATGGGAATCGTATTTCTCAACCCGTACCCTTCTTATTATCATTCCAATCTAATTATCTAATGAGGGAAGACCCCCTTTCAAGTGGCAGTTACATATAAAAAGAATAGGCCTTGAACATGGAACTCTAACCAAGAAATACCATGCCTAACGCAAATCACATGACATAACGGACCATATCTTTATTATATAGAAGTAATGCATTTTAATAATAAACAAATGCAATGTAATGTTTGCAAATTTTTTTATTTAGGTGATTATTTTTTATACGATCTTTGTTCATGCTAAAAAAATTTACTAGGTAATTTTATGATTTCAATATTTTTTTCTATTTAGTATGTTTTAAATAAAAATGTTAAGGTTTTTATTTAGCATAAATATTTGAATGTTATCAAGTTTGATAAACTTTTATATAATTATTATCTTCTATTTTTTAGTGATAGTATCTTAATATATTATAATGATAATTATAAAACTTATTATCCCATATCAATATTTTATATTATTTATGCAATATATTTTGATAGTATTGTTATTTTTATATAAATAAGATATCATTGATTCGACATCTGATTTAACCAATTGAACTAGTCTAATCATGACCTAATTGTTTCATCGAGTTAATATCCAAATTGAATTTTAAAATGTTATTCAAAACATGATTAGTGGATCTAAAGCATGTACAATCATCAAGCCATTATTTGATAAGACTAAAATTAAGTGGTATAGTTAGAGTATACAAAAATCCCTTTACACACTTAGGCTTTGTTTCGTATAAATAATTAATAAGTTAGCTGATATGTGATAAAATAATTAGTAATTGATAAATTAACTGATAACTAATAGTTTATAATTAAAAGTTGATAAGTTACCTAATTGTGTAAAAAATACTTCACAAAATTAGCTATTGTACTAATAAATTTTGCAAAATAATATAAAAAATATGTTAATACAAATAGATATATATAAATTTGAATAATTCATATTATCAAAAGATTAAATTATATTAATACAATTAAGATATTTAAAATAAAAATATAGTATCTAATAATTAATTAATAATATTTTATGAACTTATGTATTTATTTACTTACATAATTTTTATTTATTATTTATAACAAAAATATAATTAATTATATTTTATAATATTATATATTTATTTATATATGTATTTTTATATATTTATAGTTTAAAATAAGACTATAAATACGTTAAAATTAAACTAATTTTATTTTATGACATCATAAATTAATAAAAATAATAAGAATAGATTTTAAAAAATTAAAAAGATAGTAACTTATAAATTATAAACTATTTAAGGTAATTTATTAAAGCTCTATTTTACATAAGTATTTAATAAATTAACTAATAACTGATAAATTTACTTTAACTGATAGCTCAATTGATAACTTATAATTGATAACTAATATTTAATAAATTAACTGATTATGTAAGAAGTGTTTTATAAAATTAATTATTGATCTAGTTAAAATTATAAAATGATATAAAAATATATATTAATAGAAAAAGATATATAAATTAAAATAATTCATATTAATGAAGGGTATATGTTGTAAATTAATAAAAAAATAAGGATAAATTTGAAAAAAAATTAAAGGCTTTATTTTCTGTAATAAATAAATTAATTTATAGTTTATTAACTTAATTAATAAATTATAAGATAACTTTTAGAAGTGTTTTGTGTATTAGTTTATTTAAAAAGATAAACTTTGATATCATAAATTATTTTGAGTAACCTATAACTTCTAACTTATAAGTTACTACCTCTTTAATTTTCTTTCAAATTTATCCTTATTCTTTTTATTAATTTATAACTCCTATTCCTTATAAAAAAATCTAAGTATTATTTATTTTATAACATATAATTAATTTAATTTTAATATAATTATATTCTAATTTTAAACTATGAACATATAAAAATATAATTACTTATTAAGTAATTATAAATCTTTTATAAATTAAGTAATTATAATTATAAGTAATTACATTTTGATTAATTATAATTCTATTATAAGTAATAAAATAGATATTATACAAGTAAACAAATATATAAATTTATGATATATAATTAATTCAATATTAGATGTTATAATTTTATTTTTAAACATATTAATTGTGTTAATATAATTTGATCTTTAGATATCTATAAATTATTTTAATTATATATCTATTTTTATTAATATATTCTTTTATGTTAATTTATAATTTTAGCTAATTCAATAGTTAAATTTACAAAACACTTCTTATACAATTAGTTAATTTATTAATTATCAGTTATTAGTTAAAAGCTATCAGTTAGTTTATTAACTACTAGTTAACTTATTAACTATTAGCTACTTGTGCAAAATAGAGCAAAAAAGTTAACAACTTATAAGCTATAAGTTATTTAAGATAACTTATTAAATTACAATTTATATTTTTTAATAAGCAAATGTATGAAGTGCCTTTAGAGGCTAATTTATTATTTATTAATTAAATCAATAAATTATAAACTAACTTATTTATTGAACAAAACAAAACCTAAATTAAAGCTCACTTTTTCAATAAGTTAATGCATGAAATACCTTTAGAGATTTTTTTTATTTACTTAAAAAAAGTTAAAATTCATTTATAGGCAACAAACATTTCATGATTACAAGCAAAATTAACTAGGGGAGGAACTCTTAAAATTAAGCCTGATCCACTATTTAAAACAAAGAAAAGCCATTTTGCTCCAGCATGAGTAATCTCATTTGCCTTATGATTAATCCAAGCTATAGATAACTGAGTTAATTGAAGTAAATAATCCTAGATGGCTTCAATGATACTAGCTAATTTCCATGGTATTGGACTAAAATCTAAAATAACATTAACTACGTATTTGCAATCACTTTCTATTATAATGTGATCATAAGTTAAACCTTCAGCAACTTGACAAGCCTTGAGGATGGCTAGAGCTTTAACTTCTTCCATAGTCTTTGATAAGCCTTTGTGAAACCAAAAGTTTTTTACTTCTCTTAACTCATATCTAGTAAGTATAGCTATGGCAGATGCTTCCTCCTTCCAAGCAACATTCACATTAATCTTCAAGAAGTGTAAAAGTGAAGGTATCCAATGAAGAGGAAAACCAATGCTCAATGTGGTTTGAGAGTCCTGCATATGACTTAATTCCATGGTTAAATCAGTTTCAATAAGTACTGCAAGGGCTTTCACATTCAAGGTTTGATGTCAGAAATAGATATTGTTTCTGGCTTCCCATAAATGAAGTAAAATAATAGCTACACCAGCTAATACTCTATGGACTTCATTCATAGAAGTTAATAATGGAAACATAAAGTGATTAACCTGTAAAAACAATAGCTAGAAATTGTTAAGGAGTAGTGAAATAATTGAAATGAAGAGACATACCCATAATTCTAAACCAACACAATCTAGATTTTTCACAGTGGCTCATGAGATGCAACTCATCTTCTTATTCCCTCCCACACAGCCAACAACTTTCATTTGGAACATTTGTGAAGTGTTGGATAAGCACCTTAGTTAGTAGAACTCCTCTGGTGTATCACCGAAGCATTACCTTCAGTCGATCATGTATTTTGGATGTCCAAAGTGCTTGCCAGATTTTCTCTTCCCTATGAGTATATCTAATGTTGTTTCGAGCATGGTATGCTATGGAGATAGAAAATTCTCCTATGGCTGTTAACATCTAGATCATCTCAGAAACACCTTTAGAGAATTGACCAAATTAATAAGTTATAATTTATAAATTTATTTATTTATTGTATGAAACAAAACCTTAGCCAATTTCAAATAGAATAAATTATTATAAAATATTTTAAAGGCAATTTTATTATATAAAGCTCACTACTATGAAATAAGTTAGGGGTAAATAGACTATAAAAGAAAGTTGATTGCCTACTACAAACTCTTTTATAAAGGACTCACACTAGAAGAAAAAGTATAAATATGATAATAAATTGGAATTTGCTTCAATGTTCTCTTTAAAAAAAATAAATGTAACTTATTACCAATTTTAAGGTTGTGATATTTAAGTAAGTTGGCTATGTTATTAACATTAGATTTTGTCAGTCATATTATTATTAGCATTCACAACGAAGATGATATGAGTACGAGATTAAGATTTTCGTATCCGTCTCCATTCTAAAATATTATATCCTTCATAGTTTCTATACTTTTATGAGTATAGTTTTTAACACTCATCCTTATCTCCATTAAATATTTGGATCTCCATAACCATTCACATTTCTCCATTTTATTTAAATGATGCATATTTATCTGTATTGTATTATATATTTTTAAAGAAGATTAAAGATATCCAATTATTCTTATCTTATTTATCCAATTATAATTTATCTATACCTTATTATACTTATCATATTTATCTATATCTTCTTTTTTTTTAATAAAGTGATAGTTACTTGAAAATTTGATAATAATAATAATACAATAAAGAATAACATAAATTCTTTTAGCAAAGTTTATCTTTAAAAACTTTTAATATTTAGATTAATTGATTATATACATAGCTTTATTTTTTTCCTTTTTATTATATGCCAAATTTATTTATAAATATATTTTATTATATTATTTAATTATATATTGTATAATATGAGTATGGGGACGGTTAGGTAGTATAGATCTCGTCCCCGTACCTCACCCAATAAAATTCTTACAAAAATCCTTTGTACCCATATTGATTTTCAAGATTCCATACCCATACCCAAATACATAAAAATTGAGGGTATCCATTGGATATAAATCAATTTATCATCCCTAATTATTACCAATAGAATTTCAAGATAGATAATATGTTTTCTTTTTTTTTAATAATAAAAATTTTAGGATGGTCATATTATTACCATTTACCAACATAATTTTAAGATAAATAATAGGTTTTCTTTTTTTAATAATAAAAATTTTAGGATGGTCATAATATTACCATTTACCAACATAATTTTAAGATAAATAATAGGTTTTCATTTTTTTTTAGTAATAAAAAGTTTAAGAATAAGATAGGTTGCCTAGTTTTAAGTTCTAGATATAGCATAAGCTTTTCCTAGAAAGCTACAACAGTACTTACAGCAACTACTATCAATCATTGATTTTAATAGGACCCAAACTATGTAATCAATTTATTTCCTAGTAACCTAAAAAAACACTAGATATGAAAGTATAATCATTTTTATAAAGTTTAAATTTAATCTATTGTGGACTTAAATTTTTTTACAATATTAGCAATAAGAACATGATACATCATTAAAAAAACTAATAACATTTATCAATAATAAGAATATTTTATTGATTTTTATTAACATAATAACATATAGATATATGATAATATAAAACTAATTTACACTTATAGTGATCCTTTTATAAAATCTTAAAACATTTTGACAAAAGTTTGTAATTGAAAAAAAATTCTCAAATATTTTTGTACCACAAATATCATCACTCTTAGATTTGTTTATTTTTTAGAAAATGCTTTCCACAAGAAAATTTCATTTCCTTTGTATATAAGTGAAGGAATATAATGTATTTCTACAATTTATGATTAAAAAATATGATATACAAAAGCACAATAAAGGAGGAAAATAACTTTTCCTTTTTCAAAGAAGGAATTATCTTCCACTAAGCCTTACATATTTAATATTGAATATTTAAAATTTTTTGTCCTATCTTAATATTTTATAATTATATTTTTTTAAAAAAATATTTTCCACCATAATTTATATATATATATATAGCGTTATTGTTACTAACTTTTTAAATTGCAAGCCCATAGGCATTTGTTGTCCAACCCTTGAAAATAATTAAATGGACCACTCTCTTCACTTGTTTGGGCTGTGAATCCAGAATTGCTAGTGGATAACAAGGGACGATGAGTTTGAACCTATGTTCAAGCTGGCATGAACCATGACAACGGTTAACCTTTAACATTAACGAGGTTGCCTTCATCTTATCACAGCCAACAGCTTAACAAAAAAACCAATAACAAATTCCCAGAAATTTTTATATATTCTAATTATAATACGTATTCTTACTCTCAACCAATAAAAAGAGAAGATAATATCAATGAATTGAAATTTGAAAATTACATTTCTAGAGATTAAAATTGTATTTAAATTTGATTTGAATTTATAAAAAAAATAAATTATTCCCTTGCAAAAGATTCAGTGAAGTACCTTTTAAGAATTTTTTGAAAGGGTAAACAATCTTTGCGTAAATTAGAATAATTTATTTGAGGAAAAGCAAGAATTTGTTGAAAGACTTTTCACAAATTGGTTAAAATCTTGAAGAGTGTTAGATTGAAACGTAAGTTAGCAAGAAATTTAAGCCGATCTTCAACAGGAAATTGCATAAAATTTTTAGTTTAAATATAATTTTGATGCTTTTAAAATATACATTGTTTAATTTTGATTTCAATTATATATAGCAATCTATTTTGATCCTTTAAATCTTTATTTAGATCAATTTTCCTTCTTCTCGATTGTCATTAGATCTACTCTCTGATTTTGTCACTAAAGCAAGTCATTACTAAACCACTCTCTGATTTTGTCCGTGAAAAGCGAAGGAACAACGGTTTTTGTCATGGTCTTAAATTCGGTTCAAGATGAAGGTTAATGGATTTACCTTTGGTTGAATATACAAAAGGAGAACCTATTTGCAAGTTGTTTTTGAATCCATTCTCTGATAATGTAGTGAGAGACATAGAAAATTTGTTGTTTTTGAGTTTTCTCACAACGGTGGATTGGACTGCGTTTTCCCATTTCAATCCATCTCTTTTAGTGAAAGATTGACAAAAATTGTCGCTTTAAATGTTGGTTTTGATTTTACCTTTTAATTCATGGGATGATTGGGTAACTACTGTTAAAGAACTTCCAACTGGATGTGAGGCTATAAATTTTATCTTACTCACAAACTTCATGTTGCAGCGGAAAGTACTGAAGCAAGTTATGTCGAGGAAGATATTCAATGCAAAAACGTGACAGAACAGCGTAGAAGAAAGTTCTGGGAGGAGAGAGAGGGTTAAAGTGGGAAGAAGAAATAATAAATAAAAAAAATTAGCCATTCCATTAAAAAGTGGCCGAAAGTTTAGGTAGGACAAAATTAACATAATTATGTATTAAAAAAGAATCAAAATATACTATTTTAAATAAGGGAATCAAAATTAAGTTATTTATATTTTAGAGAGATTAAAATTGCATTTAAGTTAATTTTTTTATATTTTTAAATATATGTATTTTTTTATGCCTTACCTATATATATTTGAAGAAATTAATTTGTCACTAGTGTTTTGATTTGTTATATCTTATATAATATAAATATCTTCATAATCATTTTAAATCTTTATGTCTGAATTGAAATCAAACCATTCTCATTATTTTCTAAAAATAATTATAAAATGGTAAAAGTTTTAGGTTTTCCTTGTGGCCTTGCACTACAAAACATCATTACTTAACGCAAGCACCTAACAACGTTTGGTGATCCCTTTTCAGGTATCCCTTCTTATATATAGAATAGAATATAATTATCGTCTATCGAAATATTTGAAGTAGTATTTTATGCACCTGCTTACGTATATCCACATAATGAAAAAGATAAATACATAATTTAATGCCAACCCAAATCAACATATCAGAGTAAATCTTAGGTTGGTGCAAGGGTATCTAAAATCCACATAGTTACAAAGTAGTGCGTGGTCCTTCCCTTCTCACTTTAAAATCTCTTTCGGTTGAATTCTCAGAGCCGTGCAAAAGTTAGGTCCCTTCGTATCATCATCATCATCTTATCAATAACTGACTGAAAGTTAGTTCATTGATACCGTCATCTTTGTGCATATGCTGCGGTACACGTAACAAACCTTTGTTTAGATGCGGTGATAAAAGAGATAAAAAAAAATTATAAAAAATAAGTAAGAAAAGGAGATAAAAAAATATAAAAAATACTCTGTCAATAAAAAAATTTAAATTACAAAAAAAATTATCTCTTTTCCGCACTTATTTAATGGGATAGATTCCTTGCTATATTTTATTTAAGTAACTAATAAATTAATTAATAATTGATAAACTAACTAGTTGTGTAAGAAATATTTCACAAAATTAGTTAATAAATAAGTTAAAATTATAAAATAATATAAATATATATATAAATTAAAATAATTTAGATCAATGAAAATCATATGTTGTAAATTAATAAAAAGAATAAAAATAAATTTTAACAAGATTTAAAAAGGTAATAATTTATAAATTATAAATTACTTAAGATAACTTATTAAATTAAAATTTATTTTTTAATAAATTAGTACTCAAAATACTTATAAAAACTAACTAATAACTTATTATTGAAGTTAATAAATTATAAGTTAATTTATTTATTATACGAAATAAATCCTTTGTTGATCTATGAGATATTTTTTCATTTTTTTCACATCTAGTTTTCTATATCATACCAACATTAAAAAAAATTATTTTCAATTTTTTCCCATATATATCGTTTTAAATTCTTTTCGTAAATCCAAACAATATATATAAAAAAATACAAGGAGCTTATTTGTATCATTTTTGTATATTCCTTTATTTATTAAAGGCAAATGTTAGTGCCTCCAATAATTAAACTTAAGACATTTTATTTTCGTATCTGTAATGCCTTGATATTGAGTTAATTTGTTACCAACGAGCCAACCAAAACAAGCAGAGAATCATTTTCCTCTCTTTTTCTTTCTTCTAATTTGCTCCTTGCCTAAAAGACAAAACCATTTGTTTTTTTTTTATTAAAAATGAGCCCAAAAAAATGTGGAGGAAAGAAAACGAGTATAAGATATTTTGGTGGAGTACAATACCAAAATATTTTGATGGATCCTACTTGTTTTTTATTACTCTTTTTCTCTTTTTTTTTACCTCACAATTTAATTAAAAAATGAATAAAAAGAAAAGTGGATAAAAAAGGTAGTACAAAGTAATATTTTCATTTGTTTGGTTATAAGGTAGAAACGAGATATAAGAGAGATGGAGTTTTTTTGTTTAAAAAAAAAAAGAGTGAAGTCCATCAAAATAATTTCTTGGCAAATATGAGTAGAAAATGAATGGAAAATTAATTTTTATGATTTTATTCTTTATTCTTCAGTTTAGGATTTAATTTGAACGGGAAAATTACTATTTACTTAATTTAATTTAATTTTCTCTTTTTAAAAAAAAATAAAGAAAAATTATTTTTTATTTCTTCTTATTCTCTCCATGTTTAAGCAAGAAAAGAGAAAAATCTTTCCTTATTTCTATAAAAAAAAATGAATTGAAAGAAAAGTAATAAAAAAAGGAGTATAAAATATTTTGAGAGTCCGACATTTTTTTTTCCCTCCTTTCTCCCTTTTTCCCTTTCCACCTTACAATCAAGCAACCCTTTGCTTGTTTTTATAGAAATTTAGAAGAAAGCTAAAGAGTAGAAAATATCATTTTTATTTACCAAGTTAAGGTAGAAATGAGATAGAAGAGAAAAGAAGTAAAAACAACTACTAGGATCCATCAAAATAAATTCTAAGCACATATGAACAAAAATTGAGTGAAAAATTAATTTTTATAATTTTTCCCTTGCTTCTTCAATTTAGGATTTAATTTGAAAGGAAAAATTAAAATTTTACTTCATTCGATTTTTTTCTCTTCTTTGTATATCTAAACAATAAAAAAATATTTTCTTTTTTTCTTCTTCCTTTTTATTTTTTTCTCATCTAAACAAGATAAGAGAAAATCTTTTGTTTGTTCCCATAAAATAAGTAGAAAGAAAAAGTGGAGGAAAGAAAAGAAAATTATTTTGGTGGACTCTATTCTCTTTTTTTTTTACTACTCTTTTTCTCATTTATATTTTTTCTACCTTACAATCATGCAATCCTTTGCTTGTTTCTCCAAAATGAGTAGAAAGAAAAGGAGCAAAAAAATAATATTTCATTTACTTTATTGTAGGAAACAAAAAGGATAGAATTAAAAAAAAGGAGCGAAAAAAGAATAAGACCCATTAAAACAATTTCCTAGTTTATATGGATAGAAAGTAAGTAAAAAATTGAGTTTTACTATTTTACCTTTAAATCTTAACTTTGAGATTTAATTTAAAGGATTAAATTATTATTTAACTTAATTTAATTTTTTATACTATTTTTCAATATTAACAAAAAAAGAATAATCTTTTTTTATTCATTTTTTCTTACACTCCTCGTTCAAGCACGAAAAGGGCAAACTATATTTTTATTATTTTTTCCTAATTTTATCTTTTCCTTTTTTCTCTTATATCGAAGCAAAAGTTTAGTTTGACCGTTTAAATAAAATTCAACTAGCTATTTGAATCACGTGGTTTAATAGTTATTTTAGGTTGGTGACTGTGGAAGCATTATAAATTATCTCCCTCACGTTGGAGACTAGTCATTGGATCAGAAAATAAAAACCGTCCGATTCCCAACTAAATGTGGCTGGAGATAGGATGTCTGTACCAATCTACATGACTCACACAGTTTAGTTTCTGCTCATGTAAGATTCCAAATTTTTCTATGAGAAAATCATCACATCCATTTTATAATAATAAAATGAAAATGGAAATTACCATATTGCTATATACCTCACTAGATATGTATGATAATTAAATGGAGAAGTTTTATTTCATTTTAGTCAGCATGAACAATTTTTTTTCACAAGCAATTGGATTTGTCCCTTAGAGGCCTAACAAAAGATTTTTAATTTGATTCTTGGACTATTGCTGCCATTGGAAACAAAATTCGTCTCATGCTTTATAAAAAAAAGTGTGAAAATACCTAATTGTAAATAAAAATAATTTTTCGTGTTTAAAGTGAAACAAAAAAAAATACTCCCTTCATTCATTAAGTGTTATTTATGATTAATGTATAAGAATTAAACAAAATAATAAATAACTTTAATTTTAGGAGAAATGGGTTATAAATTACTAATATATCCTATATTAAAAATTAATTGATAAGTAAAATTATTAAATATTTATTTAAAAGTAGGGATAATATTTGGAAAAAAGATAATAAATGTAATCTTAGTTTTCTAAAATAACAAATAAATAGGGACCAATTTGTTTTCTCTAAAATGACACCTTAAAATGAATGGAAGGGATATATATAAACTTTAAAAGTAGAAAATATGAAATTTTACAAATACAATGCTAGGAGAATTTTGAATTATTTATCACTTAAATCTTCCTTGCAAGTGATAAAGAATGAGAAATTTCTTTGAATTTGTGAAAAAGTTAGGTTTTCCTTTAAAAAATATTTGGTAATGTATCTTTTTAAAATCTTTGAAAGAGTCTAGTGTGAAAAATAGATTATTCAAAGAGTAAGGATCTAAGGGGGGAAAACTTTTCTAGACTTGTTTGAAAATTTGAAGAATAGTGAGTTGAAATACAAGTTAGCAAGCATCAAAGGATGGTTATATACATTGAAGTCATTAAAAGATGGTTATATACCACTACTACAAAAATGTTAATTTACATTAATCAATAGATGTCAATTTATATTAACATCAACATTTATTCCAATACAATGAGATTTTGAAAATTATATGAAAATTTATAACAACAAATAATAAAAAAAATTGACATCTATACATTATGCAAAAAATGAGTGTGTCAATTTTTTAACCATCATCGAAAAGGCATTTCAAAAGTAACATTGAAAATTACATATGTATAAGACATCAATTTTAGTTAATAACCATCATCTAAAAGACATTTCAAAAGTTACATTAGAAACCACAAATGTATAAGACATCATTTTATTTAAGAAATAACATCTATAAGGCATTTCAAAAGTTATATTGAAAATAATAGATACATAAGACATCAATTTTATTTAAGAATTGAAATATATTATGTTTCCTAAAAATTTTCACTTTAACTTTCTTCTAATATATGAAACACTTCTAATATCTCACTTTCCAATATTCTCTTGACATTTATCTAGAATCGACCACTTATCGCTAATGTGGTGGAGAAAAATAAGTAAAAACTAGAATTTGCATTGAGTATGATGATTTTGATACATAGTATTTTTGTTGTTCTCTCACTCCACTTTCATGGGAAATTGTTCAATGGGAGAACCTTACATTTGATTCTATTGTATATTCTCAATTTCTCATAAAGTAAAAATGGAACAGAAGATCTAGTGAATAATAATTTGATATATGATTTTTTTTTTGGGTATTCTTATTCCACTTTCACATCCCTAGAGTATTCAAATTGAAGAAATTAAAGCAACAAACTAAAGTTTGCATTAACTATGAAGATTTTGATACATAATGGTTTCATTGTTATTTTTGTATATTCATATAGACATGTAGTCTTTGTTTATTGATAATTTAATGTAGTTATTATGTATAAATCTGTAAATATTATTTCTATTTACTCATATATTTATACTTTCATTATAAATAGAACAATAATAATTAAAATTGTATAAATTATTGAGTTATTTCTCTTTGTTCATATGTAAGTTATTTTTACATTAAAATTCTATAATCAACATTTATATTATATAAATTAACAAAAAAAGACATATCGAAAGAAATTAAATTTTTTTTGTTAAATTGATTCAAAAATAACTTTCTTTTTAAATTCATAATTTCCACTCAAATATATTGTGAATAATTTATATGAAATTGGTTTGTAATATTAAGGCATTAGTTAAAGATGCTTATAGTGTCAGTTATTTACATAGCAAAAACCTGAAGATACTTGAAAAGTTTCTATTAAGTAAATGATAACATAAAAATGTCAGTTTTAGGATTGACCAATGTTTAATATGATGGCATTTCTTCTAAAACCAAAGACCTCAAAATAAATGGCATCTACAAAAAAGTCTAAATGAATGGAACTAAAAATAAATAAACAACATTTATGAATGTAAGGTATTTAAAACATTAGTTCTTCTAGGGTAACCATTTTTTAAGTCCATTTTAATCATCGTGACAATTCGTCAATAATTTACATGTCATTTTAGTACTTCACTTATGTTTTAAGGCATTGTAACCATACATATGATGTCATTTTTATATTAATAACTGACATCTAATTATTTCTTCTTGTCTTATAAATAGGGCTCTCCCTACCTACTTGAAATAAATCAATGATCTATGAAGATATCTTTCCTTTAATAAAAAAGAGGGCTTCTTAACTAGGGGTGTAGATCTTAATATTCGGCATTACCAAGGCTATTCAAAAGGTCCCAAACTCTTTCAAAGTTTATTATAGAGACTTACACCCATACTTTGGTCATGAACACAAGAATTCTACAAAGTATTTGATAGGACTTCAAAGAAGAATCCTTCTAAATGTTTTGGAAAATCCTTACGCTCATTGCTGAAAGTGCCAATATAAATCCTTGGAAGGAACCCTGAGATATTCTTAGATTTTCTCAATCACCCAAGTAATGTCAATACTAACTTATACATCTTTCATTTCAAAATCCTTTATTGTTAATGAATTCTAAAAACCAGTACTATTAGAAGGTTATGGAATATATTAGAGTTTTTTTCCAAAAACTTGTACCCATACTTCAATCATGAACATAAGAATTCTATAAAGTTCTTGAAAGGATTTTAGACAAGAATCCCTTCAAGTTCTTTGTAAAATGTTTGTATTCATTGCTAAAATGAGGGTACAAGTCCTTATAAGTAACTCTGAGAGATTTTGATACCTTCTTAGTATTAAATACTATGAGCAGAGGAATTATGAGAGATTCCATTACCTTCTCAACATTAAAATGTATATATAAATTGTTATTTACTTTTGGTCTAATGAATATGATGTGTATTTAGCCATTTTGAAATGGTTCTAGAAAGGCTCTAGGATTGTTTTGAAATGGTTATAGAAAAAGTTGTACAATTAAAAGAAAAGAAATATGTTTTTTTAATAAAAGCCATTCATTTATTATAACATTAGTGCTTATGAAATAATCAACATAAAACATTGTTTAATATAACATTGTCATTGTATTAATAATGATATATTTTTCCAAAATCAATGTCTAATATTTAACTTTAAATGTCAATTTTTTGTAGTAATCGACATGAACCTCGAATGTGAATTGAAAATGAAAAGGTAAAGCATGGCATGAATTGAAAATAAAAAGATTAAAGTATAGTGTCATTTACAAATTTCACCTCAAAGTACTTCTAATTTTACAATAATTCTTTGCCTAACAAAGCATGCTCTTTTTCCAACCTTAAGATAATTCTTTTTAATTTTGTGTCTTTGCTTAATTATTATTTTTAGGACTCCAACTTAATAAACTTATGACTAAATATGTAAAATTTAATACTCATTGGAACAATACAAAATATGAATATGAGCATTTTTTTTTTACTTTCATGTTTATTCTCGTAATTTAGTTTTTGGTTTCCTAATTGATTTTATTTTGCTTGCTATCATTTTGATACAACTTCTATGCATTTACACAAATAAGAAATTTGATCTCATTCATCTTCTTTGGCATTCTACTATATTATGTACTATTTATTTATATGAAAATATGAAATATCATACACTAATTTTTTACGAATTCTTATTACATCTATATGTATTGTATTTAAAAGATTTTTCTAAAGAGTATAAACCTCACATATTAAGTAATGAGTATCAAAATAGATTTACCGAAGCACCTATCTTTCATTGGGGTATTATATACAACCTTCCATCATTTTCAATATTTTATCATTTAACTTATTTTTTAAAATTATTTAATTTAGGATCCTCCAAAGTTATAAGAGATGTTGGCTTTTATATCTAGTTAAGAATATATAAAAAATAAAGAGGATAAGGGAGTAAGGAATAAGGGGATGGGGCTAAATTTTAGAATGAGGGAGTGAGAAATTAAGGGATAATATTTAAGTTTAGGATGAAGGAGTGAGGAACTAGCGAATAGGGTGAATAGGGTTAGTGGGACATAACATATCAATTATAAAAATGAATTGATGTGGTATTATTAAAATTAAATATTAATTATTTGAAAATAAATTATGTTTAATGTTATTCTCCACTAAAATGACGTCAATTACTTTTTATAAAAAATCAATATTATTGTTATATTTTATGATAGTTTCATACCAAACATTAATAATAGATATACAATAACACTTGATTAAACATCAGTCAATTTTCAACGTGTAATCCTTTAAATACTCAACATCAATTACTTATTCTATAGTAATGTACATTGAAATTGATCTTCTATGAGGAATCATTATATTTTCATTTTGATATTACTTTAGCTTTGTATTTTTTGATGCATTACTTATATGTATTTGAATGAATTTGCCCCACATTACAAGAAAAAGACCTTAAAGTTACAATTGTTGTCACTACTATAAACCTAAAGCGATGACAATATCATTACATTAAAGTTAAAACTTAATGGTAATTGACAACTAAAGCAGCAAATAACATTTATCATTGCAATGAATGTCATAAACTACAAGTTGATGACATCACATATAACTTATAGCAATAACAATGTTGTCACTTTATAATCATTTGAATTATTATTAAAATTATTACCTTTTGTCTAAAGTGACAACTTTTATTATCACTTTAGGATTTTTTTTCTAGAAATAAATATATAATAATTAAATTGATATAAAAATTATATAATAATCATTAAAATTATAATACAAATATCTATATATTAAAAAATAAAAACCTTAAATTGCTAGCACTTAAACCATACATTAATAGTGTGCTCATACTACTCAATCATCAACAATTGAGATGTAAGTTATTACTTCTAGGTTGTCATCCTCTCCTAACCACAATCTATGCCAAATTACAATTTTAAAATAGATAAAGACAACCTTGTTTCTTTTTCTATATTGCTTACTTAATGGAATGAATTCAAAAGTACTAATAACAAGAAAGAGTAAGTATTTTATAGAGTTCATTAATTATGGCTTTAAGAATATTTGTATAGAAGTCATAGCATGGAAATTTGATCATTGCTTTATGATAAAAAAAAATGGATCAAATAGCAAAAACTAAGGAACTGCTTTACTGCTCATGTTATGGGCATATAGAAGTGCTAAAATATTATCTCTCTTAATAACATTTATACACAACTTTCTATTTTTCTCTCTTGTTTGTAAATATTTTTCTCTTGATAACATTCCAACTTGGTGTAAGTAAAGCCTAGCTCCAAAATTCATTGACTATATCACCTTTATTATGTCTTTACTGGGATTATAGGTAGACATAACAACTAGCCTATAAATAAATATAGTACTGTAAATTTAATCCAAATGTTAAATAATACAAATTAATTAATACAAACACTTAGTTAAATATTAACCTATACTTTCAAGTCATCCTCTAAATGTAACTTAAATCCTACCATTAACTAGGTCTGAACCCTAAGGATATGTTGGTAGGTATTCCCGACAAATAGTTGAGTACTTTGAAGATATTAACAAATCATATAAATTAAACTAAAAATGAACAAATCATACAAAGTAGCTTTATTCTTGTATTTAGTTAACAAGTTTTTCCTCTATCATTATAAAATCAATGAGATGAATACTTTTTGCTAAATATATTTGGTTTCCTTTTCAATTTATTCACATTGCCTTTATCGCTCCCTATCTATTGTTAAAAGAAGTTATCTTACTAATGCCTTATATTTTAACATTTGACAATACAAGTTCTTTCCAATTTGATTCTTTTAGAAAGGAAGTTACATCTTTATTAATTTTGGTAGTGGTAAGGAGAACAACTAACCTAAGTAGGGTTAATAATTTTTTACACGATATGATGACCTAACACAAATACAATACATTTATTCGAGTTCGAATTGACACGCTAACCCATTTATAAATTTATATTAAATTTTTCAAAATTTTATTCAAAAAATAATTAATATTTTAATCATAAATAGATATATAATAAAGATATAAAATTATTAATTTAATAAAATAATAATAAAATTTTAAAATAATATTTTATTAATAGTTAAAAATATTTTTTTATAAAAAATAGTAAGTAATTAAATTTAATAAATAATTTTATAATATAAATATTATTAATTAAAATTATTAAAAAAGATAAATGGGTAACTTATGAGTTATCCATTTTGACATGTTTAATAAATGGGTCGATCCGAGTAATACAAATTAACACTCATAAACTTAAGATCCTTTTTGGCCCACTTGTGAATTGCACTTAGTAATCAATAATACAAGTTTTATGTTATTGAAAACTAAATGCAATACACAAGTAAGTTAAGGAGGATCTTGGATTAACTTTTATTCATACCATAATCATAATTTGCAAAAGTACAACCTCTTTTTCAAAAGAACCAAATTGGAAAGAACTTGTATCGCTAAAAATAAAAATACTACATATTAATAAGACAACTTCTCTTAATAATAAATAAGGAGTGAGAGAAGTAATAATATATAAATTGAAAAGGAAACTATATGCGATTGGTAAAGAGTATTCAAGTAATTATATTGTTGACATCTTTTAAAAGTTCTTCTATTATCTAAAAACGCTTTAGATTGTTTTCATATTTATTTGGAATCACTTCAATGATTTCCATTCTTCTGTATAACTACAATTATGTCTAATTTTTTAATAATTCTTTCTATATTAACTAATATTTTCTAACTATTTATTTACTTCCAATGAACTAATTTTAATAAATTACTAAGAAGTTATTAATTTTCTAGTAATTAATAAACTACAATAAATTTAATATTTCAAATTTTAAATATTTAATAATATTTTAATATTTATTGTCTTAATATTTCAATATTTTAATATAAGTTATAATACTTTTAACTATTTAATAATATTTTTATTTAATTAAAATATCTTAATATGTTAATAATTATTTAACAAGTAATAATTTAATATTTTAACTTCTCAAACATATATTTAACTATTATAAATTTACTTTTTAACCTACAACTATGTAATATTCTGTTCTTTATTCAAATTATTAAATTTTTATTCTTTTATATTCTCCTTTAACAATTCCTAAACAACTTCAAAAGCCACTAGATTCAAGCATCACTGTGTTAACTCTACCAATCCCACACTATATTTAAATAAAACACAAATATATCAAAAATCATACAACATTAATACAGCACTCATTGTCGTAAATTTATATTTGTAGAGCAAACAAAACAATAGTAGAAATGAAAGAAAGTTATATCTCAAATCATATTAACTAAATATTTCAAATCAAATCAATTACATGCTCAAAATCTTATTGCATCAACACAAATGAAAGAAATTTACATTAGTTGACAAAGCAAAACAACCCTCAAAATTGTAACTCGTTTTCATATCCTAAATCATGCCAACTACAAATTTAGAGCTTAAAATGCTTAATCACAAATTAATAATAGAAAACTCACAAGCACAACTACCATTATATTTATACAAAAATAATATGTTGCAATGAAGACAAACTTATCTCAAGTCACTGCTAATGCATTGAAATCTATAAAATGCAAAGAAAGAAACTGAAATAAAAAATGATACAAATGAAAATAAGATAAAAATGGAAGATGAAAACATTAAGAAATTTAGCTAATGAGTGAAAGGAACTACCTTAATGCGTCGGAAGAGGAGAGGATCACCAGAGAAATATAGGAATTTGTGCAAAAAGAATGGGCAGGCCACCTGTGGCGTTTTATTTTTCCGCCGCTTCAATTCCTTTGTAGTAATTAATTAAAATAAAATGATGATAATTGTCATTACATTAAAGCTCAAAAAAAAATTTTAACTCTAAATCGACGACATATGTTATCGCTTTTCACAGTTGAACACAAAAAATTACGCCACTTGTTCTGCTTTATAATTTTTTCCTATAAAGCAATGACACTTTAGAGGTTAAATAAATATCGCCGCTTCAAAGAATTGCCCCCCAAAAAAAATCTGCAATTCGTCCCCTCCATCTTTCTGTCCATAAAGCGACAACATATACACCGTTACTTTAGATATCATCATTTTGGGTTGCATTTTCTTTAGTATTATTATATCTAATGCCTAAACATCTTTATAAAATTATTATAAGTTTATTTCAATTGAAACCATTTTTATGACTTTCTAAATTTTGTGAGTCTTCTAAAAATAGATTATTTTAATAATGGAAATTTTTATAAAGATACTGTTCACTCCATCTTAAAATTTGAGTTTCTTGTGGGCTTGGCTTACAAATACATTGTTACAAATTTTTTTTTTTAATCGCCAACTAAATTGGATAGCCACCTCGGGAATTTAGAACATGAATTTCATTTTTATCGATAAATGTCAATTTCGAAATCAAAACCATTATTTGTGGACAGATAAGGTCCACAGCTAATATAATTTTCACTGACATCATTACTTCATAAGCCTAGCAAGGTATAGTGATAGCTTTTCAGGTATCTCTTTCCATAGAATTTATTTGAAGTTCTCTTATACAGTGGATGAACCTGCAAAATTACTTGAGTCCAACCAATGAATTAGATATTTTATGCAGCCACTTGTAACTTAATGCCAACCAAACCAATTTGATAGACAAAAAGTTAGGGCAAAAGTTTCCGTATCATGGTTTGGCCCTCCTTTAAATCGGCTTCAGCTTACTGTCATCCACGTAAATATAGCGTACATAACTAAGCTCCGTACATTTAACCGGAAAATATTTTTATAAGAAAATATATATATATATATATATATTTACATATATATATATATTAATAAAGAAATATAATATATTATTTATATTGACAATTTAAAAATTAATATTTAAAAATATAATAATAAAAGAAAAAAAATTAAATAGGAAAAATTATTTTTTAAAATTTTCATTTTTAATATTAAATAAATAATTTTTTTTACTGTCTTAATATTTGACAAAAATACGTTTTCCATCCAAGACATTGGAGCCTAAATATTAAAAAGATTTCAGCAATTTACATGCATCATTTTCATATCTTCCTTTATTTTTTAAAATAATATGTGCAGGCGCACACATGATTATACTGTCATTTAATTCTGTCATTTTTCATACATATATTAGGGCCCACATAATTAAATGTAGCAACAAGAGTAAAAAAAACCGTACACATTTCAAAGTAAAGCATGAAAAGTCAAACAAGTTGATGGAATACATTTGCCTGATTTCGTATTTTTTGGAGGGACGATATGATATAGCACTTACAATAAGAAATCACAACCTAAGCCGCCTTTACGCTACAATACGCCACATGATTTTCGCTCCCACGCCACCTCCAAGTTACTATACATCAGCCGAGGAAATCGATTTTTTTTTTCTTTTAGCAAAACTTTTACGTGCAATAGATTCAAAATCTCTTTTATGTAATGAGATTAAAAATTAATCTATTTATGTATCCGTCTCTAACTTGATAAAAAAAATGACTAAAAAAAAACAGGATATGGAAAATCTACACTATAGAAATATTGCCCTCACTTTGCTTTGCTTCCAATTGAATTTCACCATTCTTTTGGCTTAAAGCCCCATCTCCTTCCGCGTCAAAGCTAGCATGAACGCTGTAAAAGACATAAACAAGTACTACAACAGCCGAAAAGACTCCGAATCGAACATACGATGGCCCATCCATTGACCCCAGCAGGAGCACATTCAGAAAGATGGAAATTGACGGTATCCACGGCATCAGAGGCACGCCCCAGAATTCGGGCTTCCGGGCCTGAGGGACCAATCGCCGGAAAATCTGCAACATCACAATAGCAATCACAGCACAAGTACCAAGTAACCCAGCCTTGGCCCTCCCAGTTGGTACGAATTTCCAAACGAGTGTGAACATTATGGAGGAGGACGTGAGTGCACAAAGGAAGGACAACGTGGGCCATGGATTTGTTGTGCCAGCAGCCACATAGCGTCTATAGATCAGTGCATTTGAGACCATGTAGAAGACAAAGAGTGTCCCTATGGACACAAGGTTTAGAAGCACGTTCAGGTCAGTGAAAAGGGCTAGTGCTGCCGTAAGGATCCCTGAAAAGGAGATTTTGTGCGAATATTAGTTTGCGACTCTCAATTGCATAATCGTACTTTTAACGTAGCCACTCTGTAAGGCGTATAATGAGAGTGGATCAAAGGAGGAATAACTACTAATGTTATTCACATTTCTTTCGATCTATTTAGTACCATTCATTACAAAAATTACCAGAATATGAATAAATAAATAGTCAATTTTAATGAGACTTTATGAGGTGAGAGGTAAACAGTGAATAACACTATATAAATAAAGAATTATTTAACTTACGCAAAAAGAATATTTTTAAGAGAAATAAAATTTCTTGTAAAGTTTTAAGGTCGGTAAAATAATATCCACATCCCGTAAGAAATAGAAATTTTTTTATAAATTTGTGATGAATCAAATAATACTACAAAATTACACGTCACTGGTAGCATACCAAACAACCTTTAAATACGTACGACTAGCATTAATAATCTAAGAATAACTCTACATGCTTAATAAAATCCGAATATTTAAGCCATTGAAAAGATAAATTCTATTTGATCAAGTAGAAAGTGAAATAAAACAAACGTGATTAGGAATGGTAATATTATAAAGACAGAATACTTGTAAGGTATTTTGCCCCATGGATCAAGTCAAAATGCACCAAAAAGCATCAAGATCAAGGAGATAAACATCATCTATAGATCAACTTTAACAAGCTACCCTAAAAATATAAGGTCATCATCGGTCAATGATTCCAATTTAAAAAAGAATATAAACTCATACAATAATGGAATCAAGCCCAATACAAGCCACCAATTCAATCCATGTGAGTTTTCTTTAATATTCTTCTAATGTGGAGAAGACAAAAGGTAAAAGGTCGCGTTACATTTACCATCAACGAGTGATTCACATGAATCACATCTTTCTTTCAGAAACCACACAGGCGATGCACTTACCACTGTTGTCACAGTCCTCCCATCTTTATCAAGTTAAAGATACTATTGCTGAATATGATAAAGTTGCTCCACATTAAGGTTAAAAAAAACCAAAAAAAAAAAAAAAAAAAAAAGAAAGTCATATGTGGGGACCATTTTACAAAGCAGTTATAGCTTCTTGAGAACATGTGACAACCATATCATAAAGATAAGCTTTGCTGATCTCAATCAACCAAACTAGCATTTATTGTCTCGACATTAACATGTTTTAGCTCAATCTCTTGCCCAATAATCTTCATTTTATGTTAGCTCTACTTTACAAAAAGGAGAGACCATAATATTAGACTAATCCTACTTGCATACGTTTTATGCATAAAAACGTCAACATACACACACTAAATCCCATTGTGAAATAAAATAGAATTAATTATTATAAAAAAGTTGAAAGACAATTTTACTTGTAAGTTATATAATATGCACTTTGTGCACACTTTCATAAAAAAAGTCAAAGGCAAATAGACTATAAGAGGAAGTTAATTGCCTACAACTCTTCTAGTGGACTGGCACTATAAGAAAAATTAAAAAATTATAAATTATATTAAACAAAAACATTCTTTTCATAAAAGTTTTTTCTTTTTTCGATTACCATCTTTCAAATATTTTATTTTGCAAGTGACGCAAAATACATCATTCAAATTTAGAATAATTGTAATTCACCCTTTTTCACTTTAAAAATTTAAAAATCATTTTATAAATTACACAAAACTTAAAATTAATATACATAGTCAATTAAATTAATACCTTATCAAATTATATAATCTTTTACATAAATTTTTTTAATAAGGACCATAATATTATAGTATAGTTTATTTTTGTAATTTTTTCATACATAATTTTAAAATTTATTTAGAGGTGCTTGCTATGATAATTATACAATTTCAAAATCTGAGGTGACAAAATAAATTTTGAAACTAATAGATATTAAAATTATTCAATCATAACTATTCATATTTTAATAAATGTAGTCACACAATTTCGATCTAATAATTCTTGAATCTGCCACATCACTTTAAGTTTTGAAACCTTTTAGGCACCATAGAATTTACATCTTTTTTAAGTATTTAATTAAAATTCTATATATCTAATTTAATATCTTATATATTTAATCACAACTATTCATATTTTAATAAATGTAGTCACACAATTTCAATCTAATGATTCTTGAATCTACCACATCACTCTGAATTTTAAAACCTTTTAAGTATTTAGTTAAAATTCTATATATCTAATTTAATATCTTTTAATTATATAATATTACAAGATAAAGTTACATACTATAGTATTGTGATTCTTATTTAAAAAGTTCATAAAAATTAAACAATTTGATAAAATAATTAATTAAAGTAATAATGAATATTAATTCCAAATTTTATACAATTTAAAGGAATAATTCTTTAATTCTTAAAATTGAATAGGACAAAATCTAACCACTAAAATTAAAGGAAGTATTTTATCTTTTTTCCTAATTTAATTTTGGTATTATGTATATATGAATGATAAATTTGAAGAGATGATTTTAGAGTAAACATAACATTCAATCTCTTTTATATAAAGATGGTGACTATTATCTCTCTCAAATTTTATAACACTAATTAATTTTTTATTTTTACTTTTAATATAATTATCAATCCCTCCTTTCACTTATAATGTTAAAATAAATAAAAAAATATTATGATAAATTATTAAATCTCATCTTAATAATGTTAAATATATATTTACTTTTTAATTATATTATTATTTTTATCACTTATTTTAATGTTATAAATTAAAAGAAAAAGAAATAATTATAACAAAAATAAAAATAAATAAATAATAATATTAATTATAAAATTTAATAGATATAATAATTATTACGTTTATAATCAAGTGACTAATTATCATGATTGCTGTTAATTTTACAAGACAATACCAAGAAAAATTGATTGTGGAATAGTTTGAATCTTATGATCAAGCTGACATGAACCATGGCAACAGATAACCATTGCTATTAAGTTCATCTTATCGCATCTAACAGCTTAGACAGCTTAACAAAACCACCAATTTAAAATTCCCTTGTACCAAAAAAAAAACTTAACAAAACCACCAGCTAAATTGAATATTGAATTTGATCCAGTGCAGTGCAATGGGTCTGTGCATTCAAACGATCAGGTCAGATGTGGCATTACACAGAAATAAGTGGGCCAGATGCAACGACTGCACTGAATTAAATCAAACTATAAATTCGCTCTCTCACCGTACAGATCAACCTTTGATTGAGGTGGGCCCTCACCCGTCCGGCTCAGAATCGATACAAACCGCATACAAACACCCCTGCTCAAGATCTCAATGCCCAAAAGAACCATCGATATTGACCACATACATTGGCAAGCAAACACAAATCATGCAGAAAAATTTTGGAATAAAATTAAAAATAACAGAAATAGTAGAAAATAGTACACTTTTAAAGGACCTAAGAATAAATTAAGAGAATAACGTACCTAGGAAGGCGGAGGCGTTGACAGGCGTGCGTGTCTTCGGGTGGACCGTAGCGAACCAAGCTGGGACCACGCTGGACCGTCCGATGACGCACATGTAGCGAGCCTGACCCAACATCGCCACCAACAGCGACGTTAAGATCCCAAAGCTGGCCCCCACACCTATCACATTCGAAACCCATCTCCACCCGTCCGATTTGCCGCTGAACGCTGCTGAAAACGGCGCTTCCGTATCAATCTGCATGCGGCAGCCAATACTTTAGTTTCCCTCCTTAAACGTCGAAAAATTTTCTATGAAAAAAACCTTAATTTCACTTTCTAATTTATAATAAAATGTAGACGGAAATGTCACGAGATCGATTAAGAAAATTTTCAAATAAAAAATTAACATTTTTTAACAATGTGGCAACTTATAATGAATAATAATGTGAATAATAATAAATTAATTCAATTTTTTATATATTTATTAAAACTATCTTTTCTTATTCCTTCAATAAAATAGAATCACACTTCAAATCACCATCACTGCTTTAATTATGTGAAATTTTCAATGAATTTTTGTACGAAAAATAAGTACAAAAGGAAATTACCATGTCATACGGTAGGAGTTTGGACATGGAAGCGGCCATCAGACAGTAGAGAACGGTGACGACTATGACTGAACCAGACACACCGATAGGGATATCCTTCACTGGATTACGCACTTCTTCAGCCATTGTGGAAACGGCGTCGTATCCAATATAACTCAGGTAAACCACGGCGGCTCCGTTAAAAACACCCGATGCTCCATATGGGAAAAAACCCGACGGTTTATCCGGGTTACCCGGCTCAGTGAAGTTCTTCCAGCTGCCTTTCCAGAATCCCACAAATATCACAAACGCAATGAACAATATGTGCAGCACCGTCAAAATAATATTCACCACCGAGCTCTCCCTCGTACTGATAAAAAAATGCAACAAATAGAAAACATTAGCATAGGATGTCAGTCAATAACTAGAGGAAGCTTTTAAGGTAGTGAGTAGTGAAAACCTGCAGCAGATGATGAGCATGATTATTAAAACAACAGCCACTGCAACGATATCGATTTCATTAAATCCCTTCGGCAGTGAAGGAACTGTGAACCTCCATCTTTCGGCGGAGACACCGATTGCGGTGCCGAAATATGCAGTGAAGCCTCTTGCGACGGCGGCATTTGACATGACGTAATCCATCACAAGATTCGCACCCGTCAAGAACGCCGCGAATTCACCTGTTGAAATTTGGGTATCAACTAGAGTTATGGTGAAAATGAAATATATATATATAATATATATGTATGTATGTATGAAAAATGAAGAACAGAAGGATTCTGAACTCACCAAAAGTTACACGGAGGTAGCTGAACGCGCCGCCAGCTACAGGCATGTCCACCGCGAATTCAGTATAACAGAAGGCAGAAAGAAGAGCGCAGAGACCAGCAATGGCGTAAGATATAACGACGGAAGGTCCGGCGAAGAGGCGGCACGCACGGCCGCTGGTCACGAAAACGCCGGCACCGACCATTCCACCAACACCCAAGCAAAGCAAATCATACCAGCTGAGAGTCTTCCGCATGTCGGAGCCGGACCGGGCTCGAATCCGGCTCATCTCTTCATAGGAGGTAGAGACCGATGTGGCTCGCCGAGAAAGCCGAGTCGGAGTCTGAGCGACGGCACGGAGGTAAGCTCGGAGGCTTGAAAAAGAAGAGCTGCGGTTTTCCATTTCCGCCACCCAAGGTGTTTCAGTTTCAGATGTGAAGAAAATCGGAAGTCAAGAGTTGCAGTTATAAAGACTGCGTAAAGTAGCACAGGTGATCTTTTTTTCATTTTTATTTCTTCTTTTTCTTCCTTTATTTGTCGCTTTCGCTTCCCTTCAGTCTTGTTTTAATTTTAATAATATATACTAATCAGTTTTGGTCGAATTGAATAAATGAATAATTTAATTATAATGAAAAGTCTATGAAGTGATTGAAAATATTTTTATATATATATTTTTTACGAATCACAGGGGCTAGCGCCCAAAACAAAAAGAAAGTACAAAATGGAATTTGACAAGTCCAAGAAACGTCAAAAACATTAGTAAGAAACAAATTAAATATCTATGAAGCGGCTCGAATCATTTCATGAATTCTTGGCTCCGAAGGAAGGTTTGTCAGTTAATCCACGCACACATTTCTTTCTTTATGAGTGAAAAAAAAAAAAATCTGAACTTCCCAATTTTGACCTAATATTTTTTGAATAATATGAAATAATCCAGCTTTCTTCTTCTCCATATTTTTCAAGCTCATCACCCAAGCTCTAGAGTGAAAGTCCAAATTAACCTTCCTGTAACCCACCCTCCATGCAAGCTGAGGTCCACTAAAAACTCCCCAACACGCTACAACATAAGAGGAACATTTTCCCGGCGGCCTAGCATACCCAGTTAGCCAATTCTCAAGCACGTCTTTTGGCATACCATCGCAGCCAGCCAACCCACTATAAGTCTTGGCAACACCATCCGAATTTAGCTTTATCCACCCCTCAGGAGGAGGCTTCCAAGTGACAGGAACTTCATGTGTCTGCCTCAATTTGGTAGCAGAACCTACATGAGCTGAAGTAATTTCATGTACATACTTGGTTACAATTCTAGCTGGATTATGAAGCCTTTCAAACTCCCCAGATTGCGTCTCCAAGAACCAGCAACAAGCAACCCATACAACACTCTACCTGCAATTTGGTTTATCCAAGCTAGCATCATGCAAATTGAAATTAAACCACTCACTATGGTCTAAGACACAAAATTAAGCCAAGATATTAGGAAGGAGAATTTGCTTCCAGAAAGCCCAAGCAAACTTACAATCATGCAGAATATACATGACAGTCTGCTCTCGATCATTGCAATGTCTATAGTTTTTAGAGATTAGACCCCATTGGGAAATAAAGCTGTTTGTCAGTACCTTATTGTGGCAAGCCTGCCAAATGAAAAAACAAACTCTGAGAGGAGTAGATAAAATTTCATATAGCAAACCAATACTTCATTTCATCTGCCTAGGTATGTCTAAATATGTATATGCAACTAAAATAGAAAAATCATGACAACTCCTGATTTTCCACGCCAAACGATTCGCATTATAACCCGAATCTGGAAGAGATATACACTGAATCATTTGGACAGTTTGGTGGGGAAGAATTTGAGCTAGTAAATCCTAATCCTAATCCTAATCCTAATCATCATTAACCACAAACTCCTTAATTGGCGCTATTAATTGATCTTCGTCCGGTTGCACCAACTAAAGGTTCTTCTAAACCAGTCCATTTGTCGGTCCAAAAAACCACTATATCACCATTTTTAATCTACCATTTCATATTCCCTGGAGTTTCTAACCAAACTCCTAGTAAGTCCCTCCAAAACATCGAGTCTCTATTATTAGCAATAACCTCTATAGGCCAATTAGCTCTCTGATCTTACTTCCCTTTCAAGATATCAATCCATAATCCTTGTTCTCTAGAGAAATTTTTTGCATAAAGCTTCATAAGGCAGGTAGAATTCATGGCTTCTATCCTTCGTAATCCAAAACTCAGATTTTTTAGGTTAGCAAATTCAGTCCTAGCTAGTGGTATGAATCTTTTTATTGTTCTCATCATGTCCCCATATATAATCACACAGTAAGTTTTCAATGGCTAAATATATTCCTTTGGGAATCCTTCCCGCCTACATTTGATAATGAGGAATGGCAGCGAAAATTGATTGAGTTAAAGTCACTCTGCTGACCATAGATAAGGTTTTAGCCTACCATCTAGCTAGCTTGTTTTTCACTTTAGACACCAGATTACGAAAATGCTATTTGCTTCTTCCCCAAGTAAAGACTAAGGTTGTGTGTTATCTCAAAACCACTAGCATTAGCTATTGCTTTAGACAACTCCCTAGGAACACTTTTAGAAAATGAATCTTGGACTTAGCATTATGGACTTTTTGTCTAGATGCATTGCAAAACTGTTGAAGGCATTGAAATATACACTGAATCTGCTCCAGAGATGCTTCTACAAACAAAAGTAAGTCATCCGCAAGCAAACATTATGTGGGAAATGGTTAGGCCATTTTTGCTGCATGTCAAAGCTTTCCAACATCCTAAACGGGTTTGTTCTTCAATAATATAAGTTAGTTTTTGCATACACATAATGAACAGGTATGGAGAAATAGGATCTTCCTGCCTTATCCCTCTAGAAAGAAAAAAACTCACCCATTTTTGAGCCATTTCATAAGACTTTCATGCGTGGGGAGCTAATGCAGTTCATGATAATTCCCCTAACTTTATCGGGAAGCCTCATTCCAACCAGCACTTTTTCTACAAGCTCCCAATGTAGTGCATTATAAACCTTTTCTAAATTGATCTTAATAGCCATATAACCAATTTTCCCAATTTTCTTCTTCATTGAATGTATCATTTCACCGGCCACAATAATATTATCTTAAATGCATCATTCTAGGATAAAACTTACCTAATATGAAAATATTAATTTTGGTAATAGACATTTGAACCTATTCATAATCACCTTAGTAATATATTTGTAAATGACATTACACAATAAAATAAGCCAGAATTGATTCACAAACTTCAAGTGATCCTACTTCAGAATTGGAGTATTAAAGTTTGATTAATTCCCTAGGCAATCATTCCTTCTTCGAAAATTGCATGGACAAAATTAAACACATTCTTACCAACTATATCCCAATTTGCTTGATAGAAAAGAGTAGGAAAACCATCACCACCTAAAGCTTTTGTGCTTCCCATATCAAACATAACTTTCTGAACTTCAATAAAAATAACTCTTTTATTTAAAGAAGTCAAATCTCAGGTCTGAATAGGAGGAAAAGAGATATTAGTATTCAAGCTAATACGTAAATTCTCAAAAATAGATTCTAAAAAAATTTTGTTACTAAACGGATCAATTACTCTTTTTCTTCAACCTAAAGTCCATTTGCATCTCATAACATGTTAACTCTATTCACACATCTCCTAATTACAATTTTTGTATGGTAGAACTCAGCATTGCAATCCCTACCCTGAATCCATTTAAATTTAGATTTTTTATGCCAAAAAATTCCTCCTATCTAAGAAGTATAGTAAGCTCTTTATGAAGATTTTGTTCAATAAAATCCAAATGAGGATACACTTCCTCTCTATGGCTTTCTACACCCTTTTAAGTCTAGCCATTAAATGAGCTTTCCTTCTTCTAATATCCCCAAATTACCTTCTTATTCCACTTGATAAGAGTATTTTGCTTATGAAGAAGATTTGAATCAATAAGGTATTCATCCAATTTTCAATCAAACAATTAGTAAATTGATCATGAAGTAACCAAAAAATCTCAAACTAAAAATGCATATTTCTCCTTTCCACTATCCTTCTATTTAACTCTAACAATAGAGGATGATGATTTGAATAAACCCTTGGAAGAACATGAATGCTAGCATCTCCAAACCCTCTCCGCCATTTAGTATTACATATTGCTTTATCATGCCTTTTAAAAACTCTTTCATAACTCTCCCACTAAGGTCCCCTCCATATAAACTTAGACCTTTGTCATCCCATATCAATCAAACTGCAATTCTCAATCTAGTTAGAAAATTCTTGGCATCTAGATTCAACAATTGGAGCACCCCCTTTCTTCTCTTTCACACTAATAATATCATTGAAATCTCTACAATCACCCATCTTCCCCAAATGTTTCTCAATAACTTCAATAATTATCACCTTCCTTCCTTTCTTAGATGATAATAGGGGCTCAAATAAACAATCGTGAAAAACCATTCACCTTTCTCAGGACACACTACAAGTGAACAAATTGATTAGAATAGTCTATAGTTGAAGATCACAGGCAGTATCCTTCTAAGCCACCCCAATCCCTATAAAAATGATCTCTACCCTCAGTAACAATAAATTTATTAAAATGTAACTTCCTTAAAATGTCACTAGCCATATCAAAAGAAAATCCAGTTCCTACCGAGGCTAGAACACCAGGATTAACTTCAACATAATGTTTTGAGCATTTAAAAGGAACTCAAACTTCCTAACTCCTTTATAAGTCCATATAATCATTTTATTCATCATGATAACAAGAAGTGAGAATAAGTAGTTTAAAACTAAAAATGATCAATTTTGATCTCACTGGGATAAGAAGAAGGAGCATATAATACCTCCTTATTTGAACCATCCAACCAGAATCAGACACTAAGACATTTGGGTCACGATTCTCATTGTTATCCAATGCCTCCATTCTGTCCACTCCATCAGGTGGGTCTGGCGAAATAAACTTAGAAAAAATTAATATCACCTTCCTGGCTCTAAATGCATGAAGTTCCTTTGTCCAGAGCATCCCCTTCTACATTAATTATGTTTTTGTTATTCTGATCCTTTACTCTAGTTGTCGTCTTCTCGGTCAATACCATATTTTGACTTAAGGATTGACTGTCTTCCCGCTGATTATCTGTCTCCACCACTTTTTTTGGTCCCACCTTTGTATATTACCCATTTTAACTCCTTTATTAGCCGTCGTCTAATTTGTAGCTTTAGTTATGTTTCTATCCTTCACCAAAGGAATCTCACGCCTTTGCAAAATAGTAACATTCTGTGCGATAGGTTGAAATTTTGGAGTTTGCAAATCATGTTCACCCTTCTCAAGCACCTCATCTTCTTCAAAAATAGGATTCGCTAGCACTGCAAATCTAGATGTTTGGTTAGATTGATCCTCCCCTCATTTCTTCTTTCCCCCGTTATTTACAACCATTTGGTCTGAACTCTTACTTTTCTTCCCTTTCGCGGCCGTTACACCATCATCTAATCCCCATACTCGGTGTCGGGTTGTTTCCCCTTAGTAATTTCCTCGTTAACTAGATGTACCATGGCAGTAACATTATTAAATCCTTGAGCATTACCTTCTTTACTCAAATTAAGCCCCTTAATCTTACTACTTTCAATTTTCTTAGGACAACTTTCCTTATATATGTAGTGGCCATAGACACCACAATGGAAACAAATGACATGAATGCCCTCATACTCAACTTTGATATCTTCATTACCCACACTAAACAGCGGAAAAGGAGGTTCATTCAAATTGACTATGACGCGCATTATTATGGCGAATTGTTACACGCATTATATATATATAATGGCTCATATTAAATTTTAATTTTTTGAAAAAAATATTCAATTTAATAGCTCATAATTTATCAATAAAACTAATATATTGCATACATAAAATTTTACTCAATTCATTCTAAAATTAGTCAAGATAAATAATTTTGAAAAAGGATTTTTTTTTCTTTACTTCAAGGATACCACTACAAGAAAAAACGCAACAATGACAACTTGTTTAGTAATGACATTTTCTTAGTCGTCACTAAAAGTATTACGATGACAATGTTGTTAATAAAAACCAAAATTACATTTCCCAAGAGGTCAGAAAAAATGGTAGGAAAATGAAATCTTCAGCAATAACAACTATGTCACTAAACATAATATAAAAAAATAGGCGGTAATAAAATTCTTTAGCAACGACTAATATCGTCACTGAAAAGTGTCAACTTTTTGCGATGACAATTATTATCATTAAAGAAGGTCTTGAAAATCGATGAAACTCTTTAACGACGACTAATGTCATCGCTGAAAAGTGTCAAGTTTCTTTTTTCACTTGTCAATTTAATTAAGAAAAATGTATTTATGACTTTCTAGTTCGGTAAGAGTAATATTAATTAAAGAGAGTTCAACCTTCAAAAAATTGAGTATTTTCATTCTTAGATTACCTATAATGCTTTAAAATTTATATTTTTAATTTTAATTATTTTTCTTTTATATTTGAAAAAATAATAATTTAAGTAATCAACCTCATAAGAAATTAAGCTCTCGATAGTGCTACTCATTCAATAATTACCTCAATACCGCTTATATAGATCAACATTTTAAATAAGTTGACTCAATTCTGGCTAAGTTATCATTAATTTACAACATCAACTATCATTAGTAAATCTTGATAAAGTATCATAATTTTATTACCAATTGTATGGTTAGGCATGTTAACTCATATCGATGATTGATTGCTATTTATTAGTGTGTCATATTCTTACACTTTGTATAGTTTGACCAACTATAATGAAGAATGACATGCTAACATGAACACTTCATAATTCTTTTGTATGATGTAATCATATTTTAAGTATAATAAATAATTTTAAATGACCAATTAATTAAGCCTTATTTCTTTATGTTTATTATTTTTTAATTTATTAAAGATAATTAGTTTTAAAAAAATTTATTGATTGGAATGATGTAACGTAATATTAACAATTTCTTATTCATCAACTGACATTATTATTACACAAATCTTGTTCAATCGGTTGCCATACATCATCGTACATATATAACATAATTTAATTTATCACTTAAAATATTTTTTTGGGTTCATTTATTTTTCACATAAAATTTTTAAGTTCAATAGTAATTTTTTTTTTAAGCAATTGCCTAAAGTGAGGCCAGTTCTTCAAATTTGACCAAACAATGGCCATTGACGTTGGGTACACATCTACACCATTTTTGTGGTCTACAGAAATTTGTACCATTGATTTATCTTCCATCAAATTTATTATATTATTTTTTATTCTAATTATTGTTACCATTTGGAACGAAATCATAATTTTGTAGCTTAAATAGGTAAAAAATTTAACATAAGATATTACAAAAAAAATTGTATTTCGTATTAAAAAGTTGTGGAAGCAACAAATTTTTAATCTTATAGACTCAACATTCAATGAAAAAAATGATCTTTTATTTCATTACCAACCCTTCCAATTCTCTAACCAAACATCTTTTAAATTTTTTTTTTTTTTCAATTAATAATTTATTAAGATATGGATCTAAATGCACGGAATGAATAATATGCACACAATTGTTGAAGTGGGGATAGGATCAAGAACAAATTGAGATGTAAATAAAGGAATGAAATCTGAAAAAATATTATTTGAGAAAAGTAAGGAATTAGCACTTTAAACCAAAGTTTGCTTACCAGCAAGGAAAGATACTCTTCTTGGATTATTGTTCGCTCTCCCCTTATATAGGTGTAGGGGAGGGTATATATAGGAAAAGAAGGTAGTAAAGAGGTATGGACTAGTACTAAATAGTTCATTGGTATCGAATATTTAGAGAATTATACATTGAAAAATGAATGATATGTCATCAAGTGTTACAATATATATAATTTTAACTTGGTTTATAAATCATCGTAAATATAACAAGTGATATTATACATTGAAAAATGAATGATATGCCATCAAGTGCTATAATATATATAACTTTAACTTGGTTTATAAATCATCGTAAAATATAACAATGATGTCAATTTTTATTTCAAAAAAACTAATGTTATTTATATTTGTATAATATTAGAAAATAACATTAACCTTCATTTACTTTCGAAAAACCAATGTTTGATATCCATATTATCACATTAGCTTATTTAAATAACTAACATTATATGTCTATCCACCTTGACCCTATTCTCCAATTCCTCACTCTTTTATCCTAAACCCTAATCTCCAACCTTTAGTTCATCACTCCCTTATCCCAAACCCTAACCTTATCCCTATGTTCCTCGCTCCTTCATCTTCCCTATTTCCTTTATATTACTAACTAGATATAGAAAGAAAGCCAATATCAATAAAAAAATTGGAAACAATGAAGGGTTATATATAATACCACAATCAAAGATAAGTGCTTTATTAAATGTATATCAATACCTATTACTCAATATGTGAGGTTTGCACTCACAAGAAAAGCCTTTTGAATACAATGCCTATAAATGCAAGGAGCATGCATGAAAAAATTGTGTATTACATATTTTTATACAAACAAATAATAGATATTATGATAGAATACAAAAACAGATTAATGAGATCAAATTTCTTATATATGCAGACTTGTAAAAATTATATCAAAATAATAAATAACAATGATCGAATAGAAAACTAGAAACTAAATTACAAGAACAAGTACAAAAGAAAAAAATTATCACATTTATATTTTGTGCTTTTATATTCTATGCCTTTAGGGGGTAGTAAACTTTATATATTTAGTCATAGGCTAATTAAGTTTCAATCCTATAAAATAATTAGGAAGAAAAAATGCAAAATCGAAGATAATCATCTTAAGGTTGAAAGAAAAGTATATCTCAATAGACAGAGAATCATTTCAAGATTGGAAGACCTTCAACATGAAATTTGAAAATGGTGTTGTAATCTTTAGCCTTTTCATTTTCAATTCACACCTCTAACCTAAGTTTTCACATCCATTACTACAAAAAAATTGACATCTAAAAATACAAAATACACATTGGTTTTGAAAAAACATTATCATCTTTAATACAATGATTTTGTCCTAATAAGTAATATCTAACATTGCTTACTAGAAAACCAAAAAAAAAATACTATCATAACAAATGAATGTCTTTTATTAAAAAACATATTTCTTTTCTTTTTGCTTTAGCAACTTCTTCTATACCTAAATCTAAAGCAATCTTATAACTTTTTTAGAATCATTCCAAAAACAAACACAATAAAGATTTATATTAGAATAAAATTAATTCAATTATAGGCATCATATGCATTAGAATTTATAGTTTGCATACCCATGACACACACACACTCGCACACACATGCACACACATATCAAATTAGTAACCAAAACATAACTTACCCTTAGTGAAATCAATAGCATTAAAATTCCTTTTTGTATTATAACTTTTTTATTATATGATTAAATAGAATAACAACAATTGAATATAAATGAAACAAATAAGGAAGGATATAATTTATTAAAAAGATATATTCTTCTATTTTATTCATTTCTAGATTAATATATGAACATATATAATAAAAAAAACTATTATTTACAATGAATAATAGACTTTACATTTATGACAAATACAAATGACATCCTTACACAAATTAAAGAAAAAATGGTTATTCTCTACTCATAATTCCTTCATATTACTTGATAGCTTTTGAAGTACTTGATTTTATCAATTTTGTACTTATTAATCTTAAGGCACTTAATTGTTTCATTTGCTACTAGCCTTGAAGGATTCTTGTGTTTCAATTAGAAAATAGGCATGATTTTTGCTCTATATGTATCAAAGTTTGAAATAACACATAAAATAAGTAATATATCAATTCTCACATTGAAACATAGGGATCATCAAAAGCTCATAACAAGTGAAACAATCAATCGCCTCAAGATCAATAGAAAGATAACATATGTCGTTAATGCTGCATAACTAGAAATGCTTTAAGTCTTATAATCATGGCAATTACATCAAACCATGAATATCTTATGCTCATGACCATCTATTTAAGTTAGGAGATAATCGTGATTTGATACAATGCTTAAGACTATAAAAGATGGCTTCTAAGATTAAGATAAAATGTGTAAGTTATAGTATTTAATATTGAGAAGGAGTTAGAATCACCTTAAGTTCCTTTGAATTACTTTTGTTCACACTTCAACCAAGAACATAAACATTTTATAAAGAATATGAAAGAATTCTTATCCAAAGTCCTTATAAATGCTTTATAGAGTTCTAATCTTTATAGCCGAAGTATTAATCAAGTTTTTAGAAGAAACTTTGATCAATTCCAAAACCTTTTAGGAGCACTTATTTTTGGAATCCATCAATACAAAAAGCTTTTGAGATGAAGAGTGTATACTATAGTATTAATATTATCTAAGCTATTAAGAAATTCCAAAAATCTCTTAGGGTACAAATCCTTGTAAGAAACTCTGAAAGTTCCTTGACCTTTCAAATAGCTATAATAATACTGAATACCAAGATCTATACACCCCCAACTTAGAAACCCATTTTTTGATGGAAGGATATCTATCTTGAAAGATTACATATTTGTTAGTAAGGAGTTATATTTATAGGCCAAGAGCAAAATAATTAGATATCAATTATTAATTTAAAATTAATGTCCTAAGTTTGGCCATATGTACCATTATGATGACTGAAGATGTCAGTAAAGTACTAAAATGACTTGTAAACTATTGATAAATTATCACAACGATTGAAATGGACTTACATAATAGTTACCATAACAAATTGACATAGTAATTTCTTGTTAATGAATTATCATGATAATTGAAATAAACTTACATGACATTCACTAATAAAAATTGAAATTTTAAGTTCCTCCATTAAATGCCATTTACGAAATCATCTTTAGTTTCATTTATTTTGGCTTCTTCATGAATGTCATGCATTTAGACATCTTTAATTTCTTTCATTTAAACTTTTTCATAAATCATGTTTTTATTTTAACATTTTCTCACAAGAGACCTTTCAATTATTACAAATTTTATTATATAAACATAACCAAATATAAAAAGCAAGTTATTTTGAAACTAATTTAACATAGAACATTATATTTATTTTGATATATTTTCTCTTTATTAATCTATGTAATATAAATATCTATTATAGAATTGTAAAGTAAAAATAGCATATAGATGAGCAAAGAAAAAAATTGTATAAATTTAAAAAAAATTTATTGTCATCACTTTATTTATAATGAAAGTAAAAATAGATGACTAAAGAGAAATAACATCTTTACAAATTTATACAAAATAACTACACTAAATCATCAATATATAAAAACTACATGTCTACATGAATACATAAAAAATAACAAAAAAATCACTATATATAAAAATATTCATCCTTGATGTAAACTCCAACATTGTTACTTAAATTTCTCCAATTCATATGCTTTAGGACTATGAAAGTAAGGTGAGAATATAGATGAATCATGCATCAAATTATTATTCACTAACTCTTTCATTCCACTTTTACTCTATAGGAAACATGAGAATATATAACGAGAGAAAATTAAAAGTTAAAGTTCTTCTATTATACACTCTCTTGATGAAAGTGAAATGAGAGATCAGCAGCTCTTCCATTCCAGTTTTATTCTATAGAAAATGAGAGAGTATACAACATAAGAGAAATAAAGATTAAGGTTATTCCATTATATGTTGCCTTAATGAAAGTGGAGTGAAAGATCAACAGTAATATTATATATCAAACTCATCATACTCAAAAGCATATTGGAGAGAAGTCAGAAGAATTCATATGGAAAAATAAAGTAATAGCAAAGATTTATAGAAAAATAACATATGTTGATTATTATACAAAGCTGACATCATATGATTCTATGGTTTTGAACGAGACTCCTTAAATGGTTTTTAGATTATGACTATTAATTAAAATCAACATCTTATGCTTCTACATTTTCTAACGAGTCTCTTGAAAAGCCTTTTAGATAATGATTATTGACTAAAATCAATGTTCTATACTTTTGCAATTTCTAATAAGACTTTTGGAATATTTCTTAGATAATGGTTAAGTGAAAAAAATAGATATTCTAAGTTTTCGTGCAAGGTTTAAATGTTAGTTATATTATCATCTATCATCTTAAGTGTTTATATTATTTAATAAATTGTCATTGTATCAAAGTAGACATCAATTTCATTGCAAATTGACATCTATCAACTAACATAAATCATCAATTTAGTAATAGTGATAATAGCAAGTACAAATACTTTGGTATGAAAGATCATATAAGCTAATGATTAGGAGATAAAAGGCATAATGTAATACAATATAGTAATGGTTACTGGGATGGTAATGGTGGTCGTGCTATGTTCTTATGATATATAGGTTATGACACAACCAAGGTTTTAATCTTTCTTGGTATGGTTGTTTGAAGAGAATGGTGGTCCTTTCCTTTATCATATTCTAGTAAACTTGTGGTGAGTAGCGTCAAAGACAACATATCCACTTCTTCTATATATTAAAGTGAGATCTTTACCCTGATCCTTATAAATCACATCGATGTACATCATTTTACACCAAAAATCAATACTAACTACTTCAATACGTAACTACAGTGAGTCCATATCGAACTAAAAGAATAGAAATCAACCTATGGAGGTAGAATATAAAAATAAAGGGTCTTAATTAAAATTTTATATGAAATAAATAATAATATAATCAAAAAAATAAAAATTCTAGAATATGAAAGTCTAAAATCAAAAGATATCACACTCCAATTGTTCAAATTTATCATCGACATGTAATAGATTTTTCTATTGATTTAATTACTTAATTAAAAATTACTCCTATATCAATAGTAATTGAGTTCTTAAAGTTGATTGATAAAAAAAAGTGTCTAATTAATCTCCTATTGCTAATGCCAATTCAAAACAAGCACCTAGACCTAATTAATAATAGCTTTAAACATTCAAAATAAGTTTAAGGTCAAATTTAGCAATTTTTGAATTTAACAATTTTAAAGTGAAAATTACTAAATTCATTCTCTATCTCTCTTAAGCAACTAATGATTCACCTAAATGTAAAACAATCGAAGTCTAATTGTTATTAATTTCAATTAATCACTACTAACCTATAATTGAGAATTAATTACAATTAGTTTTTTAATTATAGACTACAATAAATAATTTACTAACTAATTATATTTAGCAAACTATCTAAGCAATTATTTACAACAATAGCAGAAAAATAAGAAATGATTAAATTAAAGTTGAAATTAAGAGAACGGTTTAAAAATCAAACTAATTGAGAGTGCTAATCCCTCGAACTATCTAAAGAAATTACCCACACATTTTGGTTTACAATACAACTTGTAGAAAAGGAAAAAATTGTCTAATGTTTTGTCTACTACCTTTAAAGGCACAAAAATTGATATATCTAATCTTTAAAGGAGAAACCTAATTAGACTAAGTTGGGCTACCTTTTAAATTTAAAATCACATAGACCTTACTTAATTTAGAAGCCCATAATCTAATTTATAAATTAAAATACTACAAAAGTTTACTACAATAAAATTCCGCAAGTTACCCTTTTAACTACTACAAAACCCCCCCTAAACTACTTAATTTCACTAAAGTAAGCATTGAAATAAGTTATGCTAAATCTTAAGTATTGAAATAAGTTATGTTATTGAAATAATTAATAAACTAAAATGTTACAAAAGTTTACTGCAGTAAAACCCCATAAGTTACCCTTTTAACTATTATAAGACCCCCTAAACTACTTAATTTCACTATAGTAAGTATTGAAATAAGTTACACTAAATCTTAAGTAACTTTGGGTGCTAATTTGACACTATTTGGACCTTTAATGTTCCATTATTTCTAAATTAGTGAGGTTAGGTTAGAGTGGATAATAATACATCTTTTTCTTAGCTAAACATGAAACTCTAATCATACAAACTGAGTTTTAGCCTATACACGAAAGTTATAAAGCTTCCTCTTAACCTTCTAACGATAAGAAAATCATCCTAATTGAAACTTTTGAACTTAAGTTGTAGCTAAAATATAGAAATAAAAGAACATCAAAATTCAATATTAACCAAATATTTTAATAATATTCCAAAATCATGAATCAATCACAAAACAAAACATATTCTACTAAATTAGCCACATGTAGCACCCTAAAATTTGAATATACAAGAAAATAATATAAAACAATATTTTATGCATCATGCATGCTTTACTATTCTTAATAGGTTTGGAAAAAGAAAGAAATTTTTGCTCCTTACAATTAAAACAACCTTTACCTTTAAGTTAGATAATGGCAAAATGGCTTTAGGGCGTCAAGAGCTCCTTATTAGGAGTTCATTTTTTATAAGCTCAACTAATTTTTTTTTTGTTTTTGTAATTCTTCAAGCATTTAAGAACTTTTTTAAGTCAAGCATTTAAGAACTTTTTTAATCCAACTCAATTCTCAATTCAGTATCTAATGGTCTAATATAATTTTTTTTAAGTTTGCTTCACTAACCTATTACACATTACACAAAACATAACAAAAAATTTAACTAACCAGTTACGTTATTTTGCCAAAAATTATTTTTTTTAATCCAACCCAATCTAAAGTCTCTTGAAGGTGCATTCTTCTATATCCAGGGTTTAATCTTTAATTCTTGTATATATGTGTCTATTAATTTAATCATTCCTACTAATAAAAATAAATAAATAATGCCCTCATATGTGAGCTTTTTACATGTACCCATAAATTCAATCATTTTTACCCATTTAACATGTAAGCTTATGTGAACAAACTTGTATGGATCCAAGCCACCCCGACCTTTATATCTCAATTTGATAGCCTAATAAATTATGAATCTTTTTATTATTTTCTAGTTTAGGCATGCATCCTAAGCTGGATTTTACGGTTTTAAGTTTCAGCAATGTAGAAGTTAAAAATTATTATTATTATAGTCCCAAATAAATGTTCCTCTCTTTTCTTTTCCTAAAAAAAAAAAAGAATTGCTTTAATTATACACATGGATACCCGCTAACACAAAGCAATACTACATATTCACATCAATCATATCTATACATTTACTACAAACATTTATTAAAGAGAAAGACTACGGTATTCTTAAGAGTTTAAAATTCTAGGTGATATGACATAATCTCATCCATTGGATGAGTTTACTTAAATCTTTAGTAATCTCATTTAATGCATAAGATTGTGTCACACCATCCAAAATTTAAAAATTCTATGGGCACTTTAGAATTTTCCTTATAAAAGTTGTAATAAAATACGAGGAAAGGCTTCTCTCTCCATTTTTTTTCCGTTTCTCTTTTACGCTTTGGTGTACTACAAATTTTGAAAATATTTTATTCAAGTAATGTTATTTTTTTAAAAAAAATTATATCTTTCTTTATACCATAACTCGATCTCCGATTATTACGTTGGTCTAACCACTCATATTATTAAAAAAATATGGAAAATGGTGTCTCTCTATTTTGTTTTTGTCTTTCGCAGCTTTGGTGCAGGAAAACAATAAAGGGGGCTCTTCCATCCAAGTAATATTGTAGAAAAAGCTAATTCTTCAGATAACGTTACTTTAAAATTATCTGGTGCTATTCCCATTTTCTAAAAAAGAAAATTAACTCAAAATAGTTATTTTAAGTAACTCCATCACAGTATGAAACTAGTTCAAGTAATCCTATCACTTTCTATGACCTTTATGTCATCATTGCACGCATTTTTCTTATCTGCGATAACCCCAACTTCTCTTTCCGTCCTTCGTGCATTTATATATTCACACCAAATAAATAAATAAATAAATTTAAGAATTAAATTTTTTTAGTCATGCAGTGGATTAATTATTATGATAAATTAACCTTACTAACAAATAAATTAGCAAAATAGTAACTTAATTAATTTAATTTATTAACAAAATTATTAATACATAATTATTTCTTATAAGTCAGTATTATTACAAAAAATAAGAATATATAAAAATCTAAAGCATCTCATAATCCATAAATATAACTAATAATTATAATAATTATATGAAAGATTAAATAAATATTTCAATACCTTCTCATTTTCATGAATTATAAAAATAATCATATAAGTTTAATAGTTATACTTTGTGCCGTATATAGAAATTGAGACCTTAAGCAAATTTATAAAGAAAACAAATATAGTTATATATATTATATTAATTAGTATGAGATGAAAACTTAGATCTTCTGTCTCTTTACTCGCGGTGTAAGTCTTACATGAGCCCTTTATGCTCATACATATCAAAGAATTATGACTTTTTTAGTTCCTCTATTAAATTATAAAATATCAATTTATTATTTTAAATGACTCTTTAAATGAAAAAAATCATTTTTAAGAGAAAAATATGAAAAGTATTCGCTAACATTATTAATGAATATTATTCCACCTTAGTATGCATTGGTCGTTCTATTACATAAGCAGTGGGGCAATTGCTCAGCAAAAATACCGGATTACGCGTATTTTATAAACAATTTATCGTTTTACCGTAGTTTGGAAATATATTACCAAAATACGCAGAGCGCCATTCAAAATGGCGCCTGAAGGGTTTGGAGGCGCCATTCAGAATGGCGTCCTCCCCATGGAGGTGCCTTTTGAAGTGGCGCCCCCCGAGGCGGGAGGCGCCATTCAAACTAGCGCCCTCCGTAGGGGAAGGTGCCATTTCAAAAGGCGCCCTCGGCACCATTTTGAAAATTTTTTTGAAATTTTTTTTGAAATTTGAATTGGGAGGCGCCATTTTATCAGGTGCCTCCCCCCTTATATATAAGCACCCCCACCCTTCCTCACTCCTCACTCCCCAACTCCGAAACCCTTTCGCAGCTTCTCTTCTTCTCTTCTTTCTTCGTAAAACTTGCAGCCACTTCCCGCAGTTCTTCATATTTTATATTCCTTCGTTCATAAATCATCATCTGTTCTTGCTTTTGTGTATTTCATTCGGAAGCATTTTCTGCTTTGAAGCAAATCTGATCTTCTTTCAATTCTTGCTTGGTTAGTATATTTATAATTTTTGTTTTTATGTTATATTTTTTTAAAATTAATTATTATGATTTATGACATGAAATGATGATTTAGGATTTAGAAAGAATTTTCTGTTATAATTTATAAATTTTATTTGTTTAAATTTTGATAATTTTTGTATTTATATTATAATATTTATTTTATGTTGATTATTATGATTTATGATATGAAATGGTGATCTAGGATTTAGAAAAGATTTGTACAAATTTATATGATATGTGATAGTTTATATTTTTTACTGGTTAGTATTTTTATAATTTCTGTATGTATATTATAATTTGTATTTCATGTTGATTATTATAATTTATGATGTGAAATGGTGATCTAGGATTTAGAAAAGATTTGTACAAATTTATATGATATGTGATAGTTTATATTTTTTACTGGTTAGTATTTTTATAATTTCTGTATGTATATTATAATTTGTATTTCATGTTGATTATTATGATTTATGATGGGAAATGATGATCTAGGATTTAGAAAAAATTTATATAAATTTATGTGATATGTGATAGTTTATGATTTTTACTAGTTAATATTTGTATATTTTTTACATTTATATTATAATTTTTATTTTATATTGATTATTATGATTTATAATGTGAAATGATGATCTAGGATTTAGAAAAAAATTGAAGCTTTAACATATTATATTTTTTAGAAAACTAACATGTTATTAACAATATTTTTTTTACAATCATTAATTATATTTTTTAATTTATTACAATATTTTAAGTGAATTGAAGCTTTAATATATATTTTTTTTAACAAAAATAAATAATTTCATATTATAATCTATAGAAAAAAAGTTAGTGATTAAATTAAATATTATTTATATAAATATCTTTAAATTTTTGTTGATGATAATTTTTAAATATTATATTTTAAATTTAAAATACATCAACTGAAAGTTCTCAGAGGGTTTATAGTTCGTACATAATTTATTCTTCATTTCATGTACCTTGCTGAATTTTTTCTTCTTTATTTCTTCAATCATTCTATTAAAAGTTGAAATGGAATATATTGAATAATATTAATATAATATAATTTCATATTTTTGACATAAAATTATTTTTAATGATCAAATATATTTTTTTGAAAAATTCATGTTATGGAAAACGCTAATGAAATAACTAACTATGTATTTTAGCCTTAATGATAGTAGTTAAGAATAAGAATTAATTATCTTTTAAAATTCATTAATATTTTCTTGATATAAAAATTCGAACACTATATTTTAAATTGAATATACATCACTAAAATTATATATATTGTTATTTTTATTCCTTTAATATATTATCTTACAAAATATATTTAATTTAGCGTGATTTTTGCATAATTTTTTAATTGATACAATAATATCTAATAACTTTTACTTAGAGATTAAAGTTATTAAATTATCTAACAAATTTTTTTTTCATACAGAGGCTTTTTTCTATTTGCTTCTCCGAATACTTACCGGTTAGTATTTTTAGGAATTTTATGCTTATATTATAATTTTTATTAGTCAAAGTGAACATATTTTTTTATATTGGTAGAGAAATTTATTTAAATTGTTATGATATAAATAATATAGATTTGTTTATTTTATATTGATTATTATGATTTATGATGTGAAATTATGATTTAAGATGTGAAGTTATGATTTATGAAAATTTTGTAGGAATTTATATGTAATGTGATAGGTTGTGCTATTAAAAGAATAACAAACTAGATAAAGAAGGATGTCCTAATATAGATCTTACGACCTAGGTGAAAGTTATATTTAGAGAATTTTTTCATATGAAATCTTAATATATCATAAGAGAGGTACTAGAAAAGATCATAGGAAATGTGAATGTAATCAAAAGCCTTAAAAAAATAGGATATTATTATTGAAAATTTATACTTTTTTGCATTTAAATAGTAGATATTATAAATGGAAGAATAGTAAACGTACTTGAAAAATTTATACTATACATAGGTTTATTTAGGAAGAATTAAAATATATATGGAGGTATTGGCAATAATAATGTGTACATAATTTTGGTTGCTATTTGGTAGTAGTTATGAACGGAGAAAAAAGCCGTAAAAATAAAAAAGATTGTGTATTAAAAATGTTAACTAATTTAATTAGTATAATTTGTGCAAAATCACCAAGAAAAATGATAATTGAAAGAGATAACTAACTTTAATGTCAAAAATTTGCACAGGTAGATGAGGTTTCCACACTACAGGACTTCACTACCCCTGAGGGGCAGGCTGTATTCACCTTCAATGCGCTTAAATCAGCGATGGAGTCCATCCTTCATGCGATTCAGGAGGTTGATCATGTAATTATTGACTCACATGCGGAGCCAGCTCCCCAGGCCCATCATATCCCAGATCCTGCGGAGGGTGACCATGATCAGCTTCGCTCTCGCCGACGATGTCGCACTGCTCCACGACATACGTCGCAGACTGATGTTCCGTCCGCTTCGACAGTGCAGCAGATTCCACCTTCGACCGCCCAGGAAACCATGACGATGATGCCTGATGTTACTGCCTCATCTCATGTGTACCCTTCTGCACCTGATGATCCTTCATCCTCCACCATGTTCCCGGCTGCACTATATGGGCCGTCGTCATCCCAGATGTACCAGTTTCCTCCTAGTGTTCCATCCTCATTCCAAGCATTTCCACACATACCAGGAGTTTCATCTTCATTCTATGTCTTTCCTTCCGATGATGCAGGTCCATCACAGCCATATCGTCCTGCATTTGATTGGCATACCTAGGATCAGGGATTAGCACATGGTGGCATGATGACAGATGACTCAAATCTTGTAGATAGAGGTAGAGGTGGAGGCAGAGCGGGAGCTGGAGGTAGAGGAGACACAGACACCGGGGATGTGACTTCCGAGCCTGCGCAGAGGGTTAGTAGATACAACCGCCACATTACCGATCCTGGATGTGGGACTGGACATCACTTACGTAGACATTAGCTTTCTTTTCTATGTTTGTTGTATATTTATGTACATTTATCTTACTACTTTATTGCCAAACATCAATATTTAAGATGATTTTAATTACTACGACATTTTTAATTGCTTGCGTAGGAACAATTATAAATAATAATAAACTTCAAAATCATTGTAATATTTAGTTTTTTTTTAAAAATGATGATAAGGACATCTCCCAAATATAATAACTAACATTATTAATTATCATACTTTCACAACTGTTATAATTATCTACTCTTTTTTTATTTACCATGTGAAAATAAATAAATAATATTAAATTAATTTAATAAATTTTATATTCATAATGTGAAATATATATTTATTTTTTAATTAAATTTTTTTCTCATTATTTATTTAAATATCAAAAAATTAATAATATTAATTATAATATTTGAAGGATAAATAACCATCATCCTTGTAAATGACATTAAATGCTGTGTTTATTCAATACGTTATGAGTCGAGTTCACTAAACATTTAAGAATAAAAATACGTAGCACAATTGTCAACGTAGATGGGGATGCTGCCCATGTACAATACCAAAATTCAAGTCTCTTGCATTCACAATCGACACGGTCATTGACTAATTAACTTAGAAATGAGGAACAAGGGTGTCGTAGGCCAAAGGTGCCATATCGCCTGCCGTCCCTTCCCTTTAGCGCCAACAATGCCATTTCGTCTACCGTACCTCTACACGTCATTTGGCGTCTCTCCATCGCTGTGTGTATCTTCTGTGCTTATTTCGATAAAACGAATAATAGTTTCTTAAAAAATAGTTAATCGGTACTTTTCCCTCTCATTGCTAAAATAGTTTCTTAAAAAATGAATAATAGTTTTTTTTTTTAATTTTCAGCTATCTTCAACCTTGTCATTTCGCATTTACTTTGTTACAAAATAAAAATAATTTTATTGAGATAAATATAAAGTGACAAGAATATTATTGAAATAAATACAAAATAAGAAAAATATATTTATTTCGTTATATTTCTTTTCATTTTTAACAATCTTCAACTTCGTAAATAAAGAATATTATTGAATAATTCAATAAATTTACTTATGTGTAATAACATATTAAATAATTACTTGTAATAATATAATTTCAAACATTGGAAGTTTATAATTTCAAAAATTGATAAATATTAAGTGTCATTGGATCAGATTTTGAGAGACATTAATATAAATTACGTAATTATTCTTTATTGATCCTATATTTTTAAAATAATATTTAATTATTTACTAAATATTTATTATTTTTATTCATTATATTATTATCATTAACTACTTTCTTATTTAATTCCTATAATAAATTTATATATTAGATATCAAAGTGGAGTTAACATATTTTTATATGACATCAAATATAATTATAAAATGAGTAATTTATTTTCAAAAATTTATTTTGAGTCACAATTATATATTATTTATTTTTAAAATTTTTATTTTCAAATGATATCAAAATTAATTATTTTTTAAAGGAAAAATTGAAAAAAAATAGGACCGAGGGCGCCACCTTGAATGGCGCCCTCAAAGCCTCCCAAGGGCACCATCTTGGATGGCGCCCCCCCCCAAATGGCGCCTCCCCCCTCTATACATATTTTGGTAATAAGTTTTCAAAAGACGGTAAAATGGAAATAAGTTTCGTAAAAAACGTTAAAATGGTATTTTATCCCAATTGCTCCCACAAAAAAACAAAGAAAAATTAAATGCATGTGTACATCAAATATACATATTGTCCCCACAATTTATTAAGTATTGCCCATATTTCATATAAATTTTAGTCAAGGGAGAAAAAAAATTATTTTAAACGAAACTAAAATATTTGAAATCTTACTTATTGCATATACTAACACACAAAAAAAGAGGAATTAAGAATAAAAATAAATTTTATTTAAATAATTATTTCTTATTAATATATATATATATATATATATATATATATATATATATATATATATATATGTAGTCCCACAAGTTAAATTTTTCTGAATTTGACCCTGTTAATATGGGAGTTACATGGCTCTGGCCATTATTACACAATAAATAGATGCGTAAGTGGTTTGGTATAAAGGTTAAATAATGATTAACAATTATAAATTAGATAATTTATTATTGCCTTTTTAATAGTGTTTGGTTGCACCTTTAAAAGTTTTCAATAATCAATTATCGGTAATAATCTCAATTCCATATCCATATCAACCTTACTTTTTCATTTTTTTTTATTGTCATTGCTGTTTTTCTAATAGTAAAAATTTTAAATTTTATAACCATGCAAACCATATTTTTATTTTAAATTTATGAATGAATTTCAAGATTTTATAATTTAATTATTAGTAATTTTCTAAATTAATAAATGTCAAAATAAATACATTCTATTTTAGTTGTGAAAAATTAAATTTTCTTATTTATGAAAAAATAATTCAAATAAATGAGAAAATATATACATTAAATAAGAATTTACATAAATTAAATAATATATTGTATATTTTTTTACAAACAATAATATTAAAAAGATTATAAAATTAATAATTTTGATTACTATAACAAATTAAACCTATCGCGATGACTCGTATACCAAGGATATTTCTTCATTCATCAATTTATATCAAAGTTACACAGCAAAAGACTTGAAACTAAAAGTGGGCCTAGCAACTATATTGAAACAACAACGTCGTCACTGTAGAGACAATAAAAAATTTTAAAAATTAATTTTTTTAGAAAATGAAGTAATTAATTTTTTTTAAAAAGGCAATACTATCGTTGATAGAATTTGGGCAAATAGACATAAAATAAATTAATTCTTTTTTACAAAATGAAATAATCAATGATGGAACCTACTACAACAATATCATCGATATATGCTCCTAAAGAATTGTGAACTGGCGCCAATCTCTACCAATCCCATATTGATGACTTACTCATCACAATAAAGTTTCCTAGGAAATGAAGAAGATGTAGGCACAACCAAATTTTTAGGAATCATACAGCAACAATAGACTTTTATTGTTACCAAAAACAAAGTCATCATAACAAAGTTTCCTAGGAAATGGGGAAAGCACAATTAGAGTTAAATTTTTAGAGACTATATAGCGATGACTGAATTTTTCATCTAGTGATGATATCATTATTACAATAAGATTGCATTGAGAGATAAAGAACATGCAGTCAAATTTAGATTTTTGGACAATATATGGTAACGACCAAATTATTCATTTAACAATAACATTGTTATTGGAATATGACATTATCGATGACCTAAAACATGTCGTTGGTATAGAAATGCATTACAAATACGCATAGGTAGCCATTTATGCCATCACCAATGCCCGGAAGGCAAAAGAGAGAATAGATTGGAGTTATGCCATTTCTATCATTTCTAAGATATATTTGTACATATTTTATAAGATATATTTGTACATATTTTATGTTTCAATATTATTCTTCCATTACTCTATCTCATATTTTGCCTTCTTGGTTTTGTAAAATATAGAGATTATGCTACCTTACTTGACAACCATGGTCTTTTCTTCATTTTCATCGTTATTCTTCCATAGGTAAGTTCAAATTTAATCATATTGCTTTTGTTATTTTTTTTGGTTTACATTATAGAAAATATTTTTTTTATGGTTTCTAATGGCATTTCCTTTTTAATTGTAATTTTTATAATGTGGTTGTAATTTGCTAAAAGGGGAAAAGGTAATTTTTTAAAAAAATTATCTGCAATCAATATATGAAATTGCAAATTTTTTATGTGCCTAGAAAATATAAACAATTATACTTAAAATATAAAAATTGAAGAAATCATGAAAATTGTAAATAATAGGATTAAAAAATAAAAAATGGTTTGATTTGTAAATAATGACTAATTAGATTTTCTAACATAGGAAAACAAATTTAAGATGTTTTATACCTCAAACGCTAATTCACTCTTTCTAGACAATAAACATTCTTCTCCTTATTTTCTCTTGCAACCACTTAGTTAATTCTTCCTGTTGGTTTAATACTACTATAAAATAATTTATTGACATCAAGTATTTAGGGGATTACATATTGAAAAGCAACTAACATGTAATCAACCATTGTAATATATATGGTTTCAATGTTGATTTATAAACTATCGTAAAATAGAAAAAAAATAATGTCAATTTTTATTCTATGAAAATTGATGTCATTTATGTTTCTATAATCTTAAAAAATAACATTAAACATTATTTACTTTCTAAAAATCGACATCTAATAATCAAAATATTATATCAGTTTGTTTAAATAATCAGCGTTGCAACCTAGCCCACAGTTCCTCACTCCTTTATCCTAAACTTTAACCTTATCCCCTTGATCATCACTCCCTTTATCCCTTCTAGTTGCTCACTCCCTTATCCTAAACCTTAACCTCATCCTCATTTTCCTTACATCCTGGTCTTTTTTATTTCCCCTATATTCTAAACAAGATATAAAAAGTTAATATCTCCTATTACTTTAAAATTCAAATTGGAACAATTTTAGAAAATAAATTGAATGACAAAAGATTGAAAATAATAAAAGATTATATACAATATCAAAATCAAAGATGAGTACTTTGTTAAATTTGCCTTGATATCTATAACTCAATATGTGAGATTTACTTTCCCCAAAAAGGCATTTTGAATACATTGCCTATAGATGCAATGCATATTCATGAAAACTTACTGTATTACAAATTCTTATATGAAAACATAGTACATAATATGATAGAATTCTTAAAAAGATGAATGATATCAAATTTTGCACCTAAGCAAAAATGTAAAAGTTACATCAAAATGATAGGTAATAAAATAAGATCAAATAGAAAACTAGAAATTAAATTGCCAAAACAAACATAAAATACAAAAAATCCTCACAATTATATTTTATGCTTTTCTAAACAGTGTTAAACCTCACATATTTACCCACAAGCTAATTGATCAACTTTATTTTTGCAAAATATTTAGTGAACAAAAGCATAAAATTGAATAGAATCATCTTACATTAGGAAGGAAAGCATGTCTTGTTAGATAAGGCATCATTTTAGGGTTGAAAAAGCTTCTGGATGAAATTTAGAAATGGTGTCATGCTTCACTCCTTTTATTTTAAACATGTGCCATGTTTTAACCTTCTAATTTTCAATTCATGTCTATAACCCAATTTTTCACAATGGTTTTTGAAGTGAACCAAGTATAAATTTAATATTAAACTTTAGCTTTAAGAAAACACTATCATCTTTAATACAACAATATTGTCCTATTAAGTAATGTTCAACATTGGTTACCAAACAAAATTAACATCTTAATATATGAATGTCTTTTAATAAAAAAAAACTATTTTCTTTTAGGCAAATTTTTCTATAACAATTCTGGAACAATCCTAAAACCTTTCTAAAATGCCCACACACACACACACACACACATATGTATATTAGTGTAAAATTAATTCAATTGTACATATTCTATGCATTAGAATTTATAATTTTTAATTTATAATACACACACACATATATCAAACAAGAATTTGAAAAATATAAATTATACATATCATATATATAGGCAACAATATTATGTTTTTTAATTAAGTTTAAATTCTATAAAGAACATTGAAAGGAATATTATTTATTTTTTATTTAGGATATTGTAAGTGAATTGGTAGTATTAAAATTACTTTTTTGCATTACAAAAATCGATTCTATAATTTTATTTATTTCTATATCACATGAACATATATAAAGAAAAATTGTTATTTATAATGAACAACATACTTTTCATTTATAATAAATATACATGGCATCCTTACACAAATTAAAAGGAAAAATGATTATCCTGTACTCATAATACTTTTCATTTATAATGAGTCACTTATTGTCTCTTTTTTTTTCAATGTGAAGATATGCTAGTCTTTTACTTTAGGTGCTATCTAAAATTTGATAACAAATATCCAATTCGTACCATGCCAATTAGTATTATACGTTGTCAAGCTACTATTCTAGAATCTTTCAAAGTTTCATGCATTAATGCAAAATATAGTGGTGTAGAAATTGTGAGTTATAATAAGATTATAGAATCTTAAAATTCAAACCTTTATGAACTATGTCTATTATAGTGGGCAAAAACATAGTTCATAAAGGTGTGAGTTATTGATTGTTTGATTGCTTCATCTATTATAAGTAACCAATTGTCTCTTTTTTTTTTCAATGTGAAGATATGCTAGTCTTTTACTCTATGTGCTATCTTAAATTTGATAATAAATATCCAATTTGTACCATGCCAATTGGTATTATACGTTGTTAAGCTATTGTTCTAGAATTTTTCAAAGTTTAATACATTAATGCAGAATATGGTGGTGTAAAAATTGTGAGTTATAGTAAGATTATAGAATATCAAAACTCAAACCTCTATGAACCATGTCTATTATGGTGGGCTAAAACATGGTTTATAAAGGTGTGAATTTTGATGGTTCATAATCTTGTTGTAACTTAAATTTTTTATACAATCATATTCTACTTTTATATATAAAAAAGATTCCACAATAATAAACCTGTTACAAACAATATTAATTGTCAAAGCACAAATAGGAATTGTTTTACCAAATTTGAGACAGTGTATAAAGCAAGCAATATGTCTCCAATTTCACATTGATATACAATGACAATCAAAGGCACACACAAAGCAAAGAAATCAAACATCTCGTTAGACACAAAAATGATAGAATAAAGTACCTCAGAAGCCCTATTTTTTATGGAAGGAAAGCTATTTTTATATATCACCAATTTATTTCAAATAAGCATTGAAATCCTTATTTATAGGAAATGAGCAAACTAATTAGATATCAGTCATTTGCTTAAAATTGACATCACATTTTTACCATTGTGATGACTTAAGATATTAGTTAAATGCAAAAATGACATGTAAATTGCTAATGAACTATCATGATAATTGAAAAGGACTTACACGATAATCATAAAAAACAAACCAATGCTATAATTTCAAGTTAATGAACTATCACGGCAATTAAAATAGACTTGAATGGCAATCATAAAAATAACTAATGTTGTAAGTTCCTTTATTAATTCTATTAATGAAGTCTTAATCTTCAATTCCATTTATTTAGAATTTTTCAATTTAATTCATTTAAAATTTATAAATTCATTCATTTAGACATCTTCACTTTTTCTATTTCATTCATTTAAACTTATTCATAAATGGCATGCATATCAAAATCCATAGTTACAAGAAAATGTCATCATATTAAATGCTGATTAATCTAAAAAACTATCATCTTTATATTTGTCACTTCCTTGTCAAAGGCTTTTCAATTTTATAGATTTCTATTATATAAACAACTAAATATGAAAAGAAAGTTATTTTTGAACTAATTTAGTACAAAACATTATATTTGTTTTGATATGTCTTTTCCTTGTTAATCTATATAATCCAAATGCATATTATAGAATTTTAAGTGAAAAAAATAAATATAAGTAAAGAGAAATAATTCCACAAATTTTAAAAATTTTAATTGTTATTACTTTGTTTATAATGAAAATATAAACAAATGAGTAAAAATATATTTGTAAATTTATATAAAATAACTATACTAAATCATCAATAAGTAAAGACTACACGTCTACATATAAATACACAAAAATAATAGAAAACCATTATGTATTAAAATCTTCATTCTCAATGCAAACTCCAACGTTGTAAAATTTCTCCATTTTGGTTATTCCATAAGAAATTAAAGAATATACAACTAGAAAAGTGGATAGAAGTAGAATGATATATCAACAACAATTATCATTTACTAACTCTTTTATTTCATATTCACTCCATGGAAAATGAGAAAGTATACAATGGAAAAGAAATGAAGGTTAAAGTTTTTCCATTGTACACTTTATGAAACCCTGAATAAAGGAAGGAAGTTCAAAAAAGAAATTTTAATTAGGAATCTCCCGAATAGAGATTCGATAAGGTAATTAAGTGAAGTTCGAGTAAATTATAAAGATAGTTTGAAACTACATCTAGCTAGAATTTTTGTAGAAAATGTATTAAAAACTAGTATGGGTTAAAATATAATTAAAAACTTAACACTAAGTTTGAAAATTTTTATATAAAAATTTAATAGAAAATTAAAGGCCAAGGTAACCCAAAAACCTAAAAATGAAGCTTGAATTTTGATTTTTAAAACCAAAAATAAAAATATAAGACCCAAGTAGAATCTAATTTTGTAGAAGAAGCTAGTGACAATTAGGTAAATAAGTAAAAAACTAAGAGCAATTGTTAGTGTGTGCATGTTTCTAAAAGATTAAATTTAGCTAAATTTAATTGATTTTAAAGAAATAATCTTTTAATTTTAGCCTAGAGAAAATGTACATTATATGCTTATTTATCAACAAATTTTTATAAAAAAAATAAGAAAAAGGTGGCTTATGAAGGAAGCCTTAAGATAGAAGTTTATATAAAGCTTTTGAGGGCATTTTTCTACTCCTCTTAGCCTAAAACCATGTGCTTTTTAGGTTTTTCTCTAGTAGGTTTCAATTCTCCAATAATTCCCAAGAGAGTCTCTAAGTAATACTATCAAATTCTTGTAAGATAATTTATGTTTTCTTTCATCTCCTCCAAGTTTTTATAAAAATCTTCTCTTCAAAATTCTTAAATCTTAGTTTATTTTAATGAAGTTACTCTTTTACTACTTTAAGAAATCTTTGAAAAGTTATCAAATCAAGGATTTAAGGTAAGTAGCTACTATATCTTATTTCCTTAAGTTCTCCCATGGAAAGAGAAAAATATTATGGTATATGCTGTTATAAGTGTTTAATAAAATTGTGGTATTGTATGGTCTGGTTTTAATATTGTATAAATGTTAATATAATGGTATAATGTTGGTAATTTAATGTTAAGGTTAATAGAAAAAGATTCATTAAGTCTTTCCTTAAAAAAAGATAATAAGATTATATTAAATTTAGAAACAAAACTTTTTAGAAAAAATCATACATGTTTCATTACTCCAAGGAAATGGAGATTAGAAATTATTAAAATTTTAATTTTTAATATTACAAATAGTGATAGGATAGATGTAGAAGAAATTGAAAAATTTTAGACTTATGAAAAGTGCATTTGTATAGTCTTTGATTATAAAAGCTTAAAATAGAATTTTAGATTCTATATGTAGAAACTTGGTACTACTTGTCCTATAATTTGATTAGGAAAAATTAAAAGTAATTAATGTTCTTTAGTTATTGATATGTTAGTAACTTTGCATGGAAATTTGATAACAATTAAAATTGATTTAGATGCCAATAAGACTCATTTTACACAATAACTTTAAAACTACCTAGAAATTGCAATTCTAAGTTTTTGGTTCTATATGAATAGTATCAACATGAAATTTTTGTAAAATAATTGAAGTTTTTTATCATTTAACATATTAAGGATAATGTATCAAAATTTGGTGATGATTAAAAGTGAATTGAATATTGGAAAGAGGCTTATATTACAATTGCTCTTATGCTATCCTGTTTTGAATTTTCTTGTTTTGGTATGGTGTGAACAATATTCAAAGGTAATGAAATTGTAAACAAATTGATGTTTGATAATTGTTAAAGTGTTAAAAGCTTTAGATAAAATTTTGGTGAAAATTTGAGATGATTTGGAAGCCAAAAAGACATTAAACCTTGGAAGTATTCATATTAACTAGCATATTTAATGTTTGATACTTCTCATTGAAAAATTTTGCAAGTAACTGAGAATTATGATATATTCAATAATATTTAAGTTATAAATTACTAGCCATTCAAAAGAATTAAGTGTTGTCATTATCTTAAATGGAAAGGTTGTATATTAATCTTAGATATAATGTTAGGGGATGTTGAAATGTGAATACACATTGGAATGGTAAAAATTTTATGGCATAGTTGATATTTTGATCATATCTTATGAAATGAATGAAATAAGTAATTGATGCTATGATTGACATTTTGATATTACTCACCTTAAATCTAATTTTCAAGTGAAAATATGCATCCTTTATAGAGAAAAAGAGAAATAGTAAGGATTGAAAGGATAAAGTTAGTGGCCTTGTGCCTAAGGTAGCGAGGAATAAGGCTAGACTAAAGATATAAGGAGAAACCTATGTGCTAACTATTGTCATTCTCTTTAATGAATTTTGAAAATATTATATATAAGAGCTTCAATCAAATTTTATTTTATACTATTATCTATATTTGATCTATTATGATGAAAAATCTTTGAAAAAAGGAAAAAAGTAGCCATTCATTAAATATTTTAATACTCACACTCTTTCTATTAAATTTTTATTTACAAATATGAAAAATTGATCCCACCAAATAGATTAACATTTGTGTGTGAAACCTCATCTCACTTTTTGGAATCTTTCTTACAATATTTCCATAGTGTCCCACTTAAAAGTTATATCTTCTAAGAGTACAATATATAGAGTCATATTTTAAAAAAAAATTGAACATACTTATATAAATATTATTTGGTATATGCAACCTATGTTTTAAACTTTTTTATGTGCACATAAGTAAAAAATTATTTTTCATAAGTGGTTATTTATATTTTTAGTAAGGTTTTGAAAATAAATGAGTTAGCATACTTTAAAGGCCTGCAAGGATAGTTAGTTAGTATATTAATATTAGTCAAGTATTTTTATATCAATCACGATACCCAAGAATCAAATCATGACACACACTCTCAATGAAAATGGAGTAAAAGATCAATAGTGATATATGTATCAAACTTATCATACTTAATAGTATATTGGAGAGATGTTAGAAAAATTCATATGGAAAAATAAAGTTAGAGCAAGGATTTATAAAAAAAAAAAAAAAGATGCCAATTATTAAACAAAATGAATGTTGCATGCTTTTGCAATTACTAAGGTGACTCCTTAAATGACTCTTAGTCAATGCTTGTTAACAAGGACCAACATCTTATGCTTCAACAATTTTCAATAAGGCTTTTGAAATATTTCTAGACAATGATTGTTAACTAGAATTGACATCCTATAATTTTGTAATTTCCAATAAGGCTTTTGAAATTCATTTTAGATAATGGTTGTTTATATAACTAATGTTGTAAGTTTCCAAGCAATATTTAAACACTGGTTGTATTCTTACTTGTTGTCTTAAATTTTCATATAATTTAAAAAATACCACTGCATTAAAATAAATGTCAATTTTGTTGTAAATCGACTTCTATCGATCAATGTAAATCATTAATTCTATACTAATGCAAGGGATTAACACTCCAATATTGGTTTGGATTTTGATACTTTGATTATTAATTTAATTTACTCTTAATTCATCTATCTTTTACTTCATTGTTATATTATTATTTTATGATTATTTTAGGTGATTAGTTGATTTCTCTTTATAATATGTAATTATATAGTTGATTGCAATTAATTCTTGTGCGTAGGTTAGTTCTTTTTTAATCATAATTAGAAGCAATTATGTGTTTAATTATAAAATTATAATCACCTAGGAGAATTAAAGGATAAATTGGCAAGATGTTATGTATAGGATTATTGATTTAATCTTTCCTATTTGTAAATTAATTGCTTTTGCCATCAATTTTGAGTTAATTAGAATTAGATGATTAATTTGTAATATTAATTGTAGGTTACTACAAGGTATCCGAGAAACCCATAGCTAAGTAGTTGAATTAGGAATAATCTTATTGATGTCGATGATAAATCTATAATTGGAGTGTAAAATTCCTTGAACTAAGCTTTTTTATATTCAATTTCATTTTATTTTAATTTCATTGTTCATTTTAATCTATTTTTCATATCCCCTATTTACATTTCATTTCTACTATTTGGCTTCTATACCTTCAGATACAATTCAAACTCATCACTTACTATCGTTTCTAGCAAGTTTAGTATTAATTTTGGTGTGAAACAAGGCACATCAAAATTTTGGTGTCATTGCTAAGGAATAGATTAGTTAATTTATGGTTATTTTTCTTTATTTGTCACATTGTTTATTTAGTTTTTGATATTTTTCAAGCTTCCTGATAATGCTAAGTAGTGAAATCTCCAATGGAATGTAAGGATTAAACTCTCTAATTCAAAGTTTTTTTCATGTTTTAAGAAAGATCAAGGGATTTATCCTTTGACCTTGGCATTTTTATACAAAAAAGAATTATTTGGTATTATCTTTTTAACTTTTTAGTATCTTTTTCTAATTTTTTTATTTTTTGATTCTCTTTTTTCATTCAATTTTTATTCTTCTTGGTATATGAATTGTTCCATTCCTAATTTTAACTTAAATTTTAAAAGATAATTAAAAACATATGAATTTTTATAATGGCCTTAATGAGGTACTAACATCTAGAATTCAACAATAACTTTCTAAGCTAACCTCTCTGGTTAGTCAATTAGTTGTAAGGTAGATGCAAGCAACTCAAATGTGTGATTTGTATTATATGATTGGACATCTTTATGATTTGTGCCTAGAATTTCAAAGATATGAACCACTTCAACTATTTCATTCAATGGAAAGATTTTCAAGCCCAAGTGTTACTATATTCCATATTCCAATCCTTACAACACAAACTAACAAGATCATTCAATTTATAGTTATGGTAACCCAATGGGTTAAAATCAATATCAACCTTTTGCTAAAGAATATCCATTAATGTATGGATCTTGAACCTCGAGGAAGAAACTTGAGGAACTTATTATGCAAGTTCAATAGAATATAATGCAATTCCAACAAGAGAGAAAATAGTTCTAACATGAAACAATGCCAAACTTAAAAAACATAGAGGCTTAAATAGACTAATTGGCCCTATCTATTAGTAAGTTAGAAAGCTAATATGTAAATCAGTTGCCTTCCACATTCCACCTAATAAACGGATTCCCAAAAAAAAAAAAGAAACCCACAATTCCTATATTCAAGAGTCCACACCTAAATTTAATTCTTTTACTAATTCCTTTATTTTTTTCCCTCTTTTTCCCTATTAAAGATGCTAAGAAAGAGGAAGAAGAAGAAGAGATTTTAGAGACTTTTAGTAAAGTGGAGTCAATATGCCCTAGAAAAAGATTGATGAAGAAAACATGGAAATTATTATGCTAAATGGCACATCCACCATAAAGATTGATGGAATGATAGAAAAATTCAAAACTTACAAAGTTATTGAAAAACTTCTTGAAGTTTATTCTAATTTTCTATTGACCCAGTAGATTTCCTAATGCAAGATGACTCTAATTTGAAAAGAAAGAATGATTTAAATTTGGCACTTAACAAATAGTTAATGCTTGGATTAGTTTTAGAAGTGAAACCACTACATGACCATTTGAAGTGTGCTTCATTGGAACTATTAAGGCTATATCTTATAAATTGAAGTTTAATTGAAGAAGTTACAACTATGTCTAGCCAAAGACATTAAAGAAATGCACTTCTTAAGAGATAATCCAAGTTTTCATATTTACTTTCTCTTTTATTTATCTTGTCATTTATTGAATGCGTGCGTTGCAACACAACTAAATTAATTATTATTGGTTTGCTATAAGTAATACAATATAGGGTGACAAATTAGGTTGTACCCTAGTGATCCCTTGAAATATCCTTTTCAAATAATTTACTAATAATGATTACTTAATTGTTTAAGCTCTTTATACACTAAAAATAGAAAGAATGAATGCAAATAGGTTCAAACAACATGCAGAATGCATAATAAAATATAAAACCAATTTTAGGACTTTAATATGAAATTAAAATAAATATATTAAATAAAATAAAATAAAACATAAAAGTAAAACAAAAAGGGAATCAATAAAGCAAAGTTGTTAATCTAAAGATTTAAGGTGCTTTTAGTATGAATTAGTTATAGATCAAAAGATATTCAACTATTCCAACTAATTTTTCAACCTTTAATTATCTAGAATGCCTGCAATAGTTTATGAATCCTATATTAGATAACCATTTAAAATTTGATCAATTAAGATTAGTTAAATTAAGAAACTACTATAATCCATAAAAAAGCTAAATTAAAATTAATTTAAAAATAAAATTTAATTAAATTAAGAAATTAATTCCAAAACTTTTAATTTAATCTCTCAACCCTCTATCCCCATATGAAAATTCATAATTAACTGTATAGAATGTAACATAAAAATAAATAAAGATTAGAAATCACAAAGTTAAATACTAATTATACCAAATCAATATTCAAGCAATTAGCATAAAGAATAAAGGAAAAAGAAAAATTAATTAGAAGAAGTTAATATTACAAATTAGGATCTCTTAATCCAATAGAAATGAGCCTTAAAATCCTTTAACTAACTAGAAGTTTAACCTTCTATGACTCAAGAATAAGAAACTAAAAAAAAATTATCCTACTAAATTGTGTAATGTCTAGAATCTCCTTACATTTTGAGATACAAACCTTATATTTGACTTGCTAACCTCCAAAATCTTATTAGACCTACATTATATGCCTCTTGGAGTTACAAAAATAGGGCCTTGTCAATTTTTAGAAGCCCAAAACCTATTTTACAAAGTAAAGAACTCTAAGAATTATAATAATGAAACTTCGCAGGTCTAATTATCACCTAATGTAAGATCTCTAAAACTATGTAGTTTCAATAAATCACAATATAAAAGTTATAAGGCCAAGTCTTAAGAAGCTTCAAACTCTAATTTGATATTAGTTAGACCTTTATAACTCTAGATATAACTCAAAAGGAAGCTGACTTAATGGGATAGAAACGTGGCTTCAAATTCTCAATTAAATAAGACTTTCCAAAAGTCCAAACTAGGCTTTACCCAAAACATAAAATTTATAGAGCTTTTTTTTAAACTTTCCAACAAAATAAATATCACCCCAATATAACATCCAAAACTTAAGATATAGCTAAAAATATAAAACAATATAAAAATCTCCCATTAACTAAATAAATTTAAAACATTGTAAAACTAATCTCAAATTATATAACAAAGTCAATTCTATAAATCAAGTATATGTAACATACTAATTGGCATGAAATAGAAGATAATAATATAGATAAATTCTTACACATCAATCTTTGCTAATGATTGAGGATAATGTAATTTTAGTGTAGAGGGAGAAAATTTTAGGCTTTCCTTTATGTTTTCTTTTAAGTCTTCATATTTCCTTTTGTGTTTTTAAGTTTTTTTAAAAATTAAAAAATTTATTTTTCACTTTTTTTAATCTTTTTAAGTCATTTTAATTGCTTTCTAATAATGAAAACTTTGAATTTTTCTTGAGTAGGAATCAATATGAGTTTGATGGATTCATAAGATGATTGAATGAAATTGTTTTACTTCTTGAAATTGATTAATGTAGTGATAAATTTTAAATTAATAGACTAAATTTGGTGGGATGACATCTTTTATGAGATGTTAAACCTTATATTAAGCATATATGCTATTCTTTTTCCTTCTTGTATGTAATTTTCTTCCATGGAATTTATTTCTCTAAAACTTACTATAATTCTTTTTAAGATTATATTTGCATATGCATGCACAAAAATGATAAAAACATTCTTTATTTAAGTTAGTACCAAATAGTCTACCTTAAAATTTTATCTTTACTGAATCCCTTAAGCCTAATTGCCTTTTATTTGTTCTTTAGTCCATTAATATATTTTCTAATAAAAAAATCAATATCTTTATCTAACTTAAAGATTAGTAGAGTATTTGAATCTTTGTAAGATAAGTTCTTGAATAAGTATAGGGTGTGTGTGTGTGTGTTTATTGTGAAAAATCATCAACTTTAATTTCAAAGTGTGGTTAAAAAAAGAAGAAAATGAAAATGAATGATGAAAATAAAAAAAAATAGAAAAGAAAGAAAAAAAGTTGATAAGTATTTAGATTAAAAAATTAACTTATTGTGTTGAGTCATAATTGTTCATAATTTGTTTATATTTTAATGGTTTAAGTACTTTATTGATTTATTTCGTTTTTAATCTTCATATCTTCAATTTTTCCTTTTTTTTAGTCCATTATAACTTGAATTAAGTCCTTTTAATTTATCTTGTGCATGTCATTTGAGTAGTGGATATTAGATAATAAATAAGCCAATAATAGAGTAATTTCATGGAACTAGACACTTGAGAGTTGGAGAATAAATAATGTAAGAATCTATCAATTTAATCTATCCTTTTTTATTAAAGTTGCTATAAGAATTAATTTTAAATTTGTCAAGATTTTTATTCATTATATGTTATGATTCTTGATAGCTTTGATTGTCCTTTTCCTTGTGAATTTATTGATTTTAAAGTTTTTAGAAAGTATATATTTTATTCATAAATTTTAAATAAAGTTATCTCTATCCAAGGTTATATAAGGAAATTTCATGTGCAAGATATTGTCTTTATTATTTCCTCTTATTTTATGCCTTTTAGTGTATTACATATGCTTAATTTTATAGAATTAGCTTTATTATATGATCGGATGATGATTTTTCAATTATTTAAAATTATTTAGTTAAAGTTAGATTTTACACTATTCTAGACATTCAACTATCACTTAAATACCATATACCCAATTTATATGATCTTTACATCATTGAAAAGTTAAGAAGGGATTCTAAAACATTTATGTTTAGGTCGAAGTCTAATTTTGACACTTGGAATGTCAAAAATGGTCATTAAGTTAAGGCTTTATTTTTGCCTTCATTGGCCTTGTCTTAGTTTTTAAGCTATGTATGGAGCTCTAAGAGTCTAATTGAGGCAAAACTAATGCCCACAATTAGATAAATCTGGCCTAGCAAATTTCATGTTTAAAGTTTAGTAAAATTACACCATTTTAATGGTTAAACTTGAGTTCAAATCTAAGTTATGAATTTCAATTACAGCAAATGCTATTAATAATCTAATTTACGAATTAGGCTATAAGCTTCTAAATTGGGTAAGGCACTATTCTTTGTAACCTTTGGAGGCATATCTACTCAGTCCATTAAGTTTTTTAGCTTAAGGAATCAGATTTAAGAAGTTTTATGCCTTTAAAAGCAATTCAATCTTTCTAGACAACAAACATTCTTTTCTTTCTTTTCTCTTGCAATCACTTAGCCAATTCTTCTTATCAATTCAGGAGATTAACACTCTAATATTGATTTGGATTTTGAGATTTTGATTATTAATTTAATTTACTTTTAGTTCATCTATCTTTTACTTCTCTATTCTACTCTTATTTAATAATTATTTTTGGTGATTAGTTGATTACTCTTTATAATCTATAACTATATAATTGATTGCAATTAATTGTCACGTGCACATTAGTTGTTTTCAATCATAATTAGTAGCAATTAGATGTTTAATTTTTCATATATAAAATTATAATCACCTAGGAGAATCAAAGGATAAATCACTAGTTACTTATGTGGAAGATTGTTAATTTAGTCTTATTCATGAATTGATTGTTTTTACTGGTTGATTAGGGATTGGTATCAATTTTTAGTTAATTAAATTTAATTGATTAATTTATAATATTAATTGTTGGTTACTACAAGCATTTGGGTAATCCATAACTAAGTAGTTGAATTAGGAGTAATCTTATTTATGTTGATGATAAATGTGTAATTGGATTATGAAATTCCTTGAACTAAATTTTTTATATTTTGTTTCATTCTATTTTAATCCTATTTTTTATGTATTTTAATATGTATTTCAAAACCCCTTATTTACATTCTATCTATACTAATTAGTTTCTATTCCTTTGAGTATAACTTAGACTTGCCACTTATTATGATTTTGAGCAAGTTTAATATTAATTTTGTTGTGAAACGACACGAATCAATTGTTGTTTGCAGAAAGTCACTGTACATTAAAGGCATAAAACCCATGTTAATCTAACTTCTCTAGACTACAAAATCTAATGGACCAAGTAGATATGTCTTCCAAGATTACAAAGAATGGAACTTTGCATAAATTGGCAGGTCATAATCTAATTTATAAATTAAATTACTAATGGTGTTTACTATAATAAAATTTTGCAATTCATTTGATAGCTAAAGTTTAACCACTAAAATAATGTAATTTTGTCAAAATCAATTATGAAAGTTGTTAGGGCTGGTCTTATCTATTTTGGGCATTGATTTCACCTTAAATGAACTCTTAAAGCTTCATATATCACCTAAAAATCTTGATTGGATTAAATAGGAAAAAAATAAAGCTTCAATAAATAAATAATTTAGGTTTCTATTTTGTTTAAATTATAATTTCAATTTACTAAATGTAATGATTTTTTATATTTTTTTTATTTTACTTAGATTACAATTTGTCCATACTTATAATTTATTTTGTATAATATAATTTAGATACGATGGAACTTAAATAAAATTGAAATATATACATAACAGTGACAACTAACTTGCAAAAAAGTATGGAACAAATATCAATATCTTGTAATTTTCTAAAAAAATATATGACAAATATTTTTGAAATTTAAGAAGTATTAATAACAAACATGCAAATTCATTCTATAATAATATAAGAAAAAAATGCAAATTACCTATCAATTTTAGGATGGTTTTATTTTATCTTACCAACTTTAGAAACTTGTAAATCAAATCTTTAAATTGTTAAAAAAAAAAAAACTTACAATTAACATTCATAATCTACTTATGTATCTTTTTTTTATTAAATTACATTATTTTTTAAGAAGCTTCTAAATAAGAAACATAATATTATGTATATTTATTTATTACATCATTTTTTGGCATAATTTCTATGTTTTATAATTAATAGAAATTAAATTGAATATATATAATTTTAATTAAATATTTAAAAATAAGTTACAAAATGATATTCAAAAAATGTAACAAAATAACATATATTAATATTGTGATTCTTATTTATAAAATTAATAAAAAAAATTAAAGTAATTAATAAATAATTAAATAAGTGAATGATAAATAATTAATTATAAATTTTTTATAATTTAAAGGTTCGATTTGTAAATTTTTAAAATTAATGAAATAAAATGCAATCACTTCAAAATTAGTGAGGTAATTGACATTTTTCTGATATTATAATCTTTTGTACTAAATCAATTTTGAGTCGGTAGACATCTGATAATTCTTGCGAATGATTGAATTCATCTTTCTGAATGCACAGAAGGAGAGCATGATGAGTTCGCCTTAGCGATATTGAATTTCAATTGAGTAGGGTTGAATTATGATTATGATTGCAGAGGAGATTGCCTTCTCCCTTCTTCTTTTCTTTTTTTTTTCCCCCCTTAGTCCAAATCTCTTTTCAAAAGTACTCATTTTTTTTATTGGAGGCTACGGCATATCATTATTGATGCACTAATATATTAGTACATATTTAATTATATATTAAATTTATTTTTAACCAAATTTAACATATTATATAATAATATATCAACAATTAAATCTAGTAATATACCAATACATCATTACATTAATAATATATCGTAATTATTTTTTATCAATAATTATTTGTCTTCCAAAGAAGAAAAAAAAGAAATCATAATGTCAACATAATTGATGCAATATGGATTAAGGAGATGTTTGGCAACTAACAGTTTCAATAATTTTTTATTAATTTGATCAAAATCAACTGATTAATTTAATAATTAATTAATTTTAATATTTAACAATTAACCGATTTAATTAGTTAATTACTTTCAAATCAGCTATTTTCAAAATGGTGGGAGGGCCTTTTGAGTTGGCCAATCTAGAAAAAAGATAAAATTACTTCTAATAAATTTTGATATTTTTCATTTTGTCCTTTCTAAAAGATTTTAAAAAATTTAATAATTATGAAAATTATATTAATTTAATTTCAAAGAAATATCTAATATATAGTAAATTATAATAATATATTATTTACAATAAAATTTAATATACTAACTAATATATATAATTTAAAATATTAAAATAAAAGAATACTTAAATAACTCATAAAATATATTCATATCTTTATATATTATTTTATATACAAACAACTAATTATAAATAGTAAATTTTATCAAGCATTTTTATTCAAATAGCGAATATGATCAATAAGTCAAATCAGTTAATACAATTAGTTATCTGCTAAAAGCTAATTCAATCATTTAATTACTAATATAATCAGCTAGTTATCAAATAAGGCATAAGTATAATAACGTTTTCACTTTCTTCCATTCATGTAAGGGGAGCAAAAAGTTAGAAATTAACTTTACCTAATTCTATAATCAATCTAATTGGTGTAACAGTAACGAGCTATTACATTAATTTCTATGTATATATTTAATATAAGAGAGCGTCAATTTATGATTAATAAAAATTAAAAAATTTTAGAATTGTTAACATTTTAATAGGTTATGTGGATGAATTTGTTCTTTAAATAGTAATTATAACTCAAATAAAATATTTTATAAAGAAAGCATACTTTTATAATAATATTCAAAAAGTATAGTCAATAATAATTATTCCTACTCTTGTTTTGTAAAGAAATTTACCTTAATTTTTCTTTAAAAAAAACTAACATCACAATGAAAAATGTTTTTAAAGTAAGCACAACGTTAAGAAATAATTTTTCAGGATTGACTGCTAGGCATCACTAATAAAGTAATGCAAATCTACACCACTAAATGGCACAGGATCTGCCATTTAGGTTGCATGAAATAGAGTTAACACATATTTGCAAACCTAATGCATTGCTAGACCCATAGCATGGGTGCTAATGAATAAATTATATATTATCATTTTCACCCCAAACAAATTAACTAATTGTCAAAATATTACAGGGGCTAAAGTAGACTATGAGGCCATCTTATTTTCGGCCCAAATAACTAATTTGAATTTTGAAGCATAGGCAACAAACAAGAAAAAATCAAGTCAGTGTCATTTGATACAATTTATCGAGTGAGGTACCCGAAACTTACTTTCTTTTATTTAAATGTACCCGCGTATGAAAATTTACCATAATACTTAGAAGACAAAATGACACATTTACAATGCATTTCAAGAAAACTAAAAGAAATAAAATAGAAACCTCTTTTGCCACACATTAAAATTGAAAATTTTTTAATTTAATACAAATAAAAAATAAAAGACTAAAAACTTAAAAGAATTAAAATTGAAGAACTCTTAACTTTATAAAAACTAAATTAAAATAAAATTTTAATTATAAATAAAATTTATAAAAATTTAATTTTTTAAGAATTAAAATAAATTTTTAGTTAAAATAAAAATAAAAATAAGTAAGAACTTAGAGACACAGTAACATGTCATTATTTAATAATTTGATATTAATTAGACTTGATTTATCTATTTATTTAAGATTTTTAGTTGGTATTATTGTTTGGAAACGAAATAATAATATGTTACTATTTGGAGAATAAATAGTAACATATTATTATTTAGCAATACGGTTATTAATTAGACTTGATTTATCTATTTATTTAAAATTTTTTGTTAGTATTACTATTTTGAAATGATATAGTAACATGCTCTTCCTTGACAGTTTGATTGTTAATTAAACTTAATTTATCCATTTATTTAGAATTTTTTATTGGTGTTACTATTTTAAAATGAAATAGTAATATATACTTTTTTAACAGTTTAGTTGTTAACTAGACTTAATTTATCTATTTATTTAAGATGTTTTATTGGTGTTACTATTAATTAGACTTAATTTATTTATTTATTTAAAATTTTTTGTTAGCGTTACTATTTTAGAATGAAATAATAATATGTTACTATTTGGAAAACAAATAGTAAGACACTTTTTTTAAAGGTTGATTGTTAATTACATTTCATTTATCTATTTATTTAAAATTTTTAATTGATGCTACTATTTTGGAATAAAATATTAACATGTTATTATCCGAAGAACAAACAGTAACATACTGTTATTTTGACAATTTAGTTATTAATTAGACTTGATTTATCCATTTATTTAAAATTTTTAGTTAGTATTATTATTTTGAAATGAAACAGTAACATCCTCTTCTTTATCAGTTTGGTTATTAATTAAATTTGATTTATCCATTTATTTTGAATTTTTAGTTAGTGTTACTATTTTAGAACGAAATAGTAACATGTTACTGTCTGAAGAATAAATAATGATATGCTGTTGTTTTAGTAATTTAGTTGTTAATTAAATTTAATTTATTCATTTATTTAAAATTTTTTATTGGTGTTACTGTTTTGAAACGAAACAATAACATATTACTATTTGGAACACAAATAGTAACATGTTATTATTTGATAATTTAGTTATTAATTAGACTTGATTTATCCATTTATTTAAAATTTTTTGTTAGTATTACTATTTTGGAATGAACAATAACATATCATTGTTTAGCAGTTTAGTTATTAATTAGACTTCATTTATCTATTTATTTAAAGTTTATAGTTAGTGTTACTGTTTTGAAATAAAATAATAACATGTTACTATCTGGAGAATAAATAGTAACAATTATTATTTGATATTTTGGTTGTTAATTAAACTTAATTTATCTATTTATTTAAGATTTTTTGTTAGTGTTACTGCTTTGAAATGAAATAGTAACATGCTCTTCTTTGATAGTTTGATTGTTAATTATACTTGATTTATCTATTTATTTAATATTTTTATTAGTATTACTATTTTGAAACGAAATAATAACATATTACTATCTAGAGAATAAAAAATAATATGTTGTTATTCAAAAATTTTGTTGTTAATTAGAATTGATTTATCCATTTATTTAAAAAAATTTATTGGTATTATTATTTTGAAATGAAATAGTAACATATTGTTATTTAGTAATTTGATTGTTAATTAGACTTGATTTAACCATTTATTTAAAAATTTTGGTTGGCATTACTGTTTTGAAATTAAACAATAACATGTTATTGTCTGGAGAACAAACAGTAACATAATATTAGTTGACAATTTAGTTGTTAATTAAATTTGATTTATCCATTTATTTAAAAATTTTTACTAGTATTACTGTTTTGGAATGAAACAATAACACATTACTATTTATAGTAACATATTACTATCTAAAGAAGAAATAATAATATATTATTATTTAATAATTTAATTATTAATTAGACTTAATTTTTTTATTTATTTAAAATTTTTTATTAGTGTTACTATTTTAAAATGAAACAGTAATATATTAATATTTAGTTAGCAAATAATAATATATTGTTCTTTAACAGTTTTATTTATTAAAAAAATTATTATAACACTACTAGACATCAAAAGAATTAGGGATAAAAAATTTAATATAGGATTCGAATGAATTTAAATTAATAAGAACAAAATCAAAGTTAAAAAAATAACAAGAAAATGAAGAAAAATTAAGAAAAGTCATTGAAAATGGCCTTTTTTTTTTACCAACCAAGCATATGACAAGCAAGGAGATCGCCAAAAGTTACATAAAATTAAAAAAATTGGCCCAAAATGAACAACCGAGCTTAAAGTTATGATCATTTAAAGTTTTGAACTTAATTACACATTTTTTACAAGTTGAACTTCGCTAAATCCAAATTTTCTTGTTTTCTATCGAAAGATCATGGGAAGATGAATAAAAATAAGTAGTCATATGCAAAAATAGATTAATTAATCATAAAGTTATGCCTTTCCAAAATTTCTAATTTATAGCCGTATTCTCTTAGTTAAAAAAAGAATATTTTAGAAATATAATAATAATAATTTATAAAACTAACATCTATTTAAAATAAAGATCAACACTAGTATCTTGTTGAAAAGAAGTTTAGAAAGCGATACTATAATGCAATTTACCAAACAACAATCCCTTTTAATAGAAACATTATAAAATGTCTTCACAAAGAAAAAAAATTAATAAAATGTGATTAAAGAAAATAACACAATAAAAGAGGAAAATATATATTAATAAAAAAATTTAAAAGTATAAAATGAAAAATAGTGGAGTCTATCAATTAATGTTATTGAATTAAACAATTTGATGGAACCAAAAAAAAATATGGATACTATAATTTTAATGTGATAAATTTAAATGTAAAATATTTTCAATGCAATTTAAAATTTACATTGATAGATGGCAAAATATTAAATATTATAATAGAAATTAAATATATATAAGAAATTACAACCTTATCAACCAAAATTGTATAATAATTTAAAAATATTTAACTTCTATATATAATTCACACTTTAATTGCAAAGTTGTGAAGGATATAATATTTTTATCAACATCTCAAGAGTATGTCGAGATAAAAAATTTTAATAAATACCAAAGCATAACTCTAACAACAAAATTCAATTTTGGAAAGACAACATAGTTTACAAAGTAAGCTAAAATTATAACTATAATAATATACAAAAAGCAATACACTATAACTATTGAATTTTATAATATTTCACTAAAAGATATATATTAATCTCAATACAAGAATATAATACAATAGCATATAATTTTTTTAACGTTGTCATGTTTCATAAACTCTAAAATCATTAAAATTATTAAAATTTAAAGAATTGAAGTACTTAAAACATATGAAATAAATATTTTAAACTTTCTTTTTTAAATTAATACTTTTTTTTTGGTGAATTAAAATCAAGTACTTTTCTTTCTTTTACACTCTTTCTCCACCCTTCTCAATTCAAATTTAATACCTTATATATAAATATAGCAGTGCTCTAGTAAACTATTATATTAGAAGTATGCTATAATCATCTTTATGAAATCCAAGCGGTAAATTCATATTTCCTTAAAATTAGATATTGAAAGCAGAACAAGTTGTTTAAACGAATCCTGACCTTAGATTTAATGGTGGAGATCTATAAATTCTACACTTTCTTATTAGTGCAATGGCCATAGAAGGAAAGGGATTCCCTCCTGTAACTATAACTATAGTTGTAAAAAGGAACTATTGATATGCTATGGGCTCCTAATATTATCAGTGGGTCCCATAGCAAATCAACGAATTCTTTTCGTAACTATAACTATAGTTATGGGAGGGGAGTAGTTGAGGGAGGGGATCCCAATCCAGACAAAGAAAGAAGTCTATCCCCACAACATTTTGGGACACACGTATCCATTTAAGATTTTCTATTGCAATTCATCAAGATATTAGAAATTATAATTAATTTCTTTCTATTAAAAATGACATATCAAAATATTAAAAAGTATGAATTAGGCTCTTGTAAAATATAAAATATATTATAAAAGATAAATTACATCATTACAATTTTTAATAAGAAAAATAAGAATTCAAAGTTTTATAAATAAGAATAATAAGATTCATGAGCACAATGTCAATTGGTAGATAGGTGACGACAAACATGTATATTTCCTTTTTTGTAATATTCTTACTTTCATTTTTATATATTCACTCCCTGCTCATTTTTTCTTACAAATTATGATATCCATAGAATTATGAATTTCACTGTTTATTAGGAGGAAGTGAATACTAACTCCCTAAAAGGAGAGTGCAAGTAGCATATTTTTCTTTTTTTTCTACTATGTAGAGAAAAATTACATTTTACTCATATGTAATTCAAGTGATTTTTATTTAATCTACATGTATTTTCAAGCATTATAATTCATTCGCTTGTACTTTCTAATATTAATACTTTGTCCATCTAAATTTTTTCATCCAATTTTTAATGAAATATTTCATAACAAATGGATTAAACTGAACTTGAAAGAAATTAAAAAAATAAATTATATTTTTTTTCATACTTATATGTACTAATATGTAGAATTCCTAATTGGGACTAAATAAATATTAATCATATCATGTTAATTTTGATCTACAAATGATATGTTATTGTTATGTACTTTATAAAATTATTATTAATATGATATACAAATTTTGTTACCTAGAAATGTCAAGAATCTTAGTTGATTTTTTTATGTGTCATGTATTGTAATGAATTATTTTTCCCATTTAAGATGTATTATTAAAATAAGAAGATAAGACTAATATATTTTAATTCCTGCAAGAATTCTTAAAATTAATTCACATAAATATAAAAATTATACTTTATTTATACATGGTTTCACCTTATTTTACTTAACTCAATTATTATAGAATTTTCTATTAAAAATTTAGATAGAAAAATGTTTAAATAGGTAAGATGTTAATAATAGAAAATATATGTAAGAAAATTATAATCTTGAAAAATACAGATGAATTAAGTGAAAATCAAAAAAATATATATGATAAAATATAATTTTCCCTAAATATTAATGAGTGAACACTTGTGGTTTATTTGGATGAAGGGAAATAGAAGGAAGGGAAAAGAAAAGAAAGGTTATGTACTTGCCTTTCATTTTATCAGGGACTTTTGTTAAGGGATGGAAAAAATGAGAGTTTATAACCAACTCTTTGAAACTTTTCACTCCTTAATATATTTATCTCTCTCCAAATTGGAAAGATTTAAAAGGTTATTTGTTTAATTTATAATTTTAATCCTATTTTATTCTTTAATTTATATTTATATTTTTAATATATCATTATTGTTTTCATTCAAATAAAAAATATTATTTACATTCTTTTGAAAGGTATTTGACATGTAAAAAATACAAATTATAATTGAGAAATTTTTAATAAAAAATATAAGATTATATTTGTTATTTTTTATAATAATTAGATCTAATAATTATAATCCATAATTATTTACCCCTGCACATCCATTCTTATTATGACCCATATATATTGGCTTTAGGATGAATGTAAGTTAAATTATTTTTATATTGTCAAATAAAAGGTACATTATAACTCATGATAATTTTTTCATAAACTTGTTTAGTAATAATTATAATATTATTATATGTTAACTTACTATTTCATTTTTTATAGAGAGAAAATATCTTATATATAAGAAATTTGGATGGACATATTATTTTAAAACTTTTTAACCATTATAAAAAAAATTATTAATAAATAAGTTGTTAAAATAGATAAAATTATAAAATTACACCCTAATTATAAATTTTAATTTAATTTTTTATTATCCCTTCTTATATAAATTTAAATATTCAAATAAAGAGAAGTAAAATTGTAACTTAATCATTTATTCTTTTCCTTTTCTTTCATTTCCTTTCTTTCCCATTGTCTTTCTTTTCCTCCCTTCCTAAATATTAATTAATAACGCCTTAGATGAGAGCAAGATATAAGTGAAACGGGGTCATTTCTCAAGAAGATAAGAAATACGAATGACAACATCGCAAGAGTTTGTTGTTTGATGTTAGGAGTGGCAACATAAGAGAGGCTACAAGGAATGAAAGAATGGCGGCTTTTTGACCCTACTTTGGGAAAAACAAATTCCTATAACCCCACGCCGTCAAAACAAATATCCTAAACCCTTCAATTTTTTTTTTAAAAAACACTGGATCATGGGGAGGGGCTCCACGTGATCAGCGGTCACAAGCAGCCCCTCCAATGACCAAATTTTAAAAAAAAAAAAAATTTTGACACCCATCCAAGATTATTCCTTAAGTTTCTTTGTTTTTTCTTCCTTCTTTTTATTAGATTTTCACACTATTTTTTTTTAAATTTTTAATATTTTTTAATTTTTAACCCTTTCTTTATTTTATTTATAATTTTTAGTTAATTTATATTTAATTTAATTTTTTATATTTTAAATATTTATTTAATATTAATTAAGCAATTATCTAAATAATAAACAATAATAATAATTCTTTATAAGGTTGTATAATATATTTAATATAATGAAATTAGTAGTTATCGTAAGATCATTGAAAAAATTATTAATTCAATAAATATAATTTTTTATAAATATCTTGTAAACCTATTATTTGAAAATTTTAAGTCACAAAAATAAAATTTTAAATAATATTTCACCATACTATAATGTATATATATATATATTAAAATCATCAACTATACATGAAATAAGAAAATAATCTGCAATAAAAAAATAAACATTTGATGAGTAAACTACGTTAATCCATAATATGAAATAATTTAATTTAAAAAAATAATTATATTTAGATCATATATTTTTAAGAAATTTGTAAGGAAAAATTGCAATATTATAATACATTATTTAATTTTCATTATATTACACATAATATTTCATGTTATATAGATAATAAAAATGAAGTATGCATTAAAATTTTTAATTTAATACTTAAGAATAAAGTGTTGAATTATGTGCCAAAAAATTATTAAAAATTTATATTTTACAATGTTAGATGAAATATCTAATTATTTAGGGTAGTGAAATATTAAGTATAAATTTAGCTAAATTGAAGTTGTAAGCTTCAATTTTGCTAAAATTTAACAAAGTAGAATTTAATTATTTTATGGTGAGTTGAAGGTCATTTTTTACCCTAACATTAAAAAAAATAATAATTAAAATAATTTTAACTAATAAAAAAATTAGTTAAATTGATAATACTATTGTAAAAGTTAATTACATTTTTAATGACTTATTATTTATTAACTTCAAAACTTGTAATTTGGTATTCCATAAAAATTCACTTGAGCTCCTAAACTATATTTTACACCTATAATAACTAAATGATTCGTATTTTTATATAATTAGAATAACCAATATTTTAAGTAAACTAATTGTTTTTCTTAATTTAAATTTATATTTTTTTATTTAATTGGATCTAATTTTCTAGAAATGTTTATTGAATTTAGTCAAGGACATAGTTACCGAATTGATTTTACGATTGATTAGAGAGACATAATGCGATAATGGTAATGAAGTAATTAAATAAATGAATTTGATCAAATGTTACAATACAATTCTGATATGATTAGTCACCAAAATAATGGCTGCCAGTCCCACATTGAGGGCATTGCCTTATTCATCGCAGTTGTTGAGCAAAAGTACTGTGCTGTTCGTTGTCATCATCATCTGCTTGAGTGGGGCGGGTTTGAACCATAAAGGGTGGAGAGTTCAAATCTCATGGAGAAAACTGAAATGGTGGTATAAAGTTTCCGAGGATGTAAAACCCTTATTGCTGCTGGTCTAGGGATCCACTGGCGTATTCAGTAGCGAATGCAAACGAGTTAACAAATAACCCCATCAATGAACCGGGGGCTTATGAAGTTGAATGTGAAGGCGATGGGGTGAAGAATGATGAATGTGGAGCATCATAATGGTATTAAGGTGGTGGCGTGAAACTGTATGAAGGCCCAACATCTACATCTGTGAAGAATTATGCTAAAGGGGTATCACTTGATGAACCTGCACCTCTTACATCAGCTTGCATAAATGGAGAGGTATAGGATGAAAAGGCTCCTGCTTGTGTCACCACAAGCTAACCATACGAGATACTTTCGTCGTCATCCCCTTCCTCGGGCAAAATAAGATTTCTATAAAACATGAATCAATGGCTTCTCCTGCCACGCTTAGGTTCAAGAATAGGTGGTCTTAGTAATTCTGTAGCGTGGTCAACAGGTTGGGAAGTTGTCATATCTTAGTGCTCTCCTAGTTCCCGTAGCATGCGGCCACACTCTCGATCCACTGTCTATCTGAATTGGTCGTATGGCTGAAAGGGAGAATCTTCAACGTTGAGCCGACATAATCTCTCAGCTACATCATCCTGTTGAGAAGTTTCATAATTATAACTTAATGCTACCATAATGTCAACATGTAAGCATAAAACTTTATGAATGGTAAAATGTTACCACAAATCCTAGACCACCACTAATTAGATGAATCTACCACAAATTTTGTAACTGCAGATGAAAGGTTGGTAGTGGAATAAATAGGAGTGGGAGAAATTACACAAAAATTTTTGAAGGATTATGAAAGGGACGGTATACTTGATGCTAGAGTAGTTTGAAGGGTTGAGGGGTTTATATTGAGTAAGGGTAGGGATCTGGGGGAGGGGTCATGCATGAACAGGAGGGGAGAGCTTAGGGAGGGGTCACGGGTGTACTCAGGGGCACCACATGACAGTCCCCTTTGTCAGCCAGGGGAAAGGTGACTGTCATGTGTCGCGCCGGGGAGAGAGCACGCACGCGGGACGGACGTGTGGACAGCCTGCATGGTCAGACCAGCTAATCACGCATGATCAAACCGCGTGACTAGTGGGCCTAGTAGGCCTGCTGATCACGTTGTCCTAAACTGCGTAATCAGCCCAACCTTATCACGTTGTCCAAAGACACGTAATTCAGTATTTAAAAAAAATTAAGTGTTTAGGGCAATTATTTTGTTGGCGTATCCCGATCAAATGATTTTCAAATTAAAGTATATCGATCCTTTTACCCTCTGATGGCAGCGTAACGAGGCAAGACTATAGCACTCTAGATAAATCTGGGGTCTATCAACCCTAGACACGTGGTAAAATGAGAAGGTAGTAGGATAAATTAAGGGCAAGATCTAAATAATAGATGATCCCTCTTCCTTCCTCATAAAAGACAAAAGTTCAGTAGGGAAGCACACCAATCTATGCAACAATTCTGCATTTGTATTTTCTGTCTAACGTGTTCAGCGGCCGCTGGCTTGCATTCATTTTTGTTGTTTATTTTGTTTTAATTTTAATTTTATTATTATTTCATTGTCCTGTACTTATGTGGAAAATTTTGATACAATTACGTTATAGGCCTTTTTTTTATGGGGCTACAGCAAATTATGATTATATATATAAGGGTGCATTTAAAGAGTATAATAATATAGGATAAAATATGATAAATAAATATAATAGTATAATATAAAATAATAAAATATAATATTATCATATTTTTTTATAAATAAATAATTTGATAATATAAATTTATATTATCAAATATTTACTGTTAAATATATATAATATGATAATATCAATATTTTTATTCAAATAAAATTAATCTCATTTTAAAAATAATTGAAATTACTATTTACAATATAATAAATAAACAATTAAAATTCAGAAATAAAATCAACATGTCAAAATATTCACATATGACTTTGTGTTTGATCGTAAAATTATATAACTTTTTTCCATATCACTTCACATAAAATCTCTATTAATTGAAAGTTAGTAATTAATAAGTTAATTAATAATTTAATAAGCATTTTTTAAAATTTGTTATTGAACTACCTAAAAATATAAAAAATATTTTAATATAAATGGATATATAAAATAATTTAATTTATATTTATTTAAATTTAAATTTGATCTATTGTTAAAAGTATAAAAAAATTTACACTTTCCATAGATAAAAAAATGACACCTCATTAAAAATATTATTAAAAAGTTAATAATTTTTCTAGTATTTTGATAATTTTTATTGACATTATAACATATACATAAGTATTAGTATAAAATTGATTTACACTAATAATAAATTAAATTTGAATTTAAATTATATATATTTTGAGTTCAAATTATATTGATGTAATCAAGATATTCAAAATAAAAATATAATTATTAATTATATTTTATGATATTATATATTTATCTATTCAATCACTAATTTTTATTTATTTATTTCATGATAAGAATATAATTATTTAAAACTTAATTAATTATAATTTATAATAATATTTATTTATTTATTTTTATATTTGATTATTGAATATATACTAAAAATTAGTTTACATAATTAAAGTGTAAGTTGTTAATTAATTAGAAAATGATGGATAATTTTTTAAAAAAAATTCATAAGTTATAAATTATTTTACAAAACTTAGTCAAACAATAGTTTTTTTTTCTAATAAATTAGTGTACCAAATATGTGTAAGAGTTAACATATAATTTATTAATTTGTAATTTATTTGATATTCTACCACACTTATAGTAAAAGGACTAAAAGATCGTTTGATTCATAGAATTAATATGAGAAATACAATTTGTAAGAAAGTGAGAAATTCTTTAATCATTTGATTAATCATTAATTACTAAAATGAAAATAGTAGAACTTCTCTAGAGAGTTTTATTAGGAGTTCTACTTCCCATAAATTATGAAAAATTACTTATCACCCTTTTAGGAACAATAATTTTTCACAAATATCATTTTAGTTAACTTCAAAGTATAAAATTATATTTTTATAGTATATTATATTAATAGTTTAATTCATTTTTAAATCAAAACACTTTTTGTTTCTTAAGACTCATGAATGTTCCATGCTTAATATGCAATCAAAAATATACATAAAATTAATTGTCTTAATTAGACATGTAAATAATAATATCAATTAATTAAGTACTGATTAATTACTAGCTCATTAGTAAAAATTATTAATTTTTTAATAATGTATTATTTTTTAGTTATTGATAATATAAAAAATTTTATACTTTAGATAATAAATCAAATTTAAATTCAAATAAATATAAATTAAATTATTTTAAATATTTATTTATATTAAAATATTTTTATATTTATTAAGTAACACAATAATAAATTTTATAAAACACTTCTAAGACCATTAGTTAATTTATCAACTATTAATTGCTAACTTTTTGTTAATAAAAATTTTACACGAAACTATATGAAAAAAGTTATGTAATTTTACAATCAAACACAAAGTCACATGTGAATATTTTGCACATCTTAATTTTATTTCTAATTTTTAATTGTTTATTTATTATACTTGGATAGTAATTTCAACTATTGTTAAAATAAAATTAATTTTATTTAAATAAAGATGTTAGTATTATCATATTATATATTTAATAATAAATATTTAATAGTATAAATTTATATTATTAAATTATTTATTTATCAAACATATAATGATATTATATTTTATATTTTTATTATTTTATACTATACTATTATATTTATTTATCATATTCTATCCTATATTATTATATTCTTCAAATGCACCCTTAAATATAATCATAATTTGCAATAGCTCAAAAAAAAAGGCTTATTGGGTGATTGGATCAAAATTTTGCATAATAAAATAAACAATAAAAAAATGAATGAAAGGCAGGAGCCGTTGAACACGTTAGACAGAAAGTAGAAACACAAAATTCTGATATAGATTGATGTGCCTGTCCAGTGTCCACTGAACTTTTATTTTTTTACAAGGAGGGGAGAGAGATTGTCTATTATTTACATATTGCCCTTAATTTATACAGCTACCTTCTTATTTTACCACATGTCCAGGATTAATAAATTTCAAATTTATCTGGGGTACCATAGTCTTGTCCGTATTTTTTTTTATAATTATACATATAGTAATATGTGGTCGGTGGCAAAATAAGATATTATAATTTAAAAAAAAATAAAAAATTTAAAATTAAATATATAAAAATTAAATTAAAAAAATAATTTTTAAATTTAAAATTATCTATTCTTTTATTTTTTTATAAAAAATTATAATATCTCACTTTACCACCGATGATATAGTACTATATGTATAATTATTATGAAGTCAAACTTTTCCACCGACCATGCATGGCACATAGTATGGCTCAGTAGCCTGCAGAATTCTAGTAACGCGTGGTTTTGCATGAAATTTGCAGAGCACAGAGACAACCGAAGACGACGTTTAATTCACTGCTGCTATATAATAAATGAGGGGAGACCATCTCAGTTGGATTTTTTCTTATGACAAAACCGGTGAAGGGTTTTATTTTTCGAGATGGGATCGGACCGGAAGGATGAGATCATTTGAGTTGGATTTTTTCTCATGTGATGTCCTCTTATACTATGGAGTGCCAGGGCAGCAAATACACACTAATATAAAGGATTAAATCATAATTTTTTTTGTTTAATATCTAAAATTATGTAAAAAGGGATAATAAAGGATTGGATCAAAATATATAACAAATATATAATTTTGCAATTTTATTCTTTTAAAAAGTAAATTTATTAATAAATTTTTTATGATTAAAAAATATTTATCCAAAATTTTTTATAAAATATTTTTCTTTCTAAAAAAAATTATCTACTGAAGAAGCAATGAAAGCATGTTTGGAAGAGATTAGGAGTTGTATATTTCAACCTTGGCTGAATCTGTATAAATACTTCAGTCTAGCACTCGAGTACTAAAAGGCTGGATTTGGTTCTGTATTTAAATACCCAAATACGGTGCTCGCCCTGCAAATTTCTTCTCAATACTCAAGTAATATATTCAAATACTTTGAGTATAGTGTATGCCAAAGTCTAATTTGCCTTGTTGCTTTTTGTTTAAGACATTATGCGGCCTCATGTTTGGCTCATTATTTGGCATTTTATTTTGAATAATTAATATTATCTAATTAACTTTTTCAATTTGGCCAAATTAGTTCAATTAAATACCAATTAATTTGGTTAACTTTTTAATTTTGAGGATTTATTTAAGGAGGATCCGTTCTCATTATTATAATTTTTAACATTTATGAATTTGAAAATTCTTTAAAATTTTTTCCTTACGGTGGTTGTAACAAGAAGTTTAAATTCATCAAAATTGATTCATTTCTTAAGATGCCAATTCTTATTTATTAAGGTATCAACATTCTTTGTGACGTAATTTTTTTTTCGTTAATCATTTCTTGTTATTCCCCTTTCCCCCGTTTGAAGCATGACATAATTATCATCATTTTTCAATTTAATCCTAAAATTTGAGACCATCCAATCTTAAAAATTCACATCGTTTGATTATTAGAACTTTAAATCCTCATTATTTGGTCTATTTCTTCATTTGTACTTTGCTGTTTTGCCGATTTTGTTCTGCTGTGTTTCTGTTCTGTGCTGTTTCTGTTGAAATATGTGCTCTGTTTTGCATTTTTCAATTCGTACTGCATGTTTAATTCATGTCATTTGCTATATCGTCTAGAAATTTCGTATCCGCTTCGTTTCGTTTTGTTTCAATTCGTTTTAGTGTCTGCGTTGAGTGTCCTTACGCTTGCATTGAATCCCTTTGATTATTTGTCCAATTTAATTTTCATCTTCATCCTTGTTGAGTTAGTGTTATTTCAATTTTGTCTTGTTTGGAAATTCTAACGGTGCCGCTGCTTATATACTTTATCAGTCTGCGTGCCCTAGTGTGTCGTCATTTTAAGTCTGTCGCTTGACATCTTTGTCCAAGTTAGCTGTGTCACCTCAAATCTTGGGTCTTGGTCTGTCCATTAAGCCTTGCGTCACGTCTTGTCATTTGCTTCAATTGAGTCTTGTTCGATCAAAAGTGTCAGTTTGGTTCCATTCAAATCCATTTGGGTCCTCTTGATTAAGTCAATTGGAGTCTTCAACCCAATGCGTTGAAACTGCGTCTTTCAAGTATCTTTTCCATTGGTTTTGCTTTCTTTGTTTGCTGTCCTGTTTGAAACTCACGTTGCTTTATTTGAGTCATCTGCTTTCAAAACATCTTGATATTGATGTTCAAGTTGTCCGTCCGTCATTGCTTTAATTCATCATTTGTTGCCGTCCGGAATTCAGTCCAAGTGACGATTTGGTTGAGTTTGGTCAGTTTGGTCCGTCCAAGTGTCTTCCTCGCTTTGTGTTTGCGTTAAGTCAACCAAATTCTAGTCAATTTGTGTATTGATTTTGATGCCAGGTAATTGCATCAATTCAAAAATTGCGTATCGAGTTTCATTTAGCTGGTCTCTGGTTCGGTCCTCCAAGTTGGTTCCGTGGCCAAAAAAAATTAAAGGCGTTTTGTTATTGGCCGTTCACGTCTTATCTTTAAGTCCAGTCCTTTGTGCTCCCTGTCAATGCATCAAAAGAAATCGAGTTTGCTGCCGTCCTTGCACTAGCATTCAACTACGTTTTCTTTGTACTCCACGCCCATATTCGAGCAGTGAGCGGCAATGAGCAACAAAACCTGAATATTTGAGTCTTATATTTCATTTTAATTTGTAGTACTCGAATCCAAGTTTATATTCCTATTTTTTCAATATAAAAGTGTCACACATTATTTTTAGAGTGTGACTCAAAATTGAAAAAGAAAAGAAAAAAGTAGTATTGTGATTTTAAAAAAAAGATAAAAAGCTAAAAAAATAAAAAAACATTGATTGGTATTAAAAAAAAAGGTAATTCACAAGAATAAAAGAAGTGAAAAAATATTTAAAGAAAGATGATTAAAAAATAAATTGAAGTGGAAAAAATTGTTACAAAAAAAAAAAAAGAGTTGCAAAGTTACGAAAGTAAAAGAAAATTATTATTACTCATTAAATGTATTGTGGTATTATTAGACTTCTCTTGTTTGAGTCAAATCTTTTATTGTTTCCTTCCTTCATCTAATACTTGATTTGAATCTTATTTGTGTCCCTTCTCTTGTCAATTCAGTCTTCTTTTAATCATTGTCATTTTTAAATCTTTAAATCTTTGAATCTCTTTAATCCTTATGTGTTTGAGTCTTTATTTTGGTCATAAAGATCTTGAATTCATCTTGACCAACATTCTTTTGTTTATTTTTCTTTTCTTTCATTGTTTGATTTTAATTTTTGAGTCTTAATTAATTCTCTTTCTTTGAAATTTTTATTATTGAATTTTAACAAGTTTTCTTCTTTAAATTTTCATTTCTTGTTTCCCCTAATTGTCTTGTTTGATCCTCAATTGTATGAATCTTGATTGATGAAATTAATTATCACAATTGTTAAATCTTATTTGATTGTACCTCCTAATTGTTAAAGAATCACAAAAAGGAAAATGTAAAAGAATAGAAAAAGATAAGAGTGTATAAGTTTGTCTAAAGGTAAAAACTTAATTAAAGTGCAAATACGAGAGTAAATATCTCTAAATTAAGTGCATTTATGTACTCTTTGAAGTTCTATTCTTTTACTTGCCTTTTCTTCAAGATATCAGAAGGAATTATGGATAAAAAACCTATCTTGAAGACCATACAATAACAATTTGAAAAGTTTGATGAAAGACTTAGTAGAAGAGTTAAGGGAGATAGGAAGGAAGAAAAAAAAGATAGAAAAAAAAGAAAAAATATTTTAAATAAGTTGAAAGTATAAATGATAGGAGTAAAAGAGAAAAAGTGTATTATGATAAGCATAAAAGGAGGGATAAAAAATGATGAAAGAAAAGATGATAGAAAAATATATGAAAGAAGAGATGACAAGAAAAACTCCCTTAAAGTGGACATATAACTCAAAAGCCATGGTCTTGATCAAATTGGGAGGAACTAGCGTATGGAGAAAACATTACAAAGAACATGAAAATGAGCAATGAAAGAAGGAAGACTTAAACTCCATCCTTAAAGATCAAGAATCCAAGCGGAACAATATAAAAGAAAGGTGACAACATACTTTAACAAAAAGGTTAAGAAGAGAGAATTCTCAAAAGGATCCCTTGTACTTTGATAAGTAGTGGAACCTCAAAAGAATTCCAATGAAGGAAAATTAGCACCAAATTTGGGAAAAACCATTATGAATCAAGGAAAATCTTGGAAATGGCTCTTACAGATTAGAAACACTAAAAGGCATATCTATCCCTCACACATGGAATGTGACACACCTAAAGTAATATTATGTAAATATCTAAATCAATAAAGAAATAATTTTAGTAAAGATTGCATAAAGAATATTTAAGAACTCAATATAAAGCCTAAGCAGACCCTTTCAATATTCAAAAGTACTAACAAGACTTCTTTAAGGAGAAAAGTTCAATTTTCTTAGTACTAAAACCCGACTAGACCTTGGTATTCAAAATCCCTAACAGATTTCTTTGGCATTAAAAGCCCAAGCATACTCCCTCAACACTAAAAGCTTAAGCAAACCCCCTTCGTATTCTAAAAAACCTGAGTGAAATCTCAAATAAGAAGTTACAGGCAAACTCTTAAATAAAAATTTCTAAGCAAGCTAACAAACAAGAAGTTCAAAGCAAGCTGTTAGACAAGAAGTTCAAAACAAAATCCATAATAGGAAATTCTAAGCAAACTCCCAAACAAGAGCTCCAAACAAACAGACTTTTGTAATGTATGAACAAAAAATATCCCAACACACAAACAAAAGCAAGATTCTAGCAAAACACATCTAAATAATACATAAAAAGCAAAGACTAACAAACCAAGTGATTTGGTCGACCCATTGGCATTTGAGTGGAAAAAATAGCAAAATATACATAGGATTAATGGATGCCATAAAACAACTCAAATGTAAAAAATCCAACTAACATCCAATATCAAATTGAACAAAGAGCAGAAATGACCAGGCTCATTAAAAGCCGTTAAAAGAAATTGTGATATTGAAAATTATTAAAATATCCCAATGGAATTTAAAAATACACTTAGAAAGTTGTTTAGTTACAAAAATCAAAGGGTATTCCCCCTTTTTCAATAAATTCTTAAGAGAAGAATCCTTATTAATTTTGGTTTCATTTATTGAAGGATTGAAATGCTAGATTTACCAAATAGCTTCAACTAACCCCCCTATAAAATATTAGATAACTATCTATGTAAATATTTAACACTCTTTTTTGGGCTTCTTGACCTATGTTTTAAGTGACTAAATCTTTTTATCTTTCTCATTTAGTTCCTACTCCCACTTTTACTCTTTTTTACAATAAACGTTGATCAAGGATTCCATGTTTGCTCAATCGTTGCTTTCCTTTTTTAATTCCTCCTCCAAATCAATCTCCCTCTTTTTCAAATCTAAAAATTCTAAAGTCTTAGCTTCTAAAGATGTACGAGTAGTAGCCAGATGCTTTTTGGCAACTTTTAAATTGTTCCAAAGGGAAGCATAATTATTTCTCTCCACTTCTAGGATAACATATAGAATAATTCCTAAGGCCTAACTAATCCTAACCATAGCGAAGCAAATTGCCTAGCTCTCACCATTCTTAGTGAATTAATCACGGTTCTTCTACTAATCAAGATTTGATACTAGTTGCTTCTTTATCCAAAAAGTAGAATCTAGAATTTGATACCATAAATTTTAAGAGATATTAACTTAAGGAGAGGTATCAATCAAAGCCATTTTAGAGTCTCTAGCATTCCTATCTTCCATAACACTTGCCACCTTTATAAATGTGCCAATACCATGTTTTCTTTTTCCTTAACCCTTTGATACAAACTTTGATTGTGTAGGTGTAGAAACCTTAAAAGCCTAAATAATCAAACCCTATACAATAGCATCAATGGTGCCTTCACTAATTAAAATTAGCTCAAGAGTTGTCTTTAAGGTAGAAGCAAAGCTTCCTCTTTTTTTCTAAGATCCTTTCTCCTTCTCTGTTTCAAGATAGGTCTTCGAAGCAAAAGCAAACTAGACTAGATCCATTGTAAAGGGTAAAAATTCAAAGTCCTTACCTAAATAGCATTTTATGCAAAAAAAAAAAAGTTAGATTGAAATATGTAAAGAACTATAAAACATCTCAAATAAGACAATTCCAAATAAAATTTGAATGGAATCAAACATATACTATGAACAAGTTTATTATCCAAAAGTCTATCATGGACATAAGTGAGGAAACAAATGGCAGCATCTTAGTCATCATTCAAAAGATTCTTCACCTTAGGAAAAAGAAAGCTTGCAACTCCCTTAACCCATTTCATGGGATATAGTTATTAGCTGCCTATCAATAAATAGGCCTCGATGTTTCATTATCCTAACTTTGAAAAACTATTTTTCCAACCTTTCACGCTTGAAATCAAAATAAAAAATAAATATAATTGGCATGCTACATGAAATGCGTCCAGCCTTCATGTCATTAATAATAAAAATGTGTAGAAATAGGAAAACACTCAAATATTGCATGATTTTGGTTTCACATTATTGCAATGTGTTTGAACCAAGCCAATTGGTAACAAGCATTCTAGGTGAGTTAGGTTGAGCAAATATTCAAATATCTCATGACTTGCTATTGAAAAATAAAAAAATAAAAGAGAAATTTTGACCCACTAATTAATGTCTCTATAAAACATAAAGAAGGAATACATAACATAACTACAAGCTTGCTTATCCTCCCCAATGGGGACAAATTCTATTCCTATGTCATCAATTATTAAAATGTTATTGAATGTCCAAGATTACTTCTGGATCAGTTTACCAACCAAATGCAGCGGTAATTTGAATATCTATGTTAATCTAGTTCAAATCATCAGGGCCTCAATGGTAAAAGAAGCTAAGTCTATGCCATCTGCATCCCTAGATCAATCAGCCATTACAATAGTATGTAGCAAGATAAATATAGCACTAAAAATATCCTCTCACTCCAAAAAGTTCAAAGAAGAATTGGACAATATGTAAGAAGAAGAAGGATTCACAATGACATGAAAAAGATGGGACATCAATACCTAAGCTAAACTTTTAAAACAAAAGCAAAAGTCTAAATCAAGTGAGTATAAAAGGAAGTTCAAACTAAATCCAAAGTGATGGAATCAATCAGACTATAACATAAAGGTCAAATAGAGGCCAAAATAAAAAAAAAACATTAACTAGGATGACTACAATTATTATATAGATCAAAACCAAAAAAGCAAACATTTTTTTGAAAAATAACATATGAACATGTTTATATGTATAGTATCAATCCAAAATGAAAACCAATAAACAAACAATTAGTCACAACAAAAACTACCAAAATATAATCAAATTAAAAAAGAAGATTAAAAGTAAACATACCTAAATGTAATCAAAGAATGGAGTCACAATGTAGTCACAGATTCCCTAAGAGAATTTCAATAATAAGAACTTGAAGGAAGAAAACGATAGCGATGGAGGCTCAGATTTGAAAATATATATTCTTCCATTAAGTAGCCAGGATATCTTAGGAAGAAAAACCATTAATGATATAATGGTTGGTGAAACTAGTCACATCAACATCAGACTTAATGATAAATGCCCATAAATGGCAATAGTACATAGGCATTTATAACCTATGGTCTTTTACAAACATCTAATCAGAATAAGAAAAAGGGTAAAAGGATAGTATCTCCTAATGGGTATATCATCAAAATAAGCTCTCACAAATCAAGCGAAGGATGGATTCCCCTAAACACAATCTTAGATAGACTCCTAATGAAGTTAAGCTTAGGCAATCTTTCTTCACATCTTCTTAAGTTGTCCAACTAACATGTTTATGGCTGAATTCTAAATGAAACCTTTGCTATCAAACTAAACTCTGGTAACTTCAACCAATCTTTTCATTATCACTGGATCGAAAGGGACAAGTGATGATGTTTAAAATATCTAATCAAACTAGAACTTGTTAAATAAAGATCTCATAAACTAATTCATACCTAGACATTTGCTCTACTATAATAAAGAAGCCCCTTTAAGGCCTTGATCCATATTAGCCTAGTCAGCATTGACTCATGGCACGACCAATTAGCAAAGATTTCACTGAAACATTAGTTATTAACATGAATTTAGACTAAAAGCCTTTCATCATATCTAAAGACTAACCATAATAAAGAGGAGACCAAGTTTGCTAGACCTTCAGCTTACCCATTAATGATGATAATCTTATAAATGGACATTAAATATACCTTTATAAACTAATAAAAAATTTCATACACTATTTTGCTTATGCTTCTACCAACTTAGGTATCGAAGTGTACCTAATAGACCATCCTTTATCATGTACACCTGACCTTTTATTTCCTATGCAGGCAAGATTCAAACTAGCCTTACTATACTAAATTAATTAACTAGAATTGAACTTGTCATTGCTTAATCTTATATATTATATTATAAATTTTTAAACAATTTTTGAAAAACTAAATAATGGTCTCTTTAAATATTTTACTTTATTTTAGCTTGCCCACTTAAATATTTTATACTTTTTATATTAAATGCTTTTCTACTTGTATAAAAATAAGTTTTATTATTTATAACAAAATATACTTAATCTTATATGTTATATATGCATGTATATGATATTTTAATAATAAATAAATTTTTCTCTTTTCTTTTAGCAAAATATTACCATGAATTTTTTGCTAAGAAAATTGGAACTTTTTATTTCAAACTAACTATTCAAACAATAAATGCCACATCCTAAAGGACAATAATATCCAAAGTATAAAGGATTTAAGACAATCATTTTGGCCTAATCCTAATATTCTACTCCATCCATTTCAAAGGTTCATAAGCCACACCATCATATAACCAAGTTTGAATTATCTTCTATGTGCCTATTCATAATCTGAACAAAAAGATTAATCCTCCATAAGCTTTCAATCAAACCCAAAATTGCATCCATAGCAACCTTGCTATCACTCTTAATATGAACAAGCTTACTTTAACAATTGAATGAAACCATAATTGCCTTTTGAATGGCTAATAGTTTAGTAGAAAGTGGTGAAAGCATATTCAAAATTTTCAAAGCATGCCCCTCAAACCTAACTAAAGGCATTTTGAGCTAATATTATAGTTTTTCCAAATCATTTACCCGTCAAGCATTTGAATTCAATTTAATCATTTCTCCCATTAGTGGATTCCATTTAATTGGACATGGAATAGCTCTAGTAACCTTGCTTTAGAAATTATCATATAGCAATCCCTCTTCAACCAGGTATTGTAACTCTTCTTTGCAGTCGTGAACAATAGTGTCTATAAGTTATTGTAACCTAGTTCTATGCCAACAATGCACCAAGTAGTATCTTACCTCCTAATTTCACTTTATCAATACTACAATAAAGACTAAAATTCTTTATCACATCCCACTAACCTCCAATATACCAAAGTGGCAATCCCCAAACAAAATGGAGTCTATATGATCTTATAATGACTAGGAATGAAGATGCTCAATCCTTATGCCCTAAATACTATACCAAAAGCGTTTCACCAAAAGGTATCCTTCCACTAGATAAAGCACTGTCTCAAGCACTTCCTTACATATTTGGTAAAGTGTATTGCTCGAACTAGATAAGTATCTAACTCTATTTTTAATTGACAAAACATTACTTGCATACTACCAAAGAATCATTTTATAGCAGTCTTGAATTTTTGCTTTCAATATTTGATTCCACATTTACTATTTAGCTATAAATTTTTATATATTGAAACAACTATATATGTTGATTTAATAGTGAATATCCTTATGCTATTTAACCCTTATATTATTGAGTTTTCATTGCCTCCATTATATATAACATTCTAATTGTAAATGCGTTATCATGAGTGGATAATTCTAGTATTAACTATTGATTCTAAGCCCTAGGATTCCCATTTATTAATTCAAACACTAATAATCCTTGATTAGGCATTACTACAAGTTTTAATTAAGGAATAGAATTTAGGAAGCCGCGAGCCTATAGGTCAACTAAGGCTTATAACAAACTCCTTGACCTCACAACATAGCATTTTCCATAAATAATAAGTTATTTCCCTTGTTAAATACCCTTTTATACCCATAATCCTTCATAATCTTCACTATCTATAAAACTAAGCACTTTAACATACTTATCCCAAAAACATTTCACCTAATGAGTTGACCTCTCCATCTCTAGCTTACAAGCTAACTTGGATAACAAAGTCTCATTAATATGGTGAAACCACTTAAAGCTTCCTAATGGCTTAGGTTAATTTAAAAATTACCATGACTTTACAAAAAAATAATAGGATTTATCTTCATCCACATTCTACCAAAATTTCCTACATAATAAATCTATTCTCTCCCACATTGATGAAGGCACATTAAGCACTAACATCATATATGTAGGTGTCTATTGAATAACTGGATTAATCATCATATATCTACTTGCTTAGGACAATGAATTAAATAATATCATGAATTATATCAACAAATATAACATGATAAACACATTTCATCATAACTTACAAAGTTTTATTCTTCGAGATAGAGGTGTAAAATAAGATAGGTAAGGTAGGATGAGTTGAGCTTAATCAGGCTTAGGACTATAAAGGCTTATTTGCATGAGCCCACAAAAAAATATATGAAAAAATGGTTAAGGCTATGAGTATTTCATATTTTTAATTTTTTTACTATTAAAAATGATTAAATAACTAGATAGGTGTTGACGAATCTGCTTTTTCTATCAATATTTTTTAGTTTACAGCGGCGATTTGTCAAAATACAAAAAGAATCATCTTCATCCATTTTAGAAGATAATCCAAAAATTTTAAGAAGTATTTAAAGAATTTTTAGAAAGAGTAAAAAAATAAAAAAGGATCCCTTTTTAGATAAAATTTTTAATTGATTTTGATTTCTGATTTTTTGATTTAGTGGGCTTTGATTGAGTGAGTTTTTCAAGTTTTTGATGCTAAATGCAAAAGAAACAAATGTTTTCCAAAAGAGAATCTAGGTTGCTTCTCATCCGTTAGCTATACTTTATTGTCTTTCTTTGGCTTCAGGTACTGTGTGTGGGAAGCAAGCATTTTTCTGCTATAAAGTAGTCTTCTGCATCTCTCAATCCCCATCTGCTTTGGCGGACATTGAGACTTTAAGACCAATTGGCGTGTGCCTAAAAAGGGAGACTGAAGACAACGTCTGAAGCCTTTGCCAACTTTCTGAAGGAAAGAGTAAATATTTGCCCGGACTCGAGCAAACGCTACACAGTAACTTAAAACATTCTTTTCAAAAGCTTCTCCGTGTTAGACATTATAACGAGTAAGATATTCTACCCAGACTCTACGAGTCTTCTGTCACTTCTTCAACTGTGGTCTCTCAAATGTTTGTTAAGTATCGACGCCTCGCCGATTGAGAATACGAATACCACCTTTGTCGCGTTGTCTTAAAAAAGGCTTAATAGTTGGCTATTTTTTGTATTGTTGAGTCTTGCTTGAAATGGTAATTACTATTTTTCATCTCCAAAAAATTTTCAGACGTTTTTCCATCCAATAGGAGAGCCTTGGAAGCCAGATTAAGTGATTCATGTTTATGAAGCACAATTCCACTTTTATAATTCATGATTTTTCTTGCGGTGAGAATGTCATTATTTTGCTTCGAGTTTCTCCTTACCATTTTTATCTTCTCAACAAATCTCATTCGTTCATCTCCAGATGCACTGCTGCACCACTTTTTTAGTGGTTACCATAGTCCCCTCTTTGATTTTATTCATGCATTTGAGAGATTAAAATTGAATAAATAATTTGTGAAATTTAAATGCGATTAATTTATCTTTTAAATGAATAAAAATATATTTAGGTTTGTTATATATTCACCATCTTATAATTATATAATAATTTTATAAAAATATTGCATAGATTATTTTACTTCCAAGAGGCATAGGAAAAGATTTAAATTCTCATGGACTTTTAAAACCGTGTACGCATAAAAATTTTAATAATACATTAACTATATGAAAATTTTTAAAATCTAGAATATTTTTCTCTTTAACTCTTCTTTATATAAGATTAGTCATCGGTGATAATTAAATTTTTTTAATTATCAAACAAAATAGATAATTAATATATTAATTAATTTCTTTCTTTTTTTAATAAATATCATCTTCATCATTCGAAGTTCCATCTATAAAATTCAACTGCAATCAATATCGGAACCAATATTATAACTAGCTCCCTTTTAATCAATAAGAGAAATAACAAATTTTAGAGTAAAAACTTATTTTTAATTTTTATAAAATTATTTTTTTAATTTTACTATTAATTAAAGTTTTATATTAATTTAATTTTTAACCATTTTATATAATAATTTAATATTATTTTATATTAAAAAGAATTAAGTTCTGACAATTTTTGGAGATTGTGAGATTAGTATTAATAATATAAGAAAATTTATTTTTTGATAAATAAAAAATTGATGAGTTATTTAATTAATTATTATTTAATAAATTAAGAGAAACAAAATTTTTTGAAAAATTATATTTTTCTACGAAATACGATTTTTAAGTTTTATTTTTTATATTATTTATAAATATAATAATAAAATTATTTTTATTAAATTTAATTAATTATAATTAAAATTTATTATTTTATATTATAATAATATTGAGAATATAATAATTATTTTATTAATATTTTTTAAAATATTTAAAATTGAATCAAAGATACTTACTTTTTAAAAATATTTTTTACTATATATCAATTAAATATTTTTTAAAAAATTTAATTTTCTACGAAAAATTACTTTTTTTTATATTAATCATTGTAAAAATTAAATTAGTATAAATTCTTTGATTAATAAAAAATTAATTAAATTTTTAATCTAGAGTTTATGACTGGGGCACAGCAATCAGTCACAGTGAAAATGACGTCAAACCTGTACATGAATTGACGTAGCAGATAGTTTTCTATGGATTCCCTAGCGTAGGGTTTAACCATGTCAGTGATCATCAAATAAAAAGTGCCATATAGAATGTAATTAAGATTTCTAATGGCGAACTATTTTTCACACTAATGGTTTATTTGACTAGGAGTGAAATTGGAGGAGAAAGAAAATAAATGGGAAAAAAAACTAGAGAAGAAAAAAAATGGAGGTAAAGTAATTTTTCTTTGGATTGTTTAGAATAGGTGAAAATAGAAGGAAAGAAAATAAAAAAAAATAATATTTTTTTATTTAGAATAAGTGAAAATTGGAGACAAAAAAAATGGAATTGAGTCAAATGATTATAATACCCTTATAATATATTTTGTAGAGATAGTAATAATATTAATTCATCAAACTCAATTAAAAACTAATAATATATTAATAAAATGTTATACAATTAATCAGTGGTAGATTTTTATTAAATAATTTGAATTAATAATATTAAGTTTTTATTACACATTTCCCTTAAATATTTCTATAAATATTATACGAGTTCAAATCTTTTCACATATTGCCATTTTAATAGGGTACTTTTGCTTGTCATATTCCAAATTGTAAAGTTCAGTAAACATAATATCAAACATTAGGCACTTCGCAATTGTCTGTAAGCCAAACTTCTAGCAATGTTCTTTTTTTAAAAAGCCACCATACAAACTAACTTCCTATGAATGTTTTCCAAAGCACACAACAAAAACATAACATATTACGAAATACACTTAACATAGAAACATAACTTAGTATAATGTGTGAAATCTCATTTCATGTTGAGTTCTAATTTCTACATATCATACACAAACACAAAACAGAGCATTATATTGATTGTCAATTCATATGCTACTGTTGGTAATAGGAATATGAAAAGGTATGACCAAAAACCTTACTCTAATCATACCATGAACAATACACAATCTAATGCAAGGACCGATTTGAAGTAGCCATATCTTCATATAGTGGCGAAGCAAAAGTACCTATAATTTATAGAAAATGTGATTAAAATCCATCATTCTGCTAATATTGCAAAATCAAGCATTATAATAATAGCAAATAAGGACTAATATATGCAATGTCAAAGTAAATATGAAGACACAATCTATACAAATTGTTCAATAACTGACAAGCTCATAACACAATAATATTTGATCACAGCAACCAACATTTCATTAAGAAGGTGTCATTTGGTTCTGTCATCAGTCACTCAACCAACTCCTGCATTCATCAGGAGTTGGTGCAACATATGTAATTGTACATACAGTATAATAACAAAAAATTACTTTTTGACCTTCTCATTTTCATAAAAGAAGTTATAACACTTTAGCTTAAATTTTTGGGCACTCTTGTATTCTCCAACTCCTACCATATATTTGTCTTGCTGTAATGACAAGGTCTACTATTCTTAAGGATCGATAAATTTCTTTTAGCTATATGGAAATGCTTTTCGGCCACTTCTCTCATTAAATCTATCAACTTGTTGATTCCTATATCCAGTCTTTCATACCTCATTTCAATCACATCAACCATAGGCGTCTTTTGCATAGAACCCCTTGAAGATGAAGTTTCTTATGATTGATTTGAAGAAGCATACTCTTGAGATTAGTTGGAAGGAGTACCCTTAGGACTGAATACATCAGCATGCTGTGTAAAATTAGAGGCCTCATTTCCTTATTGCACATTAGACTCAAACATCAATTCGAAGCTATCATTCAAGTCCAAGCCTTCTTTCTCCCATCTCCAAGTTTTGTCCCTTAAAGTTTTGACATGTGCACTTGTAGCCCTATCTCTACTAAAGAGCTTTAACAATTTGTCATGATTATAAATAAGAGTACGTTTTCATTTTTGGGCCTCTAACTTTTCCTGAAAATGCACCCTCTATTAGATAAACATTGAATATCAACCTTAAGACGCAATGCCCTTCTACAATAAATACTAAATAAAACAGTACCATCAACTATAATGCAAATACCTACTCCTACGTTTATGTGCAAACATGAAGAATGGCATACAACCATACATATATTTGTATGGTATATCATACTGTGTGATTTTCTATGCAACATTATATAAAACAGATAACCATTAGAAGTTTTATATCACAGCACAAAAATTTCATGAAAAAAATGTGTATAAAATCATATATATGAAAGTGGAGGAATACATCATCTTCTACATATGTCATCTAAGATAATGATGAATCTAATTCCAATTTGCAATTACACAACTATTAATAGGGATCACATATAATAGCTAAGATTCTAGATTTATCACTATATAAATCTCCTTCCACACTTCCTGTTCAACTTCAAACATTCTTGTTGTTGGATTTCATGTAACTCTACTTTACCTGTGAAATAAATTATAACATTTATTGAAGTGCTCCTTCAATGTTCTTATCCTATTTTTTATGTGATGCTTTTTGAAGAATAGACCAATTACTTGCTTGAGCTTTGCCATTATGATGGCATATGCCATGGAAGTGAAAGTCCTATCAAGTTAGTTTCCTTTATGCACCTCCTCTAACAATGCATCCAATAACATTGCATCCATCCCTAGCGTCTATGATAATGTGGTCTTCGATGATGCCTCTCCCTTACTGTCGAGCTTCTTGTTCTTTGGCATTCTCTATCTACAATTGTCATATAATCAAATAATATAAATTAATATAAATAACCCATAAATATGTAACAAATGCATGGTAATAAATTTTAATTCACAAATCATACAACTTTTGCATAACAAATATAAAGTATAGCTTACAATCCCATTTATGGCATAATAATCATATCCATCACCTTATAAGGCACACAAGTTAATTAAAAAAGAAAAACTCCATCTATATGCAAATGTATAACACATGTATGATAGTAAATTTCAATTCACAGATTATATAACTCTTGTATGACAAATATAAATACAACTTACAATCCTATTTATGGCACAATGATCACATTCATCCCCTTATAAGGTACATAAGTTAATTAAAAAAGAAAAACTCTATCTATCTATAAATATATAACACATGCATGATAGTAAATTTTAGTTCACAAATAACTTACACATATAAGCATGACATTCACTTCTAGTATAACTAAGAGATTTTATTAGTTCCAGGTCTTATACAATAACTAATGGAATGCCATGTTCACAAATGATACAACTCTTGCATGAAGAATTAAAAATATAGTTCACAATCCCATTTATGGCATAAGGATCATATCCATCACATTACAATATATAAAAGGTACTTAAAAAAGGAAAACTATCTATGACAAGCTCTATTTATAATCATTTCACATATGAGCTACTATGCTTTCCCTCAGGAGGAACCTTTCTCTATAGTCTTCCTTAGTATTTAGTGCTTCACAGTCCCTAATATCTTTTATGCTACTATGTAGCAATTCATAGTCCACTTCAGCCATTAACAATGGATCAAGATCAATATCCATCAAAAAATTATACAATACACAACATGCAATGGTAATATCTGTCATAATCATAAAAGAATAATATGGTTCTATCCTACTAGCTATAATAGAAAATCTCTTTTTAAAGACCTTGAATGTTTTTTCAATTACATTTCTCAGTGAAATATATCGATGGTTAAATATTCCTTTTGCATTTTGTGGACCATGTATTGTGTACTCTTTTAGGTGATAATACACACCTTTATATAATGTTAGAAGTCCACCTTTCAAAAGATAACCTGTATCTCCTAATTAGAATTTGCTTAATATATATAACAATCATACAAATATATGTCACAACATCGTTGTCATTATCAAAAGAACCTTATAAGAATGATTGCTATCCTATTTTTTTAGTGAATGACATATAACAATTTATCTTACCTCTAAGAATTTTCAGTTTATCCCTTTTTTTATTCAATGCATGTTTAAGAACTCTAAAGTTAAATGCAGTTCCTTCCCATCAGCATAAAACATATATGAATTTCATATCAAAAGAACATACAGCTAATATATTTTATGTCAGATAATCTTTTCTTCCTCGAAAGTAAGGAGTATCTTCTCTTAGTACTTTGACTCGTATATGAATTTCATCTACAGCTCCAATACAATCTTGTATTTTTTATTTCTTGAAAATTAGATTATATAAAGAATTACACTTATTTCTATGATTTCAATAAAGCTAAAATAATTGTCCAATAATACCCACATTACACTTATCTATATGATTTCAATAAATTCACATTCATCTTTTATTATATTATACTTACTTCCTACTCAGTAGTCACATATTTAAATCATATCAATATAGAAAATGTTAAATGCATTTTATCATAAATTAATTTAGATTTTAAATTATTAAAAAATTTAAATTACATCCATCGGTAAATATATTCAAATACAAAAAAAAATCTATTAGATTTTAAGTAACTAAGTACTTAATGCAACTATATGTCATGGTTATATATAGAAAAAAAATTTAGTAAAAGTATTGTTATATGACATTCTAATGAATTATATATATATATATATATATATATATATATATATATATATATATATATATATATATATATATGTTAATTGTTCTAATTTAAAAAATATTCACTATATTAATAATTATTGCAATCATTAACTTGTAATTATTGATAGTACTTAAATAGAAAATTTAATACATACTATGATTTGATCAAAGAAACTTAAGATAAATATTTAAGAAATTTTATTGGAGGTTTCTTCTTTACATGAATTTGTTTGATTGTGAAATGTTGCTAAGATTGATAGAATAAAAGTAAAAACCATTTTGTTTTACATAAATAGTTTATACATTATTTTAATTGTATAGATTTAATCTATGTTGATTTAATATGATTAATGATGTAATTCATTTGTAAATTAAGTGAAATTATTATTTAGCATTAATATTGAATATTAAAATTTCTTTATAAATAGCTCCAATACATAGGCAATTCGGTTAAAGGAATAGCAAACTATGTGAATATTAAAAACTTTCTCCTCAATTAAGTCAAATTTGTGGTCAACCCAAGTTTAGGTTAAGTCCAAACTTGAATTGGCCGATCTAAGTTGCCAATATCCAGAACCTTCTTTATCATCTATAAAAGCAAATTGCCATCTCTAGTCTGCCATGATGCAGATCAGCTAGTGAAATGTCAGCATCCTTTAATGGATGTCCACTAGTGGCCAGCATTGCTCTACAAACAGGCTTCCTCCATCGGATAACCATGACATCATTGTGCAAAAAAATTAGACACCAATGGCAGCTTACAAGGGAACATTATAACCAAGAAAGGCACGTACCTATGTGGTCTTCTTCCTCAACGATGAAGGTTCGTCCTTCTTCATCTTTGGATGGTTTGTACGTGGTGGATGAAGGTAAGGCTGAGAAGAAGGAGGGGTGAGTTTCTAAAGGATAGCAGTGGAAGACAAATGGGTGTTGGAATTGGGAGCTAACCAATTGCAGCAAAATTTAACTAATCCCAATTAAAGATCAATGTGAAACGATTAGATCAAAACAAGGATTTAATCATTACCTTTTACAGACGATTCAAATGCTTGATCATTGATCACCTTTTCAACTTGCTTTTGGTCGAAAACTTTGAGGTATCCACATGATTCAGTGAATCATTAATGAATGTCCTACGACCACTAATTGAAATTTTTCTCTTTTGTCTTGCAGTACTAGCTATACCTCTTCTAGAGTTATGATCAAGGAGAGCTGCTAGGATTTTTTGTGTTATTAGGATGTGTGAATAATAATAATCATCATTATATATTAACACTCAACACACTTATTTAAATAAATGTACAGAAAATCCTAACTAATTGGACTTTATTCTATGTATAATTATGAGCTTATAATTAAACCTTATAATTATAACATGAAATTCTCATACACTAGGCTTAAATAATTTAGTCTATCAATTCCAAATCTGCTAGATTTTAAGTATGCGACCCTACAAACTCTCATTACATTAGTAATTATCATAAATCATATTAATAATCATAAATAATGAGTAATGTCTAGCAATACATCATTATTACCTAAGTAATAAGAAAGTCGATTATTCGACTAAACCTATACATGTGATTATCATATGTGACCTTTTATCTCAGATATCTAAATTGAGCATGAGACATGAACCATGTCACTCCCGTATAACCAAATTCAAAGATTTCTTAATTCCTAAGTAACTTAACTAAAGTAGATGTAATTAACATCCTATGTTAGTTTATCTGAGCATGACCATATATTTTTCTCAATCTTATTTAATCAATGGGCTCATAGATGTCACTTCTATTATATAGGCGGGACAAATTTTATCTTAATTACATAAATTCCTTCACATGATATGTAACATATTCAATAACTGTTATTGCAATCATTTAATCATAAGTGACATATAGTAGTATCAAAATATGGAACTCACGTGTAGGAAATTTTGACGATCTTAAGTCAAAGAACTATATTAATAATAACCACTAAGAATTACTCATGACACTCATATAATGATCCATATAGTATTCTTAGGGTGGGTGGGTCCAATATATAAGTTCTCAAACTTGTACTCGTATAAATTTAATATCTTATATAAGTCACTACACATGCTAGTGTTAATATATTAATGCAACCCAATTTATAATGATACATGACAAGGAACATTTAATAATATAATTATTCTATGGTTATTATTATAATTAAATATATTATACAAAAAATATATGTATAAATATGATAATTAGAATTGCCTTTAAAATAATATAATTTAAATTTATAATCATCCATATAATTAGTTTTAGACATATACACCAACAATAGGATACCACTTTACTCTTTTACCCAGAAAAATTTTTCATCTTTAGGGGGAAATTTTAACAATAGACCCCACAATTTGTTTTTGCCTCCATTTACTTCCTCCTCTATTTTCAATCTCTAGCCAAACAAGATAAAGCCAAAATTTCATCCCCAATTTCATCTATCCATTTTCTTTCTACCCTAATTTCACCCATTCCAAATAGTATGTAAAGCATAACCACTTTGTTATAGTACATTTTGCTTTAATATTTTAAATGAATTAATTTGATTTAAACATAATTAATAATAATAATTTTTAGAAAATAAAAAATAAAATAATTGTTAGATTTTTTAATAGAAAGTTAAGGATAAAAAGGACGGCTTAGATTTCATAGCAAATGTAGAAATTGTATTGCAGGTAGCACAATTTTTAATCCGCTGATATTATAAGAATGGACATTTAATAATAATGGATAATTATTGAAAATTAGCATAATAAATTAATATTTAATTTTTTTTAAGTCTAAAATTTCTTTAAAATTAAAAATATCCTTTTCCTTTTTCTATTATTACTATCAATTGATTTCATCCTCGCTTTTAGACATTAAGGTTAAACTTCAACCATGTCAGTAAACTGAATAACATAAGTGGTGAATAAAGGTGGCAAATGGATGAGTTAAGATGAATATGGATTGGATCAAAAGTGAATAGATCATTGTTGATTCATTTATCCATTTATAACCTAGTGTAAAATTTTAAATGAGTTATGGATGACCCATAACCCTTGGATATATGATTAACCTAACTTATCCATTTATCCATCAAATTATTATTGTTTCATATTTTATTATTTTTATTAATATTATTTTTCACCACTATTTTATATTTATTGCTATTATTTCAAAACAAACTTTGTATTCATAATTTTGTAATTTAATATGATTAATATATTTTTATTAAATAAATAAATATAATAATTCAAAGTATTTCTTGAAATTGCAGAAGCTTCTGGGTTCAAAAAACGCATTAAATCTCTGGTTCCTTCATGTTCCACAAAACTAGGAGAGTATCCATGCTTTATAACAGCTTTAGTAATCTTCTCTCGATACATATCACAATCTAAAGGAAGATTTCCATCTTTCTTGTGTCTTTGTAGGAGACATTTTTCTATATGTCGTTTCAAATTTGATGTTCCCGAACCTGCTTTGTTCACATACTTTGTTCCACATATCTTGCATTTTGCTTTAGGTACCCCATCTTTATCAGCCAATATCTTCTCAGATTGCTCCCAAACTTCAGAGGTAGTTAATTTACTCCTTTTGAAACTAAAGCTACTTTCCTCATTCTCCAAATCATCATCAAAATTGCTCATCTGCATAAATATAATAGAAAATAGTGTAGTCAATTCAAATAATAAAATTAGAAGAGTTAACCATATATCTAAGAAGGCACAACACTAGAACTATATATAAATCAATTTCAATTAGCTCCACTGGAACACACTAATGTGATCAACACCATCACTAAGTGTGACAAAAAGAGAATAGCATCACTTTATAAATATAAAACAGAGACCAAAAAACTACTGATTCTGTAGTCTATTAGGATCTTTAATTTGGTGTCTAACAAAAATAAATATATTAGTTCAATTGATAGTCTAGTTCAATCACAGAATTCATCTCAGTTATCACCACCAAACTCACCTAATTACCTATCTACTTTGCATTTAAAGGATTGTCACGTATCGGAATTCATAAATCGATGTGTTTTAGGCCTCTTATATATGATTGTTAACAATTGTCCCTGCTGATTTCTCTTTGCTCTTTCCTTAGAAGGTATTTTTCAAAAATGTTCTAGAAAGCACAAGTCTGACAAATTAACAAAAAGATATAGAAGCATCCATAATTCATAATTCCATTACATCTCCTTACATCTCCAAGGTTTTAATTCATGACTAGTGACTAGTACTACAGATGTTATTTACAATCTATCAACAGATTTCTGCATCTGCTCAATGATATATTACTAGGTTTGAACAAGTGACTTCTCTATTATATATTTAACGAGTCCCTGCTGCGAGTAAGGACGAGAGGCCCAATTCAAGAAAGTGGCCATGAGCTGTGCTCATTCAGATGGTACACAGTCAAAAATGACTTTTCAAGCCTAACTATATTCCACGATTGCGCAGTCCAGCAAAACATGGAAGGTAAAATCCTCTGTTTACTATTTCCAATTTTCTCTTTGCTAGAAAAAGTTAACAATAATTAATGCACCGTGGAAAGATGGGGAAGAGGGTGAGAAGAAATGGTGGCCTACCACCAAGACCCTTTCTTCTCCTCGTTGAAAGTTATGTACCATTTTTTTTCCCTTCCACACACGATCTGTATACTTTCTAAGCACAAGAGTAGTGAAAAATCAACAATCTTTATATTTATGTTTTAATTTGACTTTTACTCTTTCATCCTATATTGTCTAGTGAGCTCCAAACTTGAGATCAAATAGAAAACAAACCAGATATGAAAAGTAATAGCTATACGATTTTTTTTAGCTAGAGTTGTGCCCATGTTTAAAGTAATAGCTAGGCTAACTTCATTAGCTAAAATTAAAAAAAGCTAGACTAACTTGTGTCACTAATTTTGTTTCCCTTTTTCATTATTTGTTGCCAAAAAGGCATTATTTTGGAGCCACCGAAGGATACTGGAGCAGGACAAAGTGATTTAGACTAAGTAAAAGTAATTAGGTTTGAGGATTTACAGACACAACATTTTACGAATGAGAAGAAAAAACCTGCTAAGGTTGTACCCGAGAACTGCCAGACTTGCCTTGAATTTTTTGACATGTTACTTACTACGATTAAAAGCGGTAAGTCAAGTCCTAATGCTGTGTATGGCAATTAAATTGGATTGAAACCATTTTATAAGATGAAAGAGTAAAAATCAAATTAAAACATATGCACGATTAAACTGGATACTATGATCTACCAGGAACTCTTAGCAGCTCTTGCTTAATGCTGATTCATTCATTTCTTTGCCAAAATAATTAGCTAATAGCCAATATGAAAACGGATCAGAGCTTCAAAAATTTCAAATCATGAAAATGCATGCAAACTTGAGATCAAACAGAAAACAAACAAACCAAAAGGATAAAAAATAGATGACATGGCTGATGATTAAACCAAAACATGAGGTAGAGGTATCAAATAAATCACAAATCAAACCGGTTACAAATACAACATCAAAAACTAGAAAAACATGTCAAAGTTACCAAAATAACAGAGGAAGAACAGTAAAAGCATCCAAAAAATAAACAAGAAAAAGAACAAAGCAGAACATCTACTTAGAGAAGTGGGAATCGTAACATTACAAGCTTTGAATACTAGATGGAGAAGAAGCAAGCCTTACTTGGAGCCAATCCCATATTAGAATTTTAGTGTATACCTTAACTTGAACTGCGATCAAGCCAAACCAGAATCGTGTTCAACCGTAATGACAAATCGATCAAGCAACCACACCTGTAATACGTTCAGCAAGGCCAACCCTAATCAAATTTCACCGTAAATAGCAAGCACAAATCATTGTCAAATCCAATTAACAGAATCATTACCCTTGCTAGCCTGAGATTGAAAAAAATTTCTTTGGGACTATGAACCCTAGCTTATGAATTAGGCAGAGCAAAGAGGCAAAACGTCAGTAAGTTAGTTTTTACGATTTTGCTTATTTAGTTTTTATTCAATTTTATTTATTTTTTCTAAAATTAAAAATTAAAAATTAAATATAAATAAATAAATGATTATTCATGAATTAATCCATCATAAATCTCAAATTTTTAGGATCAATAATAACTCAACCATATTTATCCAAAAATAAAAGTGGATGGATATGGGTGATTATATGAATATGGGTCAGAGTTTTCACATCTACGGTGAGTATCTCACAAAGACCAAGTCTTAAGTCATACCATTATTTAAAAATATATTAATTTCATAAAATATCTTAATTTATTATAAATTACTTGTTATTTCACTACAATGATAAATTGCGTTGAATTTCTACAGCAATAATTATTAAATCACATAAAAATTTTATTTATGAGTGTCAATTATTAAAAAAAGTAAAAAAAAATTAAAAAGTGTATACTTAAATAAAAATAAAATTTAAATACGAAGATTCAATTCAAGACCTTTAAGTTATAAAATTTTGTTAAAAATTAAGCCAATTCAAAAGGAGCAGTAAAATAATTAAAACACAGAAATATGATTGATTATTGAGAATACCAGGAAGTGTACTAAACCGGTAGTTGGGTGCACGTAGAGCCGTTTTATTCCCCTTGGATAGAATAATGGCAATTTTGGGCGTATTTTTATTTTTTATTTTTAAAAATTATTCTTAAAATTTATTTTTAAAATTTTTTAAATTCAAAAAAATATTAAATACATGATGTTTAATGAAGTAAATAAATAAAAGTTTTATTTAATGGTAAAACTGTTATAAAAAAAATTCTAAAATTTATTCTTATTTTTATTGTTGAAATAAAATTTTCAGGAATAATTTTGAAAAAATTTCTCAAATAAAAAGGTTTATTATTAAAAATAAAAAATATTTTTAAAAATAATAAACAAATAAACCCATAGATTCTCATAAGTGCTAAAATAATGAAGTCAAACTTTTGGTGAATTTAATCCAACAGATTTAAGTAGCCCGTAGCTCAAATACCTTTGCCTTCTCTGTACTCAAAATTAAAACGGAGATCGCCGCTCTGCATCAGATTTTCAGAGCTCTGAATCTTTTCTTGTGTTGCTGCATAATAATAATGGGTTATATTGTGGGGGTGTCAACTTTTTTTAATTAGAAGGTTGAGTAATTTATTATTAAATTATTTTTTTAATTTTGAAATAAATAAATTAAATTTAAAATTATAAATTTTAATATATTAAGTATAACTTAATAGTAAAAATACTTAATCATTTAAAAAATTAAGCTCCTTATAACATCACTTTAATAAATAAATAGACATTTAATCTATGTGTGGTAAAAGAATAATATCTTTATATATATGTGAAAAATAAGATCCGGAATTAAGTTTTGAATAAAAATTAGGAATTGTTATTAAATAAAAATATTAGATTTTTTATTTTTAACTTATTAATTCAATAATAAATTAAATATAAAAACATTCAATTAATATTAAACAAAAACCGCTGCTTCTAAATCTTAAATTGCTCTAGTCACTCTTCATCAATAACAAATTTTCTCTCCAATAGTTTTGGTCGATGACTAGAACTAATAAGAGTAGTAATTTCTGTACAATGTGCCCATGGTGCATTTTGTTGAAGATCATAATTCATCATTTATTCATATGGATTTATTAGATTTTTTTATTTATCTAATCTATTTATTAATATTGTTCTTTTTTATATGATTTAATTGATAATATTTTTATTAAAAGTTTAACAATTAGCACCAGAGCTAATGAAAAATGTCAATTGAATGCGCTATTAAATGGATTCAAAAATACAATTTTATTTTGAATAATTTTATTATGTAATGAATTTTTTTATCAAAATTGTTATGAATCTCAAAATAATCTTATAGTCTTCATTTTATTTATTTTGTTTATTATGAATGATATACCCATTATATGTGAGAAATTTGTGAATGATTCATCTCTAATTCAAATATTTATATAATTTCGAATGGATTAAGTATGTGTTCTAGTTTATAATTTTCTATTTATGGAACGAATTGTTATAAATTAATTATATATTATTTCAATTGACAGTTGGGGAAGTGTTCGTATGCTCCAGTCCAATAAAAATATTTTATTACAAAAGTACTGGAAAACTATTTCAACCGTAAAAATTATACTTTTTTTTTTTAACTCAAGGTGCTGGAAATTTTCTTTCGACAACATTTTTCCAGTATTGCTGGGCATTTGGTTTTTTGGATTTTTAATTAAAAAAAAACACGTATGCTTTAGTAGGTTTGCACAGTAACATGATCGGATACTTTGTTTCCAAACTCCTTTTGGTTTTTGGTTTGCACAGTAAGGACCTTTTTTTGGTTTTTATTCTTCTTTAAACTTTCTGGAAAAAATTTTGTGAAAAATTTGTGCTAAAAGGTCATTTTACAGTATTTGCCATTAATGGTAATTATGAAAGCCATTACCGAAAAAGTCTTGTATTTAAAACGGAAAAATTTTGACATAATTTTGTGTGGAATTGATTTTTCATTAAAGAGAAACAAATTTATAATTCAAATGGTTAATTTTAGCATGTTTTCCAATTATAAAACGTTGAACCTATTAATTGAGTTTATGGAGTCTTCCGAAAAACCTTTCAAGAATACAAATGTATTAAGAGTGCAATTTTTTTCTAGAAAATTTTCTCTCAAAATTAAATGCACTTATTTCTAGAAATTTTGCATTCAAATATATTAAAATACATTAAAGAACATCTACATGTGAAAATTGGGTTGAAAAAAATTGTATTTTTGGGCTCCACTCTCCAACATAAATTTTTTTAAATATTTTTTTAGATTTTTCTATAATCAAAATATTTTAATTATTTTTACCTATTTAATTTAATTGACCAATTAATTTTATTTGAGCCTAAAAATTTTATCCTATGATTCTTACATTTTGCACTTCCACCTATATTTTTTTTTTAATTTTTGAACACTATTTAATCCATTAATTATTTTTCTATATATAAATGTATGTAAAAAATATTTTTTAAAAAATTATTTGAGCTTATGTTCTATCATGAAATTTTGTGTAATTGTAAGTCGGCTCATCTTAAGCTTAATTGTATAAAATTTTGTTCATTTTAATAAAATGATAACTTGACTAAAGAGAATATCATATTAATAATATTTTAATATCATATTGGTATAATATTATCAATATAGTTTGTTGGTATTAACATAAGTATAAAAATAGATGCTATGTTTTTTAAATTTTTATTACTCATTGGTGTTAGATTTTAAGAATATGATATTTAATCCTTATATAATATTATAGGACCTTTACTACCTTATCGATATTATATTATTGGGTTTTTAATGCCCTATCTGGTATCAAGTCTTATAATATAATACTGAGTTCAATTGCATAGTTCATTGAGAAAATTTTCCAGCATGATTCAAGATTAAATATGCATTAATGTTTCAAATTTATTTTTTCAACCTTTCTACCTATGTAATTAAATGTAGTTAAGAGGCTTAATGGAACAAATTATAAGAACTAGGTTAAGTTACTAAAATTAAACCTTTAATCTTATTCTGGCAATTATAGAGACAAAGTCTCAAATTAATATTAAATCTATAGCAGATTAGAGAAGTCACCATGAAATGTGGATCTCATTTAATAGAGTATATTTAATGTAAATGATGTATAAAATGGACAAGACTGTAAAAGAGAGTATCCCTAACATGATCAATGCAAAAGTGTTTCTATATTCTATAGCTGAAAAATATAAGATATTTGATAAGATTAAGAAGGGATGGTCCCTTTCGTTACTCAAAAAATCTATATACAATGGTATTAGTAAGGTGAAAGAGCATATCCTGAAATTAGTCAATTAGTATAATAAGTTAAAAACTATGCAAGTTGATTTAGATGACAATTACATAACTTGACATATGTTAAAGTCTCTCCCATCCTAATTTGATGTTTTGAAAACGTTTTATAGCATTTAAAAAACTAAATAGACCATCAACAAGCTTATTTCTATTATCACAGAAGCTAAGGATGACATGAAGAAAGGTAAGGATCAGGTAGTAAACTATATAGTACATGGCACAAATTCAAACTATGGTGTGAAGGCTAATTAGAAATATAGTAAAGGTCACTTTAACCATGGAAGAAAGAAGGGTGAGAAGGGTGAATCTAGTGAGTAATAGTATTATAAACCCAACAAAGCCTAATTCAAGGATAACTATCAGTTTTGCAAAAAGTATGGATATAAGAAAATAGATTGTTTCAAGTATAAGAAATGGGCTAATAAGAAAAAGAAATGTATCCATCTAACTTTGGTCTATTTTAAATTGAATATAGTTAATGTGTTATCATAATAGTTAAGTACTAGTGTGACTATTCATGTCACTAATTATTTTCAAGTGCTAATAAATTTAAAAAAGCTAAGTGAGGGGAGTTAATTTTGAGATCCAAAAATAGAGATAAAGTTAAAGTAGAGCACATAGAAGTTAAAGTCTAGACATAAGTTATTGTTGAATAATGTGGTTTATGTACCTTCTATGAGAAGGAATTTGATTTTAGTTATTGCTTTGGATTCTGTTGGATATTCTTGTTATTTTGGTAATGGAAAAGTTAAATTACTTTATAAATCATTTGTTATAGGCATTACTTCTATGTGTGATGATTTATATGGAGTTAATTTAAATCTTAATTCTATCAATTCAATGAACTCTATTATTGTTAAAAAAAGATGTCAAATCGATGAAAAGTCTTTAATGTTGTGACACAAACGATTATGACACATTTTTTAAGAAAGAATTTACAACATGTAAAGAAGAAAGTACTTCATAACCTAAACTTCTTGAATTTTAGAAAACTGCATTAAAGGTAAACTTACAACTAAAGTTAGAAAGGAGAAGAGAAGTAGAAAGGAGGATATTTTAGAATTAATCCACCTATAACACTTAGTGTTATATGTCAATTTTGACAAAGGTGTTGTGTATTATGGTAAGTACGATGAAAAAAAAATAGAAATCATAGTCTTTTTATGAGATACGAATAAGAATGTGAAATTTAGGCAAGTTACACTATGTCTAGGACACTAGGGCAAAATGGAATTGTAGAAAGGAGAAACCAGACTCATATGGATATGTTGAAAGGTATGTTAGCCTATATTTCACTACTAAAGTGTTAATGGGGTGATGTGTTAAGAACAATGACATACATTCTCAATTAGATTCCTAGTAAATTAGTACTTAAAATCCCTTACAAGTTGTTTTATAGTAAATAGCCTAATCTAAGGCACTTTTAATTTTAGGGTTGCAAAGTGAAAGTAAAGTCATACATTCCATCTATAAGAAAACTTAATTTAAAGACTGTTAGTGAATACTTCATTGGGTATTGCAATGGTTTGAAAGAAAGTAAATTTTACTATCTGACTTATAAAACTAGAGTGATTAAATCAAACTAAGCTATCTTCTTTGAAGATGAGTTATACAATAGGAGTTAAATACCGTGCATTGCAGATTTTATCAAAGATAACATAATTGTTCCACTGACATTGATATTGGGAGAGTTATCTTGTGTTGTTCCATCTATTGGTCTAATACAACCAATGGTAGAAAATGGCAAACCAAATAAGACAAATGAAGAAATTCCATTAAGAAAATCTCATAGATTTCATAAATTGGCAATTCCTAATGATTACCTTGTATATCTACAAGAGCATGAGTATGATATTAATGATGATACTAATCCTACAACTTTGTCTCAAGTCACATCTAGTTCAAATTGTTTTGATTGAATGAACACTATAAAAGATGAGCTAACTTCAATGCATAAAAATCAAGTATAGGATTTAGTAGAGCTGCTTACAAGATACAAGTCAACTAAATGCAAATGCATCTTTAAGACTAAAATAAATGCTTAAGGTGAAATTAAGAAGTATGAGGTCAAATTGATCGGTAAAGGCTATACTTAAGAGAAAGGTATAGATTAAAAAAAAAACATTTTCGCCAGTTTTAATTAAAGGCTTATTTCGAGTTGTCATAACTTTAGTAATTTACTTTGATTTAGGGCTACATTAGATGGATATAAAGATGACTTTCCTAAATATTAGTCTATTAGAGATTGTTTACATAAATTAGTTAGATGGTTTCTAAGAAAAAGAAAAAAAGCACCTTATGTGTTAACTTAAAAGGTTATATATAGCTTAAAACAAGCTTTTAAATAGTGGTACCTTAAGTTTGACGAGATAGTAGCTTTTTTGGTTCAAGGAGAATGTAGTAGATTAATGTATTTACATACTAATAAGTGCTATTACTTTTGTTATATTGGTACCATATGTGAATGACATTTTCTTTGCAAGTAATAATATGAACCTGCTAATTAAGACAAAGCAAATATTGTCTAAACACTTTTACATGAAAGATCTTAAAAATATATTTTATGTTTTAGGCATAGAGATTTATCATGACAGATCTTAAAGTTTGCCTATTTTATCTCAATAAACATATATTAAGAAAATATTGGAAAGGTTCAATATATCAATGTACTCTTAAGTTTCCACACCCATTTCAAAGGGTGAGATTTTCTCTAAGTCCCAATATCTTCAAAATGATATTGAAATAGAAAAAATGAAAAATGTTTTATATACATCAATTGTTGGTAGCCTGATTTATGTTTAGGTATGTATAGATTCTGACATAACTTATGCTATTAGTTTACTAGAAAGATACCTAAGTAATTTTAGTTAAAGATATTCGATTACTGCAAAAAAAAGTCATGAGTTACTTGTAAGGTATGAAAGATTATATGTTAACCTACAAAAGATTAAAAGATCTTATGATTACAAGCTACTTAAATTCAAATTTTACTAGTTATCTAGATAATTGCAAATTAACATCTAAGTATATCTTTATGATAGTAAGAAAAGTTGTGTCCTAAAAAAAGTATTAAGCAATCGTTAATAGCAACCTTTGAAATGAAAGTAAAGCAAGTTGTGTGTTATGAAGCTACTTATACTGCTATATGGTTAAGGAATCTTATGATTGGTTTCAAGATTATTAGGAGCATCTCTAAACACTTAACAATTTATTGCAACAATATTATTACTGTGAACTTTTCTTATAATAACAAAAATTTTGCCCATATGAAACATTTTGATATAAAGTAATAATTTATGCAAGAAAATGCATGGGAGCATATCATATATATTGAATATATTTTCACAAATCGTATGTTTGTAGATCCATTAACTAAAGGCTTGGTAGAAAGAATATATATAATAAAGTATTCATGTATTTGTCATATATTGTGCACATTTTTTTTATAAATGGCAATTTATAAAGACATTTAAATCTTTTCTCAATACTATACTAAGAATTAAAATTTTCTTTTAACATCTTAGGTGGATGTTTAGACCATATGGTTAAAAATTTACATATGTTGTCATAATTTATTATATAAATTTTATTAAGTACAATCTTATTTTGTATATTCCTATCAAATATTGTATTTAGTCAACAAGGTATGAGTGTACAATGTGTATTTCATTAACATACCTATCTAATGCTATTTTGTATGCTACTAAATACTTATGATCTAAATTTAAACTAGTAGGTGTAAAAACACCATAATTTGCTTTTACATCTTATTAAAGTAGCCACTATTGTTAAATTACATAGTTTAAGTAGAAGGCTATTGGATTTTTTTATTTTGGACTTATCATTTCAATAATAAATAAGATGTAAAAAGTTCAGCTAAATATTAAAATAAGTATTCAGTTTGGGTCAAAGAAACAATCTCACCTATTAATGTGATAAAGAATGATTCTCACTTCTTATTACAACCTATAAGCAGAAGTCGTTACTCTTAAACCTTCAAAACCTTTTTGTTCACTCCCTATCATTGTAAGATTTTCTCACTAAAACTTTTAGTTTATGGTTAGGGTTGATAAGAACAATAATCCCTGTGCAATGTTCCTATAATGCATTTATCGTGATTCATCATCTATTTCATATGGATTCATCAAGTATTTTTTTTATTCATCTAACTTACGTATTAATATTATCCTTCTCATATGATTTAATTAGTAATATTTTTATTAAAAGTTTAACATATGATAGTGGAACAAATTTATAAAATTTAATTCAATGAATATAAAAGATTTAAAATTCAATTTTAGAATCCACTTTTAATCCTTATGATATTTCCTGTGGTAGAAAATGAGGGGTTTTATTTTTGGTAATGACTTTAGTGTACTAATTTCATTAGATATTACTAGTTTAGATTGTTGGATTTCAATCATTTTGCACAGTATTATACAGAATGAATGAAATTTGATATTTAAACTAATAGTACACCAATACAACCAATATATTGAAGTTTCATAGGATGAAATTGGAATCATAAATGAGAGTCTGATTTTTTTTTTTTAATGTGAGGAGTGGCAGCATAATGTACAAATCCTATAAACATTAAGAGGACATGTACCATGGAAGGTTAGACATCTACTTACACAACAATGGCCTAAGATAGAATATAGTAAAGGCTCATAGTCCTAAACAAATTTAAAATTTTATTTTGATATTATATAATTTTGTATGTATCATTTGGCTCTATAAAATATTTTTATTCTTGTCTATTTATAATTTGTGAATTTTAAAACATATAATTATAACATTTGTTAAGCCTAATACCGACAAAGTCTAATAAATATAAAGCTCAAAACACCATTAAAATTTTTTAAAGCCTATTGCATAAAACAAAACAATTGAAATAAAGAATAACATACTAAAATTGTATATTCATCTCTCATTAATTTTTATGGCCCCACCAGTTAGCCTGAAACTTATATAATTTTATGTAACTTTAGATCTGAACTAGTAGGAAAAGGGATGATAATGGCCTAACATTATAAAGGACTGAAATTAGTTAACCTAACCTATTAAAGAACTAAAATTGATAAATATTAACTTATCGAGTTATTGAATTAACCTATTAACCTAACTTTATTTAGCTAATAGATTAACTTATTAGATTAGTCCATTAACCTAATAATATTAGTAAATAATAAATTATTAATTTACAAATGTGTATATGTATGTGTGTATATATATGTGTGTGTGTGTGTGTGTATGTTAAAATTATGATTTTAATATATAAAAATTATACTCTAGTATATATATAATATTAAATATATATAAGTAATATTAAATAATTTTTTATGTTAAAATTAATAAATTTATATATTTAATATTATCAATATATATTATATAAGTTTATCAAAATAAATAATTATTATAAAATAAAAAACTAATAAAAATTATGTGAGAAATTAAAATTATTATCATAAAATTATAAAATTAATAAAAATAAAAATACAAAATAATTTTATAACTAAATATCCATAAAATAATTACTATAATTATATAAATATATTAATTAGAGTGATAAATTATTACTTTCATAGTAAAATCGTGATATATATATGCAATGAATTTAACTAACAAAACATTTGTATCCATTTTAATTAATAGTAAAAAAAATTTGTTTAAGTCTCATGATTTCTACTCCTTTAATTGGAAGGTTTTCACATTGAACATTGTTGTACTTTTATTTACTTTCTTACTATTATAGATATATTCAATAATAATAATAATAATAATAATAATAATATAAGTTTTTAAATGATGATAATAATAAAAAAAATTATTATATTTAGTGTCCAAATTGATATTTAAAGTTTTTTTATTTTATTTAAAATCAATTAATTCTAAGTTTTGAAATATGTATTTTAAACAAATATATTATTTAAAAAATTTCTATTTAAACAAATTTTAATTAAAAAATAACTATTTGCATATTTTATTATTCACATGTTATCTATTTACTTGATGATATATTCTTCTCATAGTGTTACAATTATATTCATATAGGTTAGGGTGTTATTTTAAATTTATTTAAATGATTTCTATCAAAATTTCCTAACTCAGGATATTTAATCATTATGAGTATAACAATTTATGAAAAATATTTGCATAATTGTTAATAAGAATTTTTCGTAAAGCTTATAAAATATTAGAGATATTTACTCTAGAGCTTTTAAAGTTATTAAATTATTATCAGAATTATTGGGAACCTAGGAGTAGTGAAAATTAATGTCAAATGGCCTTAATTTCATAGAATCGGATCAGGTATAAAAAGGGATTAATTTTTTTTCCATGCTCATTCAATATCTAAACATGTAAAATAAGTTGAAGGCCCACAATCTTTACGGGTAGCCTATTGGTACGAAATGCAAGCATTTGAATTTTTTTCCTAACCTAAAATCCATTCTATGATCCAACAACAAATAAAAATTAACCACATTTAATGATGAAAATCTAGAAAATAAAATTTATAAGAAATAAAAAGAATTGAAAAAAGGATTAAAACATAATTTATTAGCAAAACTATTAAAAGTTTCTTAACCTCTCTCATTGTTTCACACTTTTACGGGTTTTTCTTTGTCTTTATGTTCTATTCTTCCATCTTTGGCTTTGCCTTTCAAAAACCCTAGCAAAAACCAGCTAGCCATGTCAAGGGCGATAAAGGTTATCCACATCTCCAACCTAATACTTGCTAGCAACAACCACTAGTCACTAAGTTATCAACCAATAAGCAGTGCAAGAAAACAAATAATTTGTTCGATTACATTTGCCATTCATGAAAGAAATAGGTTAGTTGCCCTAACTTCTCTCTCTTTCTCCTTTTCCTCTCTATCTTTGTTATTTGAGTTTGAAAACTTGAATATAGTTTCATGATTATTAAATTTGGACCCAAAAATCCAACCAAATTCAATTGATGCTTACTATAATTTAAAAGCATATACATTAATTTTAAGAAAAATCTTAACATCAAATCAAATTTTGAAAATAACAAAGTATACAAATTTTGGAAGGTTTGTCTCATTTTGTAATTTTTTTCATAAATTATCATATAATTGACAGAATACTAATGTACGTTTCTAAAAATTTTAGGAATGATAACATTTTAGGCCATCACTAATCTTAATAACCATTGCTAACTTAAATTAATTTTTTCATTTCATTCTATTATTTAATTTCTTCAAATTAATTTCTTTATTTCATGTTGTTACATAATTTCTTCAAATTGATTGCTTCATTTCACTCTGTTATAATCATTACATTCTAAAAATATAGTAATTTACAATTATATGCTTCTAAACTTCTCCTATCATTTATCTATAATGCTTTACTTAATTTGTTAAGTTTTTTCAAATCATATATTAATTGTTTTAATTTTGCTAACTTGTTGAATTTTTTTTTTTTAGGTAGTGATTACTATTGCTAGGATATATATACCAACATGTTAAGGAGAAGACTTATTACCTTTTGCCTTGACTTATATGTTTCTTTTAAATATAGATTAAGGTATGAGTTATTATTCTTTATTTATCTTTTGCTTTGTATGCATTATTGTTTGTGTGATCATTCTCCAAATTATGATTTATATAGTTTTATGGATTTTTGAAGAATTGCTTTTCTTGGCTTGGGCGCATTTGAAATGTCTTAGCTTATGTCTAAAAATAAACCACCACTTTAACATTGAAATGAAGAATATTAGGTTAAAATTTTTATATTCAATAAGAAGCTTGAAATGATATGATGTGCCTAATTCACCTAGTTAAAACCTTAAAATATTGCTATTGAATATTCTAAGCATTGCACCAACTTCTATAACTTTAACCTTGTATATGTTTAAATAAGACATGCATCAAATAAGCTGTATATTTGTAACTTGGCAAATAGCTCTAAATATGGTAAATTTGTAAGATATAGAGTTAAATCAACTTGAAATTTTAGGTGAAACTCAAAGGTAAGATCCTATTCTTAGCCTTCAATTAAAAGCTTAAAATAGGACTTAACAATCTAATGTTAAGAAAGAATCTGAACTGTTATTAGATAATATTAACATTAATAAGGGTAAGTGAAAAAAAAAGACTACTTTAGATATCTGAAATTTTTTTAACCACCTATGTGTAATTGATAAAAAACCTATGACTAAATGTAAAAAGTATGATGAACTTTTTTTCTAGGGATGGTAAAAGTTATAGTACTTTAACTCTTTACCAACATAAGGAGAAATATGATGAATCAAAGCATTGAAAAATAATAGAATTCCCTTTATGATTCTTAATCATTTATAAAAGTTAAGTAGTAGCAAAATTGACACTAAATTTTTAAGAGAAAAAAAATAGTAATGGTCATCATTAAACATGACCTCCTTTTCAAGTTTGTTAAATACCAAAGGGTTAGGGACATGTTTAACTATTTGAATGTAGATGTTAGATTTATTTCTAAAATAACTACTATTTATAATGTGTCAAAAGTTTATAATAAACACAAGAAGAAATTGATAGAAAATTTTTGTAGAATTCTTGATAGAATATATTTTACTTGTGATTTGTGGACTACTTGCACTAACCAAAGGTATATTTATCTAACTACACACTATGTCGATTTAGATTGACACTTGAAATTTATAATTCTTACTTTTTGTAATATGCATCATCCACATTCTAGTGTGAAGTTAGCAAGAAAAGTATTTGACATATTAATTTATTTAAGGATAGATAAGAAAATTTTTTCTTTTACTTTGGATAATGCTTTTTCTAATAATAATATGCAAATGGACTTAAAAAGTCGAGTTAGTTTTGGAAGAAAGTTTGCTTTGTGATAATGAGTTTTTTCATATTCATTATTCTACTCATATATTAAATCTCATTGTGTATGAATGGTTGAAAGTAGCTTAAGTCATAAAATTAGAGAAAGTATTTCTTATGTAAAAGGGGTCTAAAGGTAGAATGAGAAACTTTAGAGAGTGTGTAAGACAGGTTAAAGTTGATAGTAGTGCATATTTATGTTTGGATATGCGTACTAGAAGAAAGTTAACATATCGATGCTTGAAGATGCTTTGAAATATAAGTGTATATTCACTAGCCTTACATGTATTAATAACAATTACAAGCATTACCTAGTAAATGAAGAGTGGAAAAGAGGGGAGATAATTTTGCATTCTTGAAACCATTTTATAACATGACCAATTTAGTTTTGGGACCTAACTATACATTTAATTTGTATTTTGGCTAAGTTTGAAAGATTAAGGAATTTTGTATGGATAATGTAACCAACAAAGATAAGGTCATAAAATTTATGGCTTGTAATATAAAGAAGAAATTTCACAAATATTAGAGTTCATATAGTGTTTTACTTACAATGGTAATTGTCTTTGATCCTCATTCAAGTTAACAATGTTGGAATTTAGTTATTAGAATATGAATCCTTTTTCATATCAAGAAAAGATTAATGTAGTGAAAATTAATCTATTTGAAATTTACAAGGAGTATGCAAAGATGGTTACAATGGCAACCATCTTAATCCTTGTTCAAGTTAACAATGTTAGAATTTAGTTATCAGAATATGAACCCCTTTACTTATCAAGAAAAGATTGATGTAGTGAAAACCAAACTATTTGAAATTTATAAGGAGTATGCAAAGAATTGTCCTGGTCTTAGCTTCACAATGTTGATCAAATGACCCATACTAATGATTCTTTAACCTCTTCTATAGGAACTTCAGATGTGATTGATGTAAACTTCAAACCTCATCTTCTATGATTCTTTTTTTTTATTTTTATAATTTGAATTGCTATAACTTTATTTTTCTTATAGATGGGGATTAATTTCAAGAATAGAGTTGTTAGCCTAACTTCTAATTCCAAGTCTCAATTGGAAATTTACTTGGACATGTCATTGCTTAATATTATATCTTATAGAAATCTAGATGTTTCAAAATGGTGGAAGAAGCAATCTAAGAGATTTCCAAACTTGTCTCTTATGTTTTGTGATTTATTAAGTGTTCCTATCATAGCAATGGCTTTAGAGTTAGCACTTAGCATTAGAGGGCATGTGTTGAACAAATACAGAAGTTATCTTTTTCTAAAAAATGTTCAAGCTCTCATATGCACATGTAAATGGCTTTATAATTTTGATCCTATTGGTAATGTTTCCATTTAAAAAATTATTATTTTTTGAAATTTACATGATTTGGTGAAAAATTATAATCATAGTTTCATAATTTATAGATGATGAAGAGGAAATTTGTTTAGAGGAAGATTCAAATAATCCAAGTACAACTACAAATACTATTAGAAAAAGGTATGTTTTTATTTATAATTATTTGCATTTCACTTTAAACATTTAAAATTTTTATTTTTTTCATTTGTCTTCATTCTATAATTCAATGATTCTAGTGATTTACTACTTTCATTTTATTTCTTAAGTAGTTAGTCATTTACTACCATTAATTGGCTTATCCTTCACTAATATGATATGTTACTTAGATCAAGATGTTAAATGTTGCTGATTCTTGAGTGCTACCAAGAATGTTTATTGTTATTATTTTCATTTTCCATTATGGTAGTATGGGTGATCAAAATGGACTTTTATTAGTGTTAACTTATTTTGAAAGGAATTCTAAACAATATAGCATTGAAGTTGGAACTTTTTATTTTTTTTTTTATATCTTTGTGTTATCATGATAGATTTAGCTGGAGTAATCTATGTTTTAGTAGAAATTTTCAAGGTATTTGCATTGTGTAATAGCTATTAGCCCAATCAAACATATTTTATATTATGTTCAATGTGCTAGAAAAAATTTTCTTCTCAATGTAGGCTGCCTACGGCTTGCCGACTTAATGTGCAAGGCAAGGTTGGCCTCATTTTCTAGGATCATTGTAGGTGTGGGCCTATATCAGTAAGCTCACATGGGCCTAGCCTACCCTACCTTAATTTACATGCCAACTCTCATCCTATTATACTTAATCTTTGTTTTAAAAGTCTACTAATCAAAGGATTAAGATAAAAAAGAATTAAAGTTTACAGAACACTTCTCATACATCATAATTACCCATAGCTCTTTTACATAATTAATTTTCAATTCTCTTTCTTAGCTTTATCTTTTTTTCTTTAGCCTCTCAGTATCTATTAATCCTTTCTGTCTAGCCATTATCTATCTATTGGAGCTACACCATTACTGCCACATTTCCTCCTAGCTTTATCCAATCAATAGCAACTCGCGCATGGTAGTGGAGACAACCAAATTATGAAAAAGAATGTAGCAAAAATCAAGGTTGTTAACCCTCTTTTTTTCACCAAAAAGTTACTATGTGAAGCTTTAGTCATTAATATTTTGTTAGATTAAGCTTGAATCAAAAACCTATACCTATAGTTATACCTTATTTTTCTGAAAATATAATTAGAAATATAATAAAGTGATACTTTTGGTTATTAGAATAATATAGTTAGAACCTTGAATAGGAACTTCTAAAAGATAATAGTTAGTGAAAATTCACTTATAAATTATTTTTGTAACTTAATAGGTAAGCAAAAAAGGAAAAATAAGTATGAGAGCTTTGGAATTTATAGAGGGACTTAGCATATTGAAGTGAGTGTATATCTATCCTATAGTACTATGTTATTTAATTTTCATATTTCCTTTTTAATTTATATACGCAAATCCTATGTTTTAGCTCATGCATAACCTATTATATATGTTGTTAATTACATCTTTAGGCTATGTAGTAAAGGCATATCCTTACTATTGAATTGCAATGTATTATTGGAGCTTTTATGTAAATATATTATTGATATTGAATAATTACTTTGTGGCCACACATAAGAAGTGTGATATTGTTGTTTGATAACACTATTGTTGTCATGTTAAAAATATACTGCTAAATGAATTATGGTTTATGATATAATGTGAAAAATGCCACTGGCATCTATGATATAAGGAAGAATATGATTGTATGATTAATACTAGATCTAAAAAAATGTTTCTGAACAAATAAGGGTAACCTCAGAAGAATAAGGTTAAGTTTGTGAATGGATAACATCAACCGAAAGTTATAAGAAAGTTTGAATTGCTTCTTTTTCATTTATATTTCTATTTTATAAGTTAAATGTCTAATAAAAGAATTTTGGATGTTCTTTGTAGATATCTAAGTAGTCTAAACAAATGTAAGGATTCTATTATTTAATATTCCTTATGTATAGTTGCTTCCAAAAATAATATATTTTTTTACCTTATTGTTGAGAATGGAATTTTAGTTGATAGACTATAAAACCTTATGGGTTCCATTATTCTTTTGTTTGCAGGAACATTGATATGTAAGTAGAGGAATATGTCAATTAAACTATTATAACCCAAAAAGTCAAGGTATAAAATTTGGTATGAATGTATATTTTGTTATAAATAATTATTAAGTTTATTAAATATGGATATTTATAAGTCAGACATTATACTTCTAATTATGGTTAATTATTAGATTAGATGTACATTCTTATTATAGTCAATCATTAGATTTCAATTCTATTTATGAATTATCATTACGAAATTATAATATTTGATCAATTTATCCTATAAATATGGGTTATATAAATTATTTCTAATAAAATTGAATTAAATATTCTCCTCCTTCTTATAATTCTCTTTCATATCTTTTTTTTTATTTAAATATTTATTTTATTATTTTTATAATATATTATCAGTATGAAGCTCTAATTCACTGAGATAATTGCTTCCAAATGTAAATGATTTTACTTAATCTTATTACTTTGTGTTAATATAGTAATTCTTCTTTCTTATCTCATTTTTATTCTTTTTTTATTCATACTTTGATTTTGATTTCTATAATAGTTTTAATGGTCTAGTGATTTTATTTAAAAAAATAATAATTACAAAATATTGAATATGATGTGTAAAAATACCAATAAAAATAAATAATAAATTAAACTAAGAAAGAGAAAATAACATAAATTCATTTATATGACTTATTATACAACTAAGAATTTATTCTCGGATGCTAAGCAAGTAAAATCTTTAAATTTATTTTTAAAGTACATGAGTATATATGGTATGTAATTATGGATATGTGATAAACACTTAATTATGTTATTATCTCATGATTGAAAAAAATTGCTATATGAAATAATAATATATGTTATGTTGATATAGAAAGAAAAATTATTTGCATGATAAGGTTTGGCTTTAAGCAAAGATGAACATAAAAATTCAAGAAATTAAGTTTAGAAAAGGAAAATAATTATCAAGCAGTAAGCAATATATAAATATACATATATTTAATAATTATATAAAGATATATAATTTATCATTCTTTCTCATCCCAATCACTTTTAATATAATCTAAAAAATACCTTTTATAAATTTGATAATTATTGCAATATTTGATCACCATATAGATTAACAATAAAATGAAAAATTGGTAGTGGTTTAATAATTGTATAAATAATATGTTGATTAATAATTCTCTTCAATATTCAACCTTTGATATATTGAAAATTTTCTGATTCATTTTTACATGTCTATGATAGTATTATGTCAAATCTTGCAAATCTTGAATTTGTAGCTTTGGACATTACGGAAAAAATTATTTATCATAGGTATTAGATGCTGAAATTTATTTAGATACAAAAAATCTTACAGACACAATTAAAAAAGGAAATATCCAATCAAGAAAAGGCCAAAGCAATGATTTTTCTCCATCATCATTTCTATTAAGGTTTAAAAATTAAATACCTCATGGTAAAAGATGCATTTATTCTTTAGAATAATTTAAAAGAAGGATATGACCACCAAAAAATAGGAATCCTCCCAAAAGCTCGTCATCATTAGATGCATTTACGTTTATGGGATTTCAAAACTATAAGTGAATATAACTCAACAATATTTTGAGTCAGTTCTCACTTGAAATTATGTGAAGATAAAGTTATTGATAAGGATATGTTAGAAAAAACATTCTCCACCTTTCGTGCATCAAATGTGTTCTTACAGCAATAATTTCATGAAAAAGGTTTTTAAAAATACTCTGAACTGATCTGATGTCTTCTTGTGTTTAAGCAAAATAATGAATAGTTAATGTTCTAACAAATTCTACCTTATTCCTTAAAGCAAATGCAACAAAATATAGCTAATATAATACTGAATAAAATTAAGGCCATGCCCATAGGCATGGGCGTGGACGTGGAAGTGATCATGGTCATGGTTGTGGTCGTAGTTCTTATACTAAAAACTCAACTTCCCACCAGAAGTGGAAAAATAAAGAAAAGAAATACCAAATATATATCAAATTACTCAAAATTCAGTTATATAAGTAATTATAATATATGGACATGTAAATATACACCTTCTTATGGTTTGTTCTTATATGTTACCATGAAATCACTCTTATATTAACCAATTTTACTTAAATTAAATGTGTCACAACCTCTTTTTTAGGAGATATTATATGATTACTGAAACGTTTTAAATTGTAGTATAGCATAAAATTATACACCATTAAACCAAGAAAAATTACAAGTGAGGATATTAAAGGTAAGTCACAATATATGTGTACCCTGACTTTCTATAACTTAGTGGGTGAAAAATATTTACTCTATATTGCATGTGAAATTCTGCTTTTCTTATTTTTAATAATGTAAGAAGCTAATGTTAATATTATATCTGATACTACAAATTTAATTGAAGACTTTGGAAGAGTTAATGTTTTATTGCTTAAAGGAACAAAATTACACATTGATAGTGCATTATATTCTCCTAAGTCTTACAAAAACTTATTGAGTTTTAAGGATATCCATTGAAATAAATATCATATCGAGATAACAAATAAAGGAAATATTAAATATCTTTATATCATTGATATAATCTTAGGTAACAAATGCATGTTTGAAAAATTACCTACACTTTCTTCTGGTTTGTACTACAAATATATTAGTATACTTAAAATGCATGCTATCGTAAACCAGAAGTTTATAGATTATGATAAGTTTGTTGTTTGGCATGATCGGCTAAGCCATTTAGGATCAATTATGATGTAAAAAATAATTGAAAATTCATGCAAGCATCTATCAAAGAGCTAATAGATTCTTCAATCTAAACAATTTTCATATGTTACTTGTTCTCAAGAAAAGTTGATTATTCGACCATCACAGGCAAAAATTAAGGGTGAATTTTTTATATTTTTAAAAGCACATACAAGGTGATATTTATAAACCAATTCAGCCACCATATGGACCATTTAGTTATTATATAGATTTAATTGATGCATTAACTAGATGGTTACATGTGTCTTTGTTATTATCTTATAATCTAACATTTGTACAATTACTTGCTCAATTGATTCAACTGCGAAAATATTTTCCTGATTTTCCAATTAAGAAAATATATATGACTTGATAATGTTGGTTAATTTACTTCTCAATCTTTCAATGATTATTGTATGTTTGTTAGAATTAATGTTAAATACCCTGTAGTATATGTTTATACACAAAATGGTCTTACAGAATCATTTATCAAGCTTGTTCAATTGATTAAAAGACCATTACTTATGAAATCAAAACTTCCAGTTTCTATTTGAGGATATGTAATTTTGTATACTATAACATTAATTAGCGTCAGACCAATAAGTTATCATAAGTCCTCCCTTTTACAATTAATTTTTAGTTAGGAACATAATATTTCACATCTAAAGATTTTTGGATATATAGTATATGTTCTAATTACTCCATCACAATGTATTAAAATAGGTCCTCAATGATGGTTGGGAATATATGTTGGATATGAATCTCCATCTATAATAAAATATCTTGAACCATCAACAAGGGATTTATTTAAGGCTAGATTTGCTGATTGTCATTTTGATGAATCAATTTTCCTAACATTAAAGGAAGAAAATAGGCAGTTGGAAAAAGAAATTAGTTAAAATGAATTATCATTATCTTACATCAATCCTCATACAACCAATATGAACTGGAAGTTCAAAAGATAATTTATTTATAAGGTTTAGCCAATAAATTGCCAAACATATTCATTGACTAAAAGAAAGTGACCAAATCACATATACCAACTGTTAATGCTCTAATTAAAGTTAATATCCTTGTTGGATAATTTATTATTATAAATGAGTCTAACGCATGCATGAAGCATCATAGACTTATCAATTCCAAAGATAAAAACCTTTAAAAAAAGAGCTAAGAACCATGATGGCTAAATTAAGGATGTGAATGTGATAACTTCAGAAGAGTCCTCAAACAAAATTACTATTTTAGTTCCAGAAGAAACTAAAGTACCTGAAATTAGTGGGAATAAAAAGATCTTAATAAATTATATCATGAATAGAATATAATGGAATTGAAATAAAGTTAAGTTAATGATGCTTTTGCATATAATGTAACACATATTATAATAAATGATAACGAGAATCATGAACTAAAATTTATTAAGGAATGCAAATAAAGAGATTATTGGTCAAAATGAAAAGATGCAATCGAGTCAAAATTAAATTCACTTGCAAAGAAAAAAGTTTTCAGGCTTGTAATTCATACATCAAAAGGTGTAAAGCTAGTTGGATAAAAATAGATTTTTTTGAAAAAATGAAATGAGAATGATGAAATTATAAGATATAAGGTATGACTTGTTGCTGAAAGGTTTTTGCAAAGACCTGACATTGATTATAAAGAGATATACTCACCTATAATAGATGCAAGAACTTTTTGGTATTTAATTTGTTTAGTAGTACATGAAGGATTCAATTTGTATCTAATGGATATTGTTAAAGCCTAATTATATGGCTTACTTGATAATGATATTTATATGAAACTCCCTGAAGGTTTTAATTTTCCTACAACATACAATTTAGATTCTCAAGAAGATTATTCAATCAAATTGAACAGATCTTTTTATGGATTAAACAATCTGGATACATGTGATATAATTGCCTCAGTGAATATTTGTTAAAGGAAGGATATAAAAATGACCCTATTTGTCCATGCATTTTTATAAAAAAATCTAACACGTGGATTAAACAATCTGGACAAATGTGATATAATTGCCTCAATGAACATTTGTTAAAAGAAGGATGCAAAAATAACCCTATTTGTCCTACATTTTTATAAAAAGATTTGAGAAGGAGCTAGCCATAATTGTTCTTTATGTTGATGATTTAAATATTATAAGAACTCTTGAAGAGCTTTCAAAAGTTGTAAATTGTTTAAAGAAAGAATTTGAAGTGAAAGATCTAGGCAGAGAAAAACATTGCCTTAGATTACAAACTAAACATTTGAAGAATAGAATTTTTGCACATTAAAAAGCTTATGTAGCAAAAATGTTGAAATGATTTTATATAGACAAATTACATCCATTATGCACCCCAATAGTTATAAGGTCACTACATATGAACAAAGATCCCTTTAGACCTTAAGAAAAAGATGAAGAACTACTTGGTCTTAAAGTAACATATCTTATGCAATTGGAGCATATGCAATTGGAGCATAGATGTATCTCGTTAGTCATACATGACCTGATATATCATTTGCTATTAATTTATTAGTAAGATACAGTTTTTCACCTACATTAAGACATTGGAATAGAGTTAAGCATGTACTTTGTTATCTTAGAGATGCAATAGATACGAGTTTATTTTATGAGAATGTACCCAAGTTAGACCTAATTAGTTATACAGATGTATGATATCTATCTAGAATGTACCCAAGTTAGACCTAAATAGTTATACAGATGTAAGATATCTATCTAACCTTCATAATGGTGGATCATAAATAGGTTATTTGTTCATATGTGTAAGTATAACTATTTCATGGTAGTCTATAAAATAAATTATAACAATCACATCATCTAATCATGCAGAAATTTTAATAATATATGAGGCAAGTAAGGAATGTGTTTGATTGAGATATGTGATTTAACACATACGAGAGACTTATAGTTTATCTTCTAGAAAAACAATCCTGACTATCTTGGATGAAGATAATGCTACATGTATCACTCAATTGAAAGAAGGGTACATTAAAGGAGATCGAACAAAACATATTTCACTAAAATTCTTTTTCACTCATGATCTTCAAAAGAATGATGATATCTCGTTTAAATGATAATCTAGCAAATTTGTTTACTAAAGCACTTCTTATTGCTATACTTGAAAAGGTAATATATAATATTGGAGTTCTTTAACTTAAAGATCTTAATTGATGTTATCATAAAGGGAAGTTAATATGCATTGTACTCTTTTTTTCCTTCGTAATGGTTTTCGTCCCACTAGGTTTTCACTACAAGGTTTTTAATGAATCAATATCCTATTACATATTATATGAATATTTAAGGTGTCCATAAGTCAAATACTATACTTCCAATTATGGTCAATTGTTATATCAGAAGTTATATTCTTATTATAATCAATTGTTAGATTTTAATTCTATTTATGAATTATCATTATGAAATTATAACATTTGATCAATGCCTTATATGTATAAGTTGTATAAATCATTCTTAATATAGTTAAATCAAATATTTTCCTCCTTCTTATAATTTTCCTTCATATCATTCATGTCTTTTTTTATTATTTCTTAAGTGTTTATTTTATTATTTTTATAATATATTTTATTAAATTAATTATTTAAATTATATTTAGCTAACCTTGAGTATTGATGTTAGTTAAATATATGCTCTTTGAATCAATATAACTCACTCTTTCTTTATTTTCAATACTTTCAAGAATTTAACTTGATTATGTCAAGTTACATTGCTCTTATGAAGGTCTAAGGCACCCAATGGAAGAATTTGATAAATAGGGAAAAATCTATTGTAGTTATAACTAGATAAATGTGTATAAGTCCATTTATTTTCATTGAATTTATTGTAATATCTGTAAGTTGAGTTCTAGGTTTATGTTTTAAGATAAGTGACCTTACTAAAGTGTTTATAAATTGAGAAAATTCTATCCAACTATCTTGTTAAAACTTTTGAGTTGCATTTTAATTATGATAGAAATAAAAATATTTTTGCTAGATTAGACTACATAGTTAGTTCATCAAGCTAATGAAATTGAATAATGGGTTCCATGCCAATCATGATCCAAATAATTGATTTTATTTAGCTAATGATATGTAATAGCAATAAACAAACAAGTTATGTAATAATAACAACAAAACATAAGAAGAAGTTGTAAAACTTATTTGAGATTGCTGATAAAAGTTAATTTAGGATTAGGACTAAAACTTGTACTATAGCAGCTTGAATTGACCTAATTTATTGAAAATATAGCCTAACTTAGGATTGATTTAATGTACAATTTTTACTCATTGGATTACTATAGTCAGATTGAATTAGACCATTTTGACAGATCTATTCATAAGGCATATTGTAAAGCTATTTAATATATCTATCTAATCTACAAAGGGATCAATACACATAGGCCAAACTATATAAAAGAAGTTTACTATTTAAAAAAAATCAATTTCCTTTTTGTTGGAACAACAATTTAAAACAGACAAATCAATTATACCTATTAAAACAAGTTAAACCCATTCTATTAAGCTAACTAAATGAGCAAAAATTGTACATTAGGCCAATTTCAAGTTGAGCTATTTTTTTATCAAGTCAAGCCAAACTAGATTGTTATAGTTCCAATCTCAAGCAAATTTTACAATTTGTTATTATTATTACATCACTTATTTGTTTATTATTAAATTATTAATTAATTAAAGCTAATTATTATTACTATTATTATTAATAATATATTCATATTTTTATTATTATCATTTAAAAATTTATTATTGTTACTATTAAAATAATAAGAAAATAAATTAAATTATAACAATTTTTAATATAAAAAACTCTTAATTAGAAGAGTAATTAAAAATCAAGGGACCTAATATAAAAAAAATTCAATATTAGTTAAAATAGGTACAAATATTTTGTTAATCTATAAGAATTGCTTTGTATAATTATTTTTTATTAACTTCCAAGTTTTATGATGATCAATTTAATTTATCACATAATTTTTATTAATTTATTTAATTTTAATGTAATTATTTATTTTTAATAAACTTGTATGACTTATGTTCATAATATTAAATATATAAATTTATTAATTTTGATATTAAAATTTATTTAATATTTCTTATGTATATAATTTTAATATATCAAAATTGTAATTATAATTTTAATATATATAAACTTACATACAATAATAAATTTAATTTATCACATAATTTTTATTAATATATCAAAATTGTAATTATTCTATATATGTTTATCTATAAGAATTGCTTTGTATAATTATTTTTTATTAACTTCCAGGTTTTATGATGATCAATTTAATTTATCACATAATTTTTATTAATTTATTTAATTTTAATGTAATTATTTATTTTTGATAAACTTGTATGACATATGTTCATAATATTAAATATATAAATTTATTAATTTTGATATTAAAATTTATTTAATATTTCTTATGTATATAATTTTAATATATCAAAATTGTAATTATAATTTTAATATATATAAACTTACATACAATAATAAATTAATTATTTATTATTTACTAATATTACTAGATTAACAAATTAATTTAATAATTTAATAAGTTAACATTTACTAATTTCAATTCTTTATTAAGTTAGACTAATCACTTTTCAAGTCAGATTATTATTATTTTATTTTTTGTATTAATCCTAACTCAAGTTGAATAAAATTATATCAATTTCAAATTAATCTATTAAACCCAATGCATCAATCGACCAAGGCCAAATTATTTAACATAAGTCCATTATTATTTAAAAAAAAACAATTTCCTTTCTGCTGAAAATCCCATTTAAAACCTTTGTTATTTATACAATTTTATTAAAGCGGAGGTGGTTTATACCATGGCGCAAGGCCAATTGCTTCAGGGGTATGTTAGGAAATTTTCACATTTCTGATAATATAGGAAGGGATTTTTGTGTTTGATTTAAAATTTTTTTAATTTAATATTTTTTAAAATATTCTCATAAAAGGAAATAAATATCAGATATTTTCATATAATAAAAATATTTTAATAATATAATTAGACTATGTTTCTAAATATATCTTGTGAATTTAATTAATAAAATATTTGTGTTTATTTGAGTTAATAGTGAAAATTTTTATGACTAAATCTCATAATTTTTATTCTATTAATGGGGAGTTTTCACATTAAAAATATTATGATTTAATTTATTTTTTTACTACTTAAATTATATTTTATTATAATAATATATTTTTAAATAATAATTAATCTTATTTAATTAATATCATAAAATTAATAATTATTAAATAATGTAATAATAATAAAATATAATAAATTTTAAAATTTATTTAGGATTATTAATAAAAATCAATCTGAGACTAAAATTAAAATTTGTACTATAACTGTTCGATCCGAAAGAATAGAGATGTAGACCGATTTTACTTATCATATCAAATCGATTTTATGCTAATTAAGATGCTAATTTATGTAGCAGCAAAAAATTTCTCTTAGCAGAACAAACAGACTTGGGATAGAGGACTGTGGGTAAATTTGCGTGCTTTGTAAAGGAGATTAACTTATTTTTTTTTTTTAAAAAAAAAAGAACTAGGAGACAAGAATAAATTTCAAGTCCATTATATAGATTAAATATTTTGAATGTTTGTTGTACATTTATGGTGAACTAATTTACCTTTATTATTAACCTTTGATGTTATGATAACTTAATGTTATTTTACTTTTAATTAAATATTAAATATTTAAATTAGTGATTTTATATTATGAGTATATGGATTTATTTCTTTATTAATTAATTCTTATATAAAATTTTATATTAATTTTAGTATTATTAGGAATATTTTAAGAAATATATTAATATAAGTTTATATAAGTTATTGGCTTATTTAAAACTTTTTTATAATAGACCTTTTAAGTCTTAAGTTGTTAGCCTATTTAAAAGTTTGTATTTAAAGCAGACTTTTAAATAGGTTAACAGGTCAGGTCAGACTTTTAAAATAGGTCAAGCTCAAGCCTGAAATAAAATCTTATATAGGCTAATAGGTCAGGGTCGGGCTAATATTTTGCATTACAGGCCTAACCTATTTAAGATAAAGTTTAACTCGATCTAACCCATTTGCACCCCTAACAGAGATGTAGACTGATTTTGCTTATCATATCAAATCGATTTTATGCTAATTAAGATGCTAATTTATGTAGCAGCAAAAAATTTCTCTTAGCAGAACAAACAGACTTGGGATAGAGGACTGTGGGTAAATTTGCGTGCTTTGTAAAAGAGATTAACTTATTTTTTTTAAAAAAAAAAATAAATAAGAACTAGGAGACAAGAATAAATTCGGGTAAAAGTCAAAGGACCCATTTGCATTTTTGGCTTCTACATATTGATAGAGAAAACATACTCATTATTCCAGTTTGAAACGTAATAGTTGCCATATTTTTAATGTCATTTTCAACGTGTAGATGAATTTAATTTTGATGTATTTGACATAAATCATTTTGACATTATTATTTATTAAAATTCTATTGTTGACAATAAGAACTTTGAATTACTCATCTTTTTATTAATTTGTTAAATTAGAGTTATATTATTATTAGTAAAAGAATTTACCCTAATAAAGAATTTTTTTTAAACAGCTAACAGAGAATTAAATTTAGGCATTGTTAGCGTTGGTTAACTGTCCATTTGTGTATCCAAAAACGATGTCGTATATTGTCGAAATCCAAATCTACAGCCAGGACGGACGGTGGCGCCGCCATAGGCTCCCTTCTAACCCGCATTTTCGGACTCTCCGGTCACATTGGGCCGTTTCTTAGTGTCCTGCCTTAGTCCTTGGGTGTCTGAAAGCGACAAAATCTATCTGGATTTCGTAACCAATCATTCAATTCGTCGCTTCAAAGATTGAGAATTTGCGTAATTTAATTTAAATTTTTGACGCCGCAGAGCTCCAAACACAGCTGAGGGGAACCAATATCTCCCATTGAAGTGTTCTATAATTTCCCTTGTGCTCACTGTGAAGGTTGGTTATTTCATATCATCTTATCATTGTTGTACTGTATCTTGCGCTGAGCACCACTGCTTCTGGCAAGGATGGTTTAGATTTTCTATGTTATTAATTACTCGTGGAACTTGTTTATGTATGTGTATGATTCTCAGATTACAGGTTATCTTCTGGGAATTCGTTTATGTGGTAAGGTTGGGCAACTTTTGTAAAGTGTTTTTTTCTCTAGATAAGATACTGTGCTGATAGAAGTTTCTTTCTAAATTAAATAAAGATGCCCAGAGATTTTGTATTTAATACTATGTGAATGAATCATTATTTTAATTGCATAATTTTATTTTTTTGGTCGCTATGGTTGATTTCTTCTAGCATAGAGATTATTTGAAAAGATTTTCAGCTAGAATTCAATCCAGTGATGATTTGTCTTGCAGCTTTTCTTATTGTATAATGACTTACGACTTTTAACCTGAAGAACTTTGGAGGGATTGACATGTAAGAAATAAAAGGTTTGAGTAGGCCGTGATCCAGTTCATAATATGGCCTTTCTTCTGAGATAAATCTCAACTTGGTATTGAAATATATTCTAGAATTCAAATAAATGATCAATATTATATCAATTGGCTGAAACTTATCATACTAATAACCTTCAGGTACTCCTCCTTTTCCTTCTAATTAATTCACATTATGTGAATATTGGAATATTCAACTAGTAGATCTCTCTGATCATATTTAATCACTGGAAAATGATTAATGAGAGTTAAAAGATGGATTAGTTCTTCTTGCCCTTGGAAGTGTTCGTTTATACTTTCTGGATTTTTAATTCATTTGGAAAGAACTGGAGCTTGTGTATCTGTCTCTATGAATTTTTAGCATCTGATAGCATATTGGCATGTTCTTTGAATTTTTTTCCTCTTTATAAAATGACTGTTGACATTTCCCTTTTTGTTTAATAATATTTTTTGTTGCTGCATCTAAAAGAAAAACACAATTTTTTATTTGCTACACCATGTTCTGGCCTGTAAGATTTATATTAAGGTTCTTATTTTGTACTTTCCAAGAAACAAAGTTTGTACTATTTGTGTGCATAACATTTTTACCTTTAAAACAGTTGAACCTTTTCTTCAGATTAGCTCACCATCTCCAAACAACAGAAGTGGCTGGATTAGCAATCATGAGCCCACAAAGGAAGTGGTGTGGCCTGTAAAGCAATATAAGAGTAACTGGAGCATGACACTGTTGGCTTCTTAACAATGACATGAAAAGCTTGAGAAGGTGGGAGAGAATCTATGGAAGTTCTGGCATTCATTTTAGAAAACTTTCAGTGATTGCTGATGTCAAACCAGAGATACTGAAGGTGAAAAATCTTGTTCATGTACATACAGATGCTACACGTGTTCTGGATTTGCATAATCTTTTGCAGTTATGTGCAAAAACAAGATCATCTGTAGAAGGAAAGGTGTGCCATGCTCAAACTATTCGTGTTGGCTTGGAGATGGACTTATTAACATCAAATATGCTCATTAATATGTACTCCAAATGCGGTTTAGTTGACAGTGCTCACAGAAAATTCAATGAAATGCCTGAGAAAAGCTTAGTCTCTTGGAACACAATGATTGGATCACTTACTCAAAATGGTGAGGAGCAGGAAGCTCTAACGCTTTTCATTCAAATGCAAAGGGAGAGGACCCGATTTAATGAGTTTACTGTTTCAAGTGTTCTGTGTGCTTGTGCTGCAAAATATGCTATCCTTGAGTGCACCCAGTTGCATGCTTTTGCAATTAAGGTTTCTATAGATTCCAATGTTTTTGTTGGGACTGCTTTACTCAATGTTTATGCGAAGTGCTTTAAAATAAAAGATGCAGGACACGTATTTGATGGTATGCCAGAAAGGAGTGCTGTTACATGGACTTCAATGGTAGCAGGATATGTACAAAATGAGCTTCATGAGGAAGCTTTGGTGCTGTTTCAAAATGCTCACACGATGGGTTTGGAGCAGGATCAGTTTATGATTTCATCTGGTATTTGTGCTTGTGCAGATCTAGCAATTTTGATTGAAGGGACACAGCTGCATGCTATGTCGTGTAAATCAGGGTTTGGTTCAAATATATATGTTACTTCCTCCCTTATTGACATGTATGCCAAATGTGGCTGCATAAGTAAAGCTTACCATGTGTTTCAAGGTTTGGAGGATAGAAGTCTTGTTTTGTGGAATGCTATGATTTCTGGGTTTGCTAGACATGCTTGTGGACTAGAAGCAAGGATCTTATTTGAGAAAATGCAGCAGACAGGCTTCTTTCCCAATGATGTGACGTATGTTTCAATGCTAAATGTGTGTAGTCATATGGGTTTGAAAGAAGGAGGACAAAAGTATTTTGACCTCATGGTAACAAAGCACCATGTTTCACCCAATGTTCTTCACTATTCATGTATGGTTGATATTTTTGGTCGAGCAGGACTGGTTCATAAAGCTTATGACTTAATAGAGAGAATGCCATTTAGTGCAACTTGTTCAATGTGGGGATCACTTTTGGCTTCTTGTAGAATTCATGGCAATATTGAGCTTGCTGAGATTGCAGCCAAGCATCTGTTTCAAATGGAACCTAACAATGCAGGGAACCACATATTACTATCAAACATATATGCTGCAAATAGAAAGTGGGATGAAGTTGCAAGAGCAAGGAAGCTTCTCAAGGAGAGTGATCTGAAAAAGGACAGGGGTCAGAGTTGGATTGAAATTAAGAATAAGGTTCATTCGTTTACAGTTGGTGAGAGAAACCACCCACAAATCAATGAAGTTTATGCTAAGTTGGATAATTTGGTGGAAGAGTTAAAGAAGCTGGGCTACAACATTGATATAAATCAGGACCTACATGATGTTGAGGGGAGCAGAAAGCAGGTTCTTTTGGGACACCACAGTGAGAAGCTTGCTCTTGTTTATGGATTGATCTCTCTGCCAAGTGATATACAAATAAGGATTATGAAAAACCTAAGAATCTGTGGTGATTGCCACACTTTCATGAAACTTGTGTCGAATTTAACAAGCAGAGAAATCATTGTTCGAGACACAAACCGTTTTCACCACTTTAACGGTGGCTTCTGTTCCTGTGCAGATTTTTGGTGAACTTCTGATTTTTTCTAATGTTGGTCTTACCTTCTTTTCTGCCTTTAACTATGCACAAATGAGCATATAAGTGAATATCTTGATGATTAAAATATGACTTCGGTAACATAAATTTTTCAGTTTTATACAGAGGAGCTTGTATCTTATTCAAGTTAGTTGAGATTTGAGCCTCTGATAAAGTTCTAAAAAAAAAAAGTAAGAATTAACTTTCAAAAAATAAGTTGGGAGCTTCTTACAGGTTTTGGTGGGGTTAATGGCACACAGCGGTCTTTAAGGTTTCCAATTTCTCCTATCATTGCAGTTAATTGAGGATACTGGTTGATAGGATGCTATAAAAGGACCAGTAAAACAACGACAGATCAATCTTTATCCCATTAGATGGGGGAAATCAGTAATAAGATTTTATCAAATAATACCTGTGCATTCATGTCTGAGAAATGTTTGTAAATTCTCCGTGGATGGTGCCTAGTAGTCCGGATGAAGCTACATTTGCTTTAGCCTCTCAAGTAGGAGTCGGTGATCTAAAGGTTAATGATTTTTTGTGCTTTATTGCTCAGAAAACACTCACAATCTATTTTCTCATTTATCATAATTATTCAATCATTGCATCGTATATATGTAATATTGACTAATTTTTCTGCCATGTTTCTTGTCTGATATACAATTTGTTACTTACTGCAATAATGGAGATTGTGGAACTGTTGCCAGGTCCAGTATGTGTTTTTCATTGTTATGCTCTAATAATTTTATTAAATTGAAGCTGATGTAGTTACTTTTTGTGTTTGAGTTCATCTGGAGCAATCCTGTTTACAAGTTGATCATTGAACTGCTGTGTTTTAGGACATGTCACACACATAGAATGCCTCAAAAATAAAATTCTCATCCCACCTATCACACTTTCCTTTACTTTGATTTGTTGGAACGGAGGAATACCGCAAGGTTTTCCGAAAGTCAAAGATGGAGAAGAAAGATCAAAATATAGGCGAAATTGAGATTTCAGGAAAGAGACACACTGAGGTTGGCACTACGGTGTCTGAGCTAGAAGGAGAAGTGGAGGCCATCAATGGGATTTTGATCTATTTCAAGAGCAGGTATTATTCTCATCAAAACACCCCGTCAGAAAAAGGAAAAAACTGATGTATTTACTTTGGATGTGGACAGTACGCACGAAAGCAAATGCCAGCACCAGCACACTTGAAGCAATTCTGCCACTGCCAGCACAAAAAGCTTATTTGGATCGTGCCCAGTGTTGGATTAGTTTTTCTGGAGAAAGATGGAAGTTTCTTGTGAACTTCACTCACTTCCATGTGGCCAGAAATTTTCATACCATTAATAGAGTACTCCAATTTTTCCCATGGGGATTTATTATAGTGTATTTTCTTTTTTGAAACAAGGAAAAAATTGTAAAATATCCTTTTTGGACTTTAGAGTGGTTTTTTTTTTTTTTTTAACTCTTCTATTTTGAAAATTTGGAAACCCTCTTAATCAAAACTTGAAGTAACACTCATCGTTAATTAATTAACCATTTTATTGATTTATTTTTAAAATTTTTAAACAGAAATTATGATATTATAATATATTAATTTATTTTATCATTTTTTATATATAATTTTGCAATTCAATTTTTAAAAATTTGATTTAGTTTTTATTAATTATATAATATAAATTATTTAAAAAATAACAAGATTAAGTAATATACTATAATATTATATTTTTTTTTTAAATTTAATCACGCCTATCATTATTTAAAAAAAAAAAAGTAATGCCCAGGTAATAGATACTTTAGACGTGCTATCATATGTATAATAGATGAATAAATAAATTTATTATGAATTTGAGATTATATTGATCGATTCTAAATCATTTTTCATTTTCACATATTTTATGTTTTCATTTGACTCAATAAGAGTTTTAATAATAGCGTTGTTTGTCTGGCTTGTTGTCGAGGACTTTTTGAAAATTTTTTATAAACTCCTTATATAGAAAGTTATATAAAATATATATTACTTGAAAATAAAATTTTTTTATTTTAATTAATTTAATATAACTTAATTTAGACATGATTTTTAATATATTTTGAAAAGTTAAGTGATTCTTTAATGAGGTAGAAAATGACAATATTTTGAAAAGTTCGTCATTTTAAACTAGAATTTAAATTTTAAAATTTTATTCTTTTTAATTTTATATTTTTTTTATATCTTATTTGAATTCAAAAGGAAGGGTATTTCTTTAATTTCATTTATATCTTACATAATGGAGATTAAAATATAAATTTAGCCCATATATTTGTAAAGAGCAAGTTTGACACTTATACTCAATTATATGAACCTAGATAACAATATAATTGACTATGTCTTCCTAGAAAACAACTTTATTGAACATAAACAACCATGTAACTAATTATTACATCCTGTTTTATATATTTTCTAGTAAAATTACTGTTCATCCTCAACTTTCTGACCCTATAACTCTCAAATAGTTAAATCCATCAATTTAATATCAATATTAAAGCATACATCAACATTTCAATCTTATTAATCAATAACTCTATAAATATCAACTTTAAATAAAATGATGAATTTAAATCAAGGTTTAGGTGGATTGTCACTCACCTTGTGTGGTTAAGGATTTAGGAAGTTAGATTGATCATCTCTTGATCCTAAATATTCAAAATTTCAAAGATTTTTATGTTAAGGTTCATTTTTCCCCTTTTTGAGTTAAATATTTAAATTTCTTTAAATTTAACGAAAATTATGAATAATCTAATTGTTATAAAGATCTTACCTTATCTATGGAAAGGGTTTGATGAAAATTAATTCCCTGCTTGCTTGATTGAAGAAGAATTTGAAAGTGGAGAAGTCAAAGAAACAAAAAAGAGAGAATTGAGAGGGTTGGAATTTTGGGAATGATGAGAAAATGGAATTTGTTATCTAAATATCTTTCATTCTCGCATATTGGTCTCTGTACAATTATAATCGTCATTCCTTTTATTCAATATATTTTTTCTCAATTAATTCTTTCAAATTTCTAATTTCCGTTCCACACAATTAACATATATCTATTTATCCAAAAAAATTATTCAAATTTATTTAATTAGTTAATTCTGTTCTCTGCAAAGTCTCATTCACATTTGTCCTATTAGAATTTATTCATTTCACATAAACTTTCATTTTAAAATTTTCACCATTAAAATTAATTATTTCTCACATACAAAAAATATATTTTAATCATTTTAATTTTTTAAGGGATGTGACAAATTTATTCAACCCCTTAGGGAAAAGCTAGAGTCTTTATAGTTTGAGATGCAGTGATGAGAAACGTGAATATGGGGCCCTTGAGATGATATTCCAGATTTAGCATATACCCGGTGTGATTGTGATCGAATAGAGGCTAGACTCATGTCCAGGCAATTTCAATAATAGAGAACGCATCTTTTGTCTATATAACCAAGGATGTTTCTTCTCCACGCAAAGGAGGCGAGGGGCATCTGTGTAACCTCGAGAATCATTTGTCGGATTGAACATTAAGAATCCGCGCAAAATATGTCATGTTAAAAAAATTGACTTTGCAACTTAACATATAATAATATTATAATTTTTATTTAAAACCATTTACAAATCATATTATTAATAAAATTGCTTTTTAAAAAAATCATATTATTCAGGTTCCCAAGTACTCCAAGACTTCATTTTCAAACTTTGAATTAATTTGATTAATATTCGACGAAGTTTTTTGCATTTCCTTATTTGTGAGCCTCGCTACCAATGTGACAAAAGTAAATAACTGACTATTACCTTGTCACAACCTGTATCAAATTCTTATCAAATTCTTCATATTTTTCTTACAATTACTCAATTTTCAAAAGCTGGATTTTATTAACCTGAGAAGAGATTAGTGTCAAGAAACTTACGCCCAAAAGATGAGTCAGGTATAAGAAATTAGAACCACATAATTTTGCTTCCCTGCACTGCAGTACACCTGAAAATTTAATATATACAGTGTTTTGCCACAAATAAGCCATTGTCAAAGCCAACAGACCTCGGTGCATCAACTGTTCTGCATATTTGAATAGAATCGAATCTAAAATAAGCATTTGGGAGGTGTAGCTAAGGAATGGGATTTTACTGAAATATCCTCTGATTCGGTAGTTAGTTCCTACATGTTTTCAGTGTAAATATTCATAAACCTATGGTTTAGCCAAAGGTACAGCACTACCCCACAAACAAGGGAACTTGGTAATTACAATCAATTCAACTTCTAACCCTCTAAATGCAATTTATTCATTGTTAAAATGAAAACACAAAGGTCCAACCTGAGACCTTTATAATACTCATGATAGTTATTTACATAGATAAAATCTGCATCCTCGCCTACAATTTGGCAATCACGGAATGAAGTCCTTAGTTCTTCAAAATGCATTTTAAAAATCTGCCACAGCATAACAGTTCTATTTGTCAGAACAATGTAAATTATACTTTTCCATGTTACATGAACTTTGGAGCATTATATAATCATAATGTTTAGGAAGATCATCATGGAATATAGTTTTTATCAGACTTCATTTCTCCAAGCTAATTTATTCCAAATGATCCGTCCACTAGAATGCAGGTAAAGAGAAAATGCCGGATTTTCAACTGGAGAAGCAAGACACTTTTGTTATCCCAATGGCTAGCACTAAATTACAAGCGCTGGAAAACAATCCCCTTAGAATTCTTTGGATAAATACACTTATGATAAACAAGTTGACAGAAGTCAAACAAATTATTGGCCCCCCGTAATGCCAATTACATTACATAAAGCTTTGACGGGTGAAGCAATATTGATTCAAAGGAACATAATATATATCGAGAGACAGCAGACCTTATCTTCAAGCAGAAGCCCTTGAATTAAGAAATGGAAGAATTAGTACTGTAAGGAATACACAGAATTATTGCTGTAGCTGAAGCTTCCGAGGCAGGAGAACTACAAAATAATGCAAATCTTGCTTAGTCTGGTGGCATAATAAATCCACAAATAAGATCGGAAAAGAGTTACCTTCTGCTACATTACAAAAACTTTGCGGGGGAAATATGGTTTCTGGGTCTAGTTTTTGCTGGGAAGAAACAAGCCGACAGAGGGAGTTTTTACTGTAGAATACAACCAGAGTCAGATAGTGTCCACAATCAAATACATAAGTTCGGGTTTCAAATGGAAGTTTATGACATTCAGAGCATTTAGCAATAAATATGTCCACATCAAGAGTTTAAATCCATCTACACTGCACTAACATGAGAACAGGAAAAGAAATAAGGTTATGCAATTAAGCATCTTGTGAGAACTGCATGCCATGCTTGTGCTTAAAGGCTCAATACTTTATTTTTACTATCTTTAGTTTAAATTTCAAATTGGTCAAACATGCGATGAGAGGTTCAAACCTGAGGGTTTCAGACATTATATGTTCCTTAAATTGTGAGGTTGAAAAAACAGAGTCACAAACCTTGCCCATGATGGAATAAATTTGTTATTCGGTATGTCATCCTCATCTTCATCTTCATCATCAGAGCCTTTATATGGAGAGATATCATATGATGGTTCCTGAAACGTGCTTTTGGCTATCAAGTCATCATATTCAGTTCCTTTAGTCATATAGCCAATTACCTGCAAAGATATTTCACCTAAGCATGTTTATACAAGCAAGTCCAGAATAATTATTTAAATATTCCACAAATAAGATTCCAAAATGGTCACTAAGCAAAAGTTTTTTTAACAGTATTCCCCAACCTAACACAAATATTGTAACGACTAGATTTACACAATCGCTTTTGGGAGAGAGGTAACATGAATCAGGTAGCTTCAGGAAATGGTATCTAAGCTACACTGAGTTTAAATCATATTCCCTCCCACGATTAGAAACTTTTCCATCCTAACTATTGACAAAGGAACATTTAGATTAGAGAGGTTCCAAGATACTCCTGTACATTTTTTTAGTCCTGCTTATATGGGATAGGGACAGGGGAGAGAAATTTCTAGATTCTTGACTCCTTAAATAATATTAATTTATATGAATTCCTTTAAATTGAAATAAAAGATGGTTTAGAGAGACCCCCCCCCCGGGGGGGGGGGGGGGGGGGGTGAGTCACCGAATTATCACCACAACCATTTGTAGCTTCAATGTATCTAAGGCAGCTTACCTTTTTTTGATCATTTGTTAAATCCCACGTAGGTTCAGCTTCTGAACCTGAAATTCTTCTCGTGCTTTCTTCTATTCTGCTTTCTAACGTCTCATGTTTCTCTCTTTCATCCATCAACTCTGTCCTTTCTCGTACTCCTTCACCCTATAACAGACAGCCCCAGTATTAGCATTTAACAGGAAAAAATGAAAGACACAGATGACTATATTAATTAGAAGAATGGACATTTACTTCAGCTCTGCATTTTATTTCATTAACTTCTCTCTTAGCACATATCTTCTCATGCTCTTGCTGTTTCCTCTTTGCTTCATCAACACGCTTCCTTTTTCTTTCTTTCTCCTTTCTTTCTTCTTCCCTTTGTCTCTTCCTCACTGCCATTTCTGCATCCTTCTTTTTCCGTTCCTCCTCTTTCATTTTCTTCTGCAGATTCATCTGCCTTAGTTTTTCTTGCTCCATTTTTTCGCGCTCTAGTTTCAAAGCCTCCTTCTTCATCTTCCGTTCATTCTCTTTCTTTTCAGCAATGCGCTTTGCAGCCTCAGCAGCCTCCAGGGCTCTCACTTTGATGTCCCTCTTCCCTACATATTATTATACAATATTATACAATAGATTTAAAACAATGACCTAATTGTAGAAGGCTACAAACTTATAAGCAACCATACACATCTAAGATGATAACATAAATTATGGTCCTTGCACATGACTACAAGAACCTCATGATGAATACAATAATATTGCAATTTAGGTAGTCATGTAGATCATAGGATCACTTCAATAGAAGCGTTGAAGGAAATAATAGACATAGCAGATTGGTCCGATACTCAGATGCCAACTGGTTATCTATGTATTTTTTATCCAAACCTTTCTAATACCTGAGCTGTCAAATCAGTATCACAGTCAAGTTTTACATTCTCAAGACAAGATCTTGTTTCCACAACTGTCCTAATAGGATTGCACATTACCGTAAATAACTTTTAAAAACAGAGCATCCTTCGCATGAAAGGTTTGCACTACAAGATGAAAAACATTAATATATTTTGCAAAGTCCAGATGCTGAGAGGTACACTCAGAATGCAAACTTTGCCCTGAAAACCAGTAAACTAAAACTAGAAAATAACTTGATAAATCAGATACCTGTCACTGCAGGTGGTTGTTTTTGTTGAACCAGTGGAATAAAGGAGGTGATGTTCGATAAAATGTTATTGCGTACAGGCTTGCCTCCAGAGTAAGTAAGGCCTCCTTTTCTCATACTGTGTTTTTTAGACAACTTTGCCTTACTGGACCTGTCTCCAATAGACTCGGTGGTCCTCTTGGCACCATTTGCCCCAAAAGATATACTCTGATTCTCCTTTCCCTTCCTTATGCATCTACTATCATTTTGTTTCTCAATCTTCTGTTTGGCCTTATTTTGAGTCCCACTAAAGCTGAACTCCGTGCATACAGAATCTAGACCACGTCTATGAACTACTACATCATCTTCAACAACTCTATCATCTGCAGAAAATGGCAGAGGAGGGTTTGCATTATCTGTAATCTCAGCTAGTGGTTCTCTTAGGATTGAGCGGGTCATTTGCGAACCAGTCCCATCTTGGAATGCATCAGCTATCTCATCTGCATTTTCATTTTCTTCATTGATGCAAGGGAGCTCTGGTTTTAAACTCTCCCGCTTCCCTGAACTGCCGAAGTTTGAAGTGATTCTATCCCAAAGAGTTTGAACTGGAGATGAGTAGCTGTAAGGCTTCTTAGTGTCCAAACCAGATCGACTCTTGAAATATGGTAGGCAATCAGATTGGGACTTCCCTGTTACATCATTTAGAGGAAAGGATGTCCTCAGACTCATGCCCTCAAGAAGCCCATTAGGTAAAGACTGATAGAGGTCGGCTAAATTGTGCAACCTATATGGAGTTGATGAAGAGCAAAATGGAGAGTGCATCAAATTAGATTTACCAATCTGTTCCAGGATGTATGCATGTTCTGTTGTAGCACTTGGAATATGCAGTTTTTCCAATTCAATCCTGGCCTCATCAGTACATGGCTGAGCACCATCTGGTGGCATAATGAACCCTTCAAACTCAGGCATAGTATCTTCAGTATCAATCAAATTCAAGCATTGGGTCCCTAAAGAGACAGATGAACCATCTGAATATTTAGCATTTCCACCTGATAAATGTCTTCTCCATGAGTTGCTTCTTTCACCGCAATTCAGATGCACTCCACTTCCTTGTCCGCAATTCTCTTGATCATGAAATGAATCCAGGTTCTCACCAATGGTGCACATGCTTGTTGAGCTACTACCAAAGGCAGATGGATTTGTGAATCCCATTTGATCTAAGCATTTATGAATTTCAGTAGGGCCTTGTTCCGCCAAACTTGAGACAAGGGATTCTCCCATATCATTGAGTGCAAAAGTGAGAAGATTGTCTACACTTTTGTCCTGTCCATCCCGAGTTAATTTCTGCAGCCAGGAAAATCATTCAAACAGAGTCTGGTCAGAAAGATCTCAAAGCGGCAATGAAACTTCTACGCTATGCATGCCTTTATAAATACCCATAATCACTTCCCCAAATAGAAGAATGCAAAAAATTTGCAGGTCTAGTTACTCATGCAGTTGCGGCTTAATTCAAAACTCATTTATTAACTCTAGACACTAACAAGTAGACAAATAGATGTCAAGCATAGCATCTAAGAGCTTGAAATTTGACCTCTCGTTAAGGCCATAGTTTCAACTCCTTCGGTCTTTCATGAAAAACTACTGCACAAAGATGATTTTTTTTCACCAATTCCCACCAAGCCCTACCTTTATTCTAACTATGCTCTTTCATAACCTCTATGCAAGAATCAAGATTATTCATTCATCATAAGCTGTTCATCAAGATCTACCAAGCTTCGTGAAAACAAAAGTTAATGTCTCTACTTATTGGCATCAACAAGACAAAAAGAATAAAATTTCCTTCTACCTAAACCAATCATAAAGAAATCCAAACTATACACACACACGCCTAGATGAACAAACCAATATCACATTGTGTATCTAGAAAGTACCAGAACTGCAGTGTCAATGAAGTAATTTGCCTCTTCTGTTTAAGAGTAAGCGGGTGATCTAACATACTCTCCCCCCCCCCCAAAATATGCTATAAATGGTAGCTTCCAATAAATAAAAGTAAACCTTCTAGTAAATATGTTTTCCACGAATTAAGAACAGCTGAAATGGTCATAAAATGTTAGATATTTCAAGTTTCTTAGTGATTTAATAATACAGCTATATAAAGGGTTGTATAATTATATAATTTGATTTACCAAATTAGCTTTTATAATTAAGGAGTTGAATCTTAATAGTTTATACTTTATAGCTTGTGGGTTCTACTTGATTATTGAACTAGCCATTTTGGGAATATTATTTTTTTTCTTATTTGACTTCTAATTATTTAGAGTTACTCCGAGTTTAAAAATTCTCCTAAACTACCAAACAACTTAGAATCTACCCTGCTGGCTCTCATCCATTTCTCTCCCTCTACACTTACTCCCCCTTCTAACTTTTGCCTCCAATTCTGTAAAAACTTTGCATAAAACTATTACATTTTCTAGGTAAAATGCTGTTTGATCCTAAAAATTATAAATTTTCTATAATCCAATTTTCCACATAAAAGACCTGAAAGGTATGTAAAGGAGTGAAGCAGAGAAAGAGAGAGAGAACACTAGCTTGCAGCTAGGTACATATATATATATATATATATATATAGAGAGAGAGAGAGAGAGAGAGTACATGTATAAGTGCAACAATTGAAGAATTCAAGCATTTATTTCATATGTATGTTTGTACTTACAGTTACAGAGCTTTGGCTAATAGATTCAAGTGATTTTTGCAAGACGCTTGGAAAAACAAGTGGAAGTTTCTCTGCTTCACTTTCAGTCTTTCTTCTCTTATGCTGATGGCACAAGTGCTCCACATCAGAGGCCAAATTTTCCTTGGAATTTTTCATTGGGTGGAATTCAGTTGAGAAACCATTATCTTTCCCATCACGTTTATGAGACAAGGAAATGTCTGAACTTAGGACAGGGTGCACTGAACTGTTATTCAATTCATCCATAAGACCAGCAGAAGTGAAAGCGGTGGAATCTCTAGCAGTTTCAACTGCATTTCCATGCAAACCATTTTCAGCGATGGCTTCAGAAAAAACATCTTCCAAAATTTTAAAAATACGTTCACCATTCTTCAATTTATTGTTTTCTGAAATAAGATCAATCTTCATAGCTTCCTTTAGCAAACTTCCAGTTCCAGATGAATTTTCACAAGCAACTTCTGAAGAAATTGGATTGTTCATCAAGAGAGATGTTTGTTTGGGAATCTTCTGACACTTTTTGTTTGATGGCATAACATCTAATGCTTTGCCGCCTACATCCATCTCCCTCATATTGCCTTCCCTGCTCTGAATTTCCTGTCTTTCCAGAAAATGCAACTCCTGGAAAGTGTTGCTCTTCTGTTGGCATGCAATGGATGTTGCTTCAAGTGACGTTCTTGGTTTCGAGCCTGTCTCTGGTGGCTTGACCTGTCTACACTCTTTTAAACCATGGCTAGAAACTCCTTTCCTACTTGTTTCTTCAACATCATCAAAGTCAAGTTGCCTAGGCTTCACAGGCATAACAAAATCAGAGGGCAGCCTTGAGAGTGAAGCATCCAACCCAACATCGGGGTTGACGCCATCCAGAATAGACCCTAAACAAGCAGAATGTTTTTCAGCTACACCATTAAAAACATCATCAACTCCAGCAACCGCTGCAGCAGATTTTTTCCTCACATCATCATCAGTGATATTGACGCCGGACAGTGTATGTTCTTGAGGACCTAACTCTTGTTCAGCCGCAACTGTTTGAGTGTATGATGCTCTCAACAGCGGAAACTCATTAGAAGCAGTGTACTTATACCTGGAGTCCTTGACATCTATTTTGGAAGAATTTGCAGGCTTTGACAATCCTTCAGCTGTGCCAATAGTTAAAGCCTTTGAATTCCTACAACCAGTCTCAGGTACAACATTCTCCTCTGCGGAATCTGTCTTTTGACTTGAAGATAACCTTTCAGAAGCCAAGTCACTACCTTGTATATTCTGAGACTTGTTAGCAGCAGATCTGGAGCAGCTAGCCCTTTGATCACCTGAATTGGAGCAAAAAGACTGTCGTAGTCCTTCAATGTGATTCTGTGACTCTGAATATCTGGAAATAGACCGCCCTGAAGAACTACTTCTACTTAAATTTTCTTTTATTTCTGCTGCACAAAATTCTAGCTCCTTTTGACTTCCCAGGGCCTCAACAACAGGCAGTGCAGAATGATGTGAGTGCTCTAAAATTAAAGGTTGAGATGATTGCATTAGTTTATTGATTGAATCAGAACCATCAGCAATTAGGTTATTACCACCAGATGACTGGCAGGAACTTCTAGGTAATGTTATCCTATTGTGTACATTACTTTCTACTTTGCTGTTTGCGCAGTTCCCACCTTTTTCCATCTTCCTCCTACTTCCATTCATAAGATCAGAGCTCTTGATTAAACCTGTTGATTCAGCCTGAGCAACTGGTTGCATATTGTCGTAGACTCCAACTCCTTTGTCTCCATGTAAGGTGATGTCAAGGGACAATTTATGATCACGTTTTGTTTGGCTAGAACTTCTAGATCTTGTTAATCTCTGATGATGAGCATTGCTTGCCATTTCCTTCCTCTGACATGCTCCTTCGCTTGCTTTTGCTTCCTTGCCTCCACGGCTTGTAAGACAAGGATTAAATGCCTCCAATGGTTCATTGACATTATTAAGCCGGCAACTATCTTCAATCACAATAGAAGAATTAACTACATTTAAAGGGTTGATTTTCTGAGCTAAGCTTTTAGATCTTGTGATACGACCAGAGTAAACAGATCTATCATTTTTTGGCATCTGGCGGTCACTATTGTGCACTTCTACGGCACAACTTTGAATATTGGAACCAAAAGGTTTGACCAAGTCTGACCCCTTAATGTGGTCCGACTGTAGGGAAGAAGTCCCAGAACCTGTGATTCTACCCACACAAAGACCGGCATTATTATCATCTCTTAAACGGCTTTTAGCTTCTTTAGAACCATTGCGTTGCTCCAGAGCCCTCTGCCTAGACTTTGATCTTTGCACCTTTGCGAGTGACAGGGCTGGGTCATGGTAACAGTCTGAGATTCTTGCTTCCATCTGATTCTGAGGGGATATAGCATCAGAATCCATTTCTGCAACACCAGTTGAACCACATCCACCATTATTGACAGAAGAATCTGGCAAATTCGACAGCCCATCTCCTTTCCCAAAGTCTTTCTTTGATGCATAAACTGAACTTTGCAAACCACTTTGATAAATCACATCATCAGTTGCAAAACCCAATTTGCTGTACAGGGTACAATGATGACTCGAGAAAGGGATTGTAGAATGTGGTTGTGGGAACAGAACTTCAGAAATTAGATCCTCTTTATTTAACTCTGCAGGTACAGAAAGAGATTTTTTAACAAATCATAATTCCACTGCAAAATTGACTGAGATAAATAGATCAGAATTACTACTAGAACTCCCTACACCAATGAGTGGAGACACATTGGAGAATACTTCTTCCTTGAGAATTTAAATCAGAATCCCAGTAACGGGGGGAAAACACTAGAAAATCATTGTTTTTATGTAAGTTTCACGCCCTGTCACCCCCCAAAACCTGGTCAGCAAGATTAATAATAAAAAAACAAAGGAAAACAAACAAAACTGGAGTTCCTTTGCATACTTACATGCTGAATTGGCATTAACCATTTAACATATCCAGTTAGAGATGAGGATATCATAAGACTGAATGTGGCTACCAAATTCAGCTACATCTCACAAAAATGATGCGCCTCTTAGAAAAGTATTGGAGCATGAATTTAACACGGAGCTTTAAGTAAACATAGATGGTTATGAAGTTTTGGAAAAACAAAATTCGCCAACGACCATTACCCAAAACATTTATTCGTCAACCATAACCATCAGAGCAACTACAGTCCATCTAAGAAACAACGGACAAAACAAATTGCCCGTAAAATTTAGCATATGAACCTAAAAGGTGGAAATTTATAAGACAAAAGGCAAATCTTGCTCCCTGATTTGCACTTCATTACGTTGCAAATAGACCCCAAGCATACAAAGCTCTGATGAAGTATTCAAAAAAAAAAAAACTGCATTTCCCCCACTTGAAATTTTGCTTTCAACTCTGGCAAACAACCCGTGAACTTCAAAATCCCAGTAGACCAATTCGTGAAACCAAACAAGTACAAAGACAAATGGTGCCGATAAAGGAGATGAGACAATACCTTTAGGGTCTGAGTCCAACGGGTGCAGCCGGGGGTTACGAAGCCATGGAGGTGGGACAATTCCGTCAATGAGGAGTTTGGAGAGTAGATGTTGGTCGAAGAGATTGCATTGTTGCTGAGCTTGATCAATGATCCATTTCTTCCTCTCAAAGATCTGCACGAACAGCTTCTCTATGACCGACATTTCTCACAGAATTTCCATGAAAGCAAGCACTGCTACTGTGAGAGAGAGATTCAGATTTGGGGATTCTTCCTTTTTTTTTTTTTTTGGGATGAGCGGTAGAGATGAGCTTTGCGTTTTAGCGCGTATTCGAATTCAAATTTGGGTGAAATGGTAATGGCGATTGTTGATTCACTTTACCATGGCTCCGGTTCGGATCCTGACCGACAAATAATCCATTTTTTTTGGAGCTCCAAATCCCACAATTTTTATTAAGAGAATAGATGTTCTAGTTCTAGTTCTCATATTTATACATCTAAATCTAAATATTCCACTGAAAGTCTTCCGTTCATGGTGATGCGGTAAATTGCGGTTACTTCAATTTTCCACGAAAAAATTAATTTCTAAATTTGTAATTATTTAAAACTTTAAGAAGTTGTTAGTCATTTTTATTATATAAAGTAAATGATAAATTAAATGTTATGTTTACTTTCATTATTACTATATTATATATCATTTCAAATTTCAAATGGGCATAAATAATGATATTACAGATTTAGTCAACTGAATAATTTGCTACCATTATTTTTGCATTATAATAATTATTACAATAAGTTTCTCATTACATTTTAAATTATATTAAATATTAAATTATTAATTTTATAATTTTACTAATATTCTAATTATTTTATGTTTAAATACACCACATTTAAAATCATGACTGAGTAGAATATTTATGTAATGCAAAATAATTATTTTTATTCAAATATGTTATATATATTCTTAATGAATTATTTGTATATATCAATAATGTATACAACTGTACATCATATTTACAATATTATATGGTTTTTATATCTTTCATTAAGCAATTGCAATAATTTATCGAGCAATATATGATTTTAATAATTTTTGTACTAAGGCTTTTAGTATATTAATGCTATAAATATTTTCATTTAATGCATTTATTAAGAAGGAGAGTAAATTATGTATAATGTAAAAATTTCTTAAAATAAATTAATTTTATCATTCAAATTTAATTAAGATTAAGATTAATTATATAAATTTGGTGTAAGTTGTGCATAATATATGAATTATAATATTTTTTTATAAATAAATCCGCGATTAAATCACCAAATATATAAACAAAAAATAGTGATTAAACATATTATGAGTCATAATATGTTTATTAGTAACAAGAGTATTGATTATTATATTTTTAAATTAATATTGAAATATGTATGTTTGATAAGGTTAAGGATATGATCTCTTGTAGTTTAGGATTTTTTTTCTTATTTGATTGCAGATCTCAATATCTTGTATTAAATTTTCCATAGAATTGAATATTTTTACGGACTTTGGAAAAGGAAGGCAATATATGTATTTATATTCATGAATATTTTTATTGTTCTAATTAACATGATTTTTTATCTCTATAAATTATATTAATTTATAATAATTTAGAGCAAATACATATAAACTTCATTTTTTTGGGTAATCGTAGGAGTGATCAAACCACTAGACATACACACGTAAGGATCAGAGATCGAACCCTAGATACAACAGAATGTACAAAACTTTTAAGGAATATCGAATACCACTTGAGTCAAAGACTCTTGGTAACTTCTTAAAATATAGTTTAGTATCATATAACTTCTTAAAGTTTCAAAACTTATAAATAATCCTTTGAAATTTTTTAAAAAAGTGAAAATATTGACAAGTCAATTAAAAAATATAAAAAAAAGGCATACAAATTACTAATAATTATTTTTAACATGAATTTAACTAAAATTTTGAACAGAATCTTTACCAAAAAAAAAGTTCGTGATATAAGCATTTTGAATAAATTATTAGTGAAATTTGATTAAACTGCATTTATCTATCTATAAATTCCACTAAAACTGTTCCATTCTTGATAATATATTAAATTGTGGTTACTTTAATTTGCCTCCAAAAACAAAAGAACCCTCCACCAATCTGTCTAAAAAAATTAATTCATAAACCTATAATTATTGAGAACTTTAAGAAGTTGTCAACCATTTTTATTATACATCATTTCAAATGGGTACATATAAAGATGTTATAGATTTAGCCAATTGAACAATTTGCTACCATTATTTTTGCATCATAATAATTATTACAATAAGTTCCTCGTTACATTTTAAATTATATCAAAATCAAACATTAAATTGTTAATTTTATAGTTTTACCAATATTTTAATTATTTTGCATTTCAAATACACCACATTCAAAACCATGACCAGGTATAATGTTTATGTAATGCAAAATAATTATTTTTATTCAATTATATTTTATATTTTTAATAAATTATTTGTACATGTCCATATTTTACACACTACATTTAAAATATTATATAATTTTTATATCTTTTACTAAGCAATTACAATAATTTATTGAGCACCATTTATATGATTTTAATAATTTTTGTACTAAGCTTTTAGTATATTAATGGTGTAAATATTTTCATTTAATGCATTTATTTAGGAGAATAGTAAGTTATGTATAATGTAAAATTTGCTTAAAATAAATTAATTTTAACGTTTAAATTTGATTGAGGTTAATTATATAAATTTGGTGTAAATCACACATAATACACGAGTCATAATGTGTTTATTAGTAATGGGAAAGACTATTATCATACTTTTGAATTAATATTAAAATATGAAAATTTGATTGGGTTAAGAATATGATCTCTCTTAATTTATTTTTTTATCTCATTTGATTACAAATTTTAATATATTGAATTAAATCTCTCATAAAATAGAAGTTTTTTATTTTTTATGGAATTTGGAAAAAGAGAGCAATATATGTATTTACCTTCTAGTCTTTTTGCAAGCATTCTTGCATGTGCTCAATGGCTTTTTTTAAAAAATAATTAATGAAAAATTTAATTACTATTACTAATTGCTAATTATTGACTATAATTATTATTTGCATCAACAATAAAAAAAAGCAATAGATCAGATTAAATATGTTGTCTTATTACAAATTAGTTCCTATTAGAAATTTTAGCAAATGACACAAATTAGCTCCTATTTCATGCCTTTTGTCGGTTGCTTTCAAGAATCATCATACAGTAACAATAATATAAATTTGAAGGATGCAAGATATCAACTAAATATATGATTTGATTTACTACAAAATATGATACACTTTGATTCTAGAAAATTATAATTTCCACATGAGGTTGCCTAAGGCTTTATTTAGCTTTTTCTAGTAATTTGATTGTCATACCTTCATTATCTCATATATGTTGTTGATGAGAATTTAAGTTTGATCCATCATGAATTGCTAATTGATTAAACTATAAACAAATTGATTTATAAAGAATATCGACAACCAATCTTTATAATTTATTTCCAAATATAGATGTTTTGTAGAGCCTATGAACCACCTTATTTTGTTCCTAATTATTATGTTAGATTCTTCAAAATCCTTTTTTAAGTCATTTTAATCTCTTAACTTAAATAACAATTTTGAGCTTAACAAATTTTAAAGGCATGTTAATATGTATACTCATTAAACAATTTGGTTTTATCGAAATTGAAAGAATGAATATACATGAATTTGAACAAAAACCATATAAACAATAATAAATATTAGATAATATGAATGGACTTGAAAGGTACCAAATTAATATTCTCATATGATTTGACCATTTTTGTATCTCTTACAATATATATCTATATATAATTAACAAAAAATCATAAACTAATATCTATATACAATTCATTTCTACTTAATTAAAAAAAGGAAATATATCGCTCTACCAAAGAGCTCTCTTCCCGGATAAAGTACCATTTTACTATTTTTCGCTAAACTTATTTTTGTTTTACCGTCGTTTGAAAATTTATTACCAAAATACGCATGTGGGGGGAGGCGCCATTTGGGATGGCGTCCAAGGGGAGGAGGCACCACCCAAGATGGCACCCCTGGGTGCTTTGAGGGTGCCATTCAAGGTAGCGCCCCTCGGTCCTATTTTTCTGCCATTTTTCCTTTAAAAATAATTAATTTTGATATCATTCCAAAATAAAAATTTTAAAAATAAATAATATATGATTGTGACTCAAAATAAATTTTTAAAAATAAATTACTCATTTCATAATTATATTTGATGTCATAAAAAAATATGTTAACTCCATTTTGATATTTAATACATAAATTTATTATAAGAATTAAATAAGAAAGTAGTTAATGATAATAATATAATTAATAAAAATAATAAATATTTAGTAAATAATTAAATATTATTAAAAAAATATAGGATGAATAAAGAATAATTACGTAATTTATATTAATGTCTCTCAAAATTTGATCCAATGACACTTAATATTTATCAATTTTCGGAATTATAAACTTTCAACGTTCAAAATTATATTATTACAAGTAATTATTTAATGCGTTATTATACATAAGCAAATTTATTGAATTATTCAATAATATTCTTTATATACGAAGTTGAAGATTATTAAAAATGAAAAGAAATATAACGAAATAAATATATTTTTTTTATTTTGTATTTATTCTAATAATATTCTTGCTACTTTGTATTTATTTCAATAAAATTATTTTTATTTTGTAACAAAGTAAATACGAAATGACGAGGTTGAAGATAGCTAAAAATAAAAAAAAATGTGGTTATTTCGTTGCAATAATCTTTTCATTTTGTAATGAAATTCAAATTGTAACATGAATTAATTCTTTTTTATTTCGTCACAATGATAAAATATTTTAGCAATGAGAGACAAAAGTACCGATTAATTATTTTTTAAGAAATTATTATTCATTTTATCGTTCCTTCAAAATATTTTATAAAAATACGCACAGAAGATACGCACAGTGGTGGAGAGACGCCAGATGAAATGACGTCGTTGGTGCTCAAGGGAAGGGACACCAGGCGATATGGCGCCTTTAGCCTACAGCACCCTCGCTCCTCATTTCTAAGTTAATTAGCCAGTGATCGTGTCTATTGTGAATCCAAAAGACTTGAATTTTGGTATTGTACATGGCCAGTATCCCTATCTACGTTGACAATTGTGCTACGTATTTTTATTCTTAAATGTTTAGTGGACTCTCCTCATAACATATTGAATAAACACAATATTTAATGTCATTTACAAGGATGATGGTTATTTATCCTTCAAATATCATAATTAATATTATTAATTTTTTTATATTTATTATAACTATTTATTCCTTTCTTCACTAATAATATTAAAATAAATAATGATAAAAAAATTTAATTAAAAAATAATATATATTTCATATTATGAAGATAAAATTTATTAATTAAATTTAATATTATTTATTTATTTTAACATGGTAAATAAATAAAAGAATAGATAATTATAACAATTGTGAAAGTAATAAATTAATAATATTAGTTATTATATTTGGGAGATGTCATTATCATCATTTTAAAAAAAAACTAAATATTGTAATAATTTTAAAGTTTATTATTAAAGATATAAGTACCTACGCAAGCAGATAAAAATGTCGTAATAATCAAAATCATCCTAAATGTTGATATTTGCCAATAAAGTAGTAAGATAGATGTACATAAGTATACAATAAACATGAAAAAGGAAGCTAATGTCTACGTAAGTGATGTCCAGTCCCACATCCAGGATCGGTAATGTGACGGCCATATCTACTAACCCTCTGCGCAGGCTTGGGAGTCACATCTCCGATGTTTGTGTCTCATCTACCTCTAACTCTCACTCTGCCTCTGCCCCTGGCTCCTGCTCTGCCTCCACCTTTACCTCTATTTACAAGCTCTGAGTCATCTGTCATCATGCCACCATGTGCTAATCCCTGATCCTGAGCATGTGAATCAAATGCAGGACGATATAGCTCTGATGGACCAGCATCATCAGAAGGAAAGGCATAGAATGAAGATGAAACTCCTGGTATATGTGGAAATGCTTGGAATGAGGATGGAACACCAGGAGAAAACTGGTACATCTGGGATGATGACGGACCATATAGTGCAGCTGGGAACATGGTGGAGGATGAAGGATCATCAGGTGCAATAGGGTACACATGAGATGAGACAGTAATATCAGGCATCATCATCATAATTTCCTGGACAGTCGATGGTGGAATCTGCTGCACTGTTGAAGTGGACGGAACATCAGCCTGCGACGTATGTCGTGGAGCAATGCGACGTCGTCGACGAGAGCGAGACTGATCATGGTCACCCTCCGCAAGGTTTGGGATATGATAGGCATGAAGAGTTGGCTCCGCATGTGAGTCAATAATCACATGATTAACCTCCTGAATGGCATGAAGGATGGAGTTTGTCGCTGATCTAAGCGCATCGAAGGTGAACATAGCCTGCCCCTCAGGTGTAGTGAAGTCCTGTAATGTGGACACCTCATCTACCTGTGCAAATTTTTTACATTAAAGTTAGTTATAATACTAATGCATTTAAAGAAAATCAGACACAGAGAACTAGCACGCAATATTATCACAAAATCTAGCGCTCCCCCAACGGGTGTAATACATCGCCTGGTAACCCGTTTGTACCATGTCATGTAATCAGATCGTGGGCCTAGAACTAGGCGTGTGGTCGGCTCGGCAATGGTGCACAAGTCTCGCCGGATATCCCAGAGTGCAATATACAGCTGATGGTGGATGTGCCACTCCTCATCATGCCAATCGGACAAGTGAAGGCAATGGACCTCCGCCACTTGCTTCAGTGGCTCTGGAATAGCCTGGCGTAGTCCAAACTGCCGTAAAACCCTATCCGGCTGGTGCCACTCGACAATCTGAAAGTGAATGAGCGGCACCACTGCTGTCCACGTGTCACTCTCGTCAAAACAATATTGAGGCAGTGATGCGGTGACCTCCTCAATGTACGGGATCCAAGCGATCTGAAGTTACAAATTTATTTTATCATTTAAATGCGATAATGAAATGGACAAAACCCTGAAATATAAAAATATCCATTATCCCCTACATACCTGATCGAGTCGAAGACGGTCCAGCACGTATCTGTAATAGGGTAGGCTATGTGCCGAACTATCCTGGAACGTCTTCTGATAGTGCCACCTACCAAGTACAATAACTAAGTTAAACAACTTCAAAGTAAAGTTAATTATAAGTGAAAGTTGAAAAATTTTCTAACCTGCAGGTTAGGGGCCAATCCCTGCATCCCCCTCTGGTATGTCTGAAACAGTAATCGTGGGGGCAATAGTCGGAAATCTATCCCATGCCCAAAGCTGCAATAGTAGGCGACACCCTCCTATCTCCCTATAATTCGGAGCGGTGGCCTTGCAGAGCTCTCTGTACAGATAGGTTAGACAAGCAGATCCCCAACTGTACGTCCCAGCCTCATGTAAGTGTCCGAGCAAGGGTAAGTGCATGAGGTGGACATATGTGCCGGAATGGTCTGGAAATAACGTCCCACCAATGAGACGTAAAATGTAAGCCCGGGCGAATCTCTGCACTGTCACCTCATCCGCATCATTTGGAAGATGAGTGAAATGCCTCTCCAACCAATTCATCCTCAGTCGCCGCCCTCTGATGATATTCTCATCCACCGGCAACTGGAGTCCCAAATACTCCTCTATCAGGGCTCCCCATCCCCACACAGTGGGCCCCGTCACTACTTGACCGTCAATGGGTAGGCCGACCTGAAAAGCAACATCCTGCAGGGTAATAGTGGTCCCTCCCTGTGGCATGTGAAAGGTGTGTGTCTTCGGCCTCCACCTCTCTACAATAGCAGTGATCAACTGATAGTCGATCGCCATAAACTCGCACATCACCAAGCCGTAAAAACCTGCCTCTCATAAAAAGGGGACAATAAACTCCGGCGGCTGTTGGTGATGGTAGTGATAAGCTCGTCGAATCCTGAGCACACGGTCAGGCTGCAAAAGAAAAAAATCACTAATTATCACATCTGACAATTCAGAAACAGTTTAACCAAGTTTATTAAGATCTAACTATTTTCATACATGGCCTGCCCAAATCGACTGGGATATGTGTGAGGCCTGAGCCGTCAGCAGTGAAGGATCCCGTGGTCTAGGATCAACGCGTCGGGATGTGGATGCCATCTGCCACGACAAGAATTGCATTAGAATGGAATTTAAACACACACTAAGTTAACAGAATTGTGCAATTTAAGTACAAAGATCAACACAAGAATTTATATGCACTTGGACGAACAACTGATGGTTTGTTCACATTACTAGTAATAGGGTAACATTTATATACATAATGACGTGCAATTTTACAACTATAAAAAAAATATCATCCGACCGTTACACTTATGACATTAGTTAACATACTTTATAACATATTTGCGAAAGTAAATAATCAAAATCAATGTGAAGAAGGGCCTTCCTCCCCATGTAGAAGTGGACAGTGCCTACGATTATGCCCTTCCATCTTACAATGACCACATTTTTGCTTGACACCGCTCTCTTGAGGCCAATCCATCTCATTTCTGATCTGGGTCGACTTTGGTCGTCCCTTTGCACACAATCTTCCATAATTTGGAACTAGGACAGGAAATGGTGGTGGGTTATTCTATTGCGACCACTCCCCGATAGGCCACCACTCAGATTTGTAGCAATTGAGTAGTGTGTCAAGCCTGTATACAACATCGACATATGGTTCCCACGATATGTTGATTGAGGCACAAGCAGCAATAATATGAGCGCAAGGATACCTATAAGCTTGGAATTGCCCACATTCACATTGCCTTTTATCTAATAACACTTGAACGACCTTTCCACATGATCCCTTAGCCATATCAGGACCCTCCACCACCTCAAACCTAGTTCCTTGTCTATTATAAGCACGAACGTGGTAAGAAGAAGCACGTGACTGGATAGTCCCAAGCTCCTGTCTGAATCTGCTTGCGTATGTGTGACCTTGTTGTAAGTCAGCATGTGCTTCTTTTACCCTTTCCACAAAGTACTTGACACATCTATAGTATGTTTGTTGAACAAGGCCTGTAATTGGTAGCTTCCTTAATCCTTTGAAGAGGCCATTGATGCACTCTACTATGTTAGTCGTCATATGACTATATCTTCTGTCTTCGTCATTAGCAAGCGTCCACTTCTCCATCGGAATAGCGCTCAACTTCTTGTGGATCTCCTTATTGACTTTGCTAAGGTTGTCCAATCTCTCCATGGCCTTTTCCCAACTGGGCTCATATGCTGAACAGAAGGAGATAAATAGGTTAACCGGGTTGAACTACCAGATACACAAATTTATAGATGAAAGGTTCAACAGAGAAATTATGCTATAAGGCATACCAATCTTAAGAACAGCTTTCTTGACATTGTCATCCCTGCATTTTCTTGTGAACGTTGCTGACAATATGTCTGATACAGTACCGGAGAAAAGCATGAGGAGGCTGCCATCGTAGGCCTTCGGTGGCTACAGCATCTTTTATAACTCGATGTCGATATGATATCAGGCATATTCCTTGCCGGTTCGTAACATTTACCCGCAGTAATGCTAAAAACCAACTCCAGTTTTCATAGTTCTCCCTGTCAACAATGGCAAAGGCAAGAGGAACGGAACATTTGTTACCATCCTGGGTCGCAGCAATCAGTAACACGCCTCTATACCTGCTATACAGATGCGTTCCATCAACTTGTATGAATTGCTTGCAGTAGGAAAATGCGGCAATGCATGGCTTGAAAGCCTAGAAAACTCGGTTGAAAACATGTTTCTGTGGATCAACACGGTTGTCAACTGTGACGAATTCTCCTGACTCCAACTTGAATAGAGCTTGGTCACAGTAGCCTAAAATGTCCAACCATTTAGGGAGCACTTCATATGATTTATCCCAATCACCGTACACCTTAAGAATTGCCTTTTATTTTGCCTTCCATGCTTTTCTGTACAAAATCTTATACCCATACATGCCTTCCACCCTCTCTTGTATAAGCGAGATTAGAACATCTTACTTCACTTTAATCATCTCCAGTATCAAGGAACTAATATACTCAGAGTCGAGAGCCTTGTGATCCTATGTCAAATTGGCATTAACACATGTGTGAGGGCCTAAAAATCTAGTTATTGTCCAAGTGTTAGAATTCTTCAAATTGGTCGCTCTGAGACGGAATCTGCATTCATCCCTGTAATTATCACACTTCACGCTCAATCTTCTGGTATCCGACTCCTCCACGTAATAACTGTGGTGCCTTCTAATGTGGTAATGCTTGGTTGCAGTAATTAATGCCTCCTTGCAATCAAACTCTTGTCCAACCTGTAAGTCTTCCATTTCGTAATCATAGCTTGGTTTCATTATTTCTGGAAATTCATTAGGATTCCTTATTGCATCCCAATCAATATGAGAGAAGACAGTAGCTTGAGGGACACCACACGATGTCTGTGCAGCATTGTCACTCCTCACTCACCGCGTTGCAACATTGTCTCCATGTGTAGTGGCACGTTCTTCGTCATTAGTGTCACGATATTCATCGCTATTGCAAGACACCTCATCGTCCTCAAAACCAAACTCAAGGTGGGCATCCATGAATTTAGGATCAATGGATTCTTCCTCTACGACCGATAAGGCATTTGTTGAACCCATCATGGTATGTGATATATTTCTCGAAAAAACACCTGTAACAGATGAGTCTAATGCAGGAGTATAACTATCAGAAATGTGGAACTCGATTCCGCCCGTGTAAGGAAGGCCTTCCCGCACCATCAAACAACTAGTACTAACATTAGTCATTAGAACCATAGGTGATCTAATTGCTGGAACTCTTTCTTGTGAACCCAGGTTGGCAGCGTGCAGTTCGGATGTGATCACCTCCGTGTACAACTCCATTGCTATCATCGTCGGATGTTGTTCATAGCTTGCTATGGAACATGCCAAGTCTTCATCGTCATCCAATTCGTATGCCATATACTGAACCTCTGTTTGATGCTGTGGAAACTTGTAAACAATTTTCCCCACAGCTTGATCTCCGTGAAGCTTCAGTCGAGCATGAATTCTCTCCCGCAAAACATCCATAGTGCTGCATCCTCTTAATTTCAATGCCTTTGGGGGAGGTCCATCGTACATTACCCCCATTGAACCCTCAATAATTGTACCATTTGAATATATAAAAGTAATTAAACCTTTCTTCATCTTCTTACTTTTAGTTGCAAAACACTCGTTGCACCCCCACAACTGACAGATAGTCTTATATACAAATTTTGTTCTCAAAAACAAATGTACTAGCATTTATTACTATAATTAAAAATGAACGGAATATATTACTATTTTGCAAGATATTCTATTAAAACTACGTAATAATAGAATTATTTTTTCGGCCAAGCAAATGTTATTTCTTTTCTAAAACTAATTTAATATTTGGTTATATAATCTTATTTATGCTTTAGTTTATCTTTTTCAATTGTCATTTTTTTTGTTATTATGCACAAATTATACTAATTAAATTAGTTAACATTTTTAATACACTATATTTTTTATTTTTACGGTATTTTTCTTCGTTCACACCTACTATCAAATAGTAACTAAAATTATGTACACATTATTGTTTGTATTTTTTTATTATTACAGTCATGAATTATTTTTTACATTCACTGACTTCGTCTAATACTTATTTTCCAATACCTCCATATATATTTTAATGCTTCATGAATAAACCTATGTATAGTATGATATTTCAAGTACATTTATTATTCTTGCATTTATAATATCTATTATTTAAATAAAAAAAGTTTAAATTTTCAATAACAATATCCTATATTTTAAAGGCTTTTGGTTACATTCACATATCCTAGAATTTTATTTTTAGTACCTCTCTTATGATATATTAAGATTTTACATGAAAAAAATCTCTAAATATAACTTTCACCTAGGTTCTAAGACCTATATTAGGACACGCTTCTTTATCTCATTTGTTGTTCTTTTAATAGCACAACTTATCACAGTATATATAAATTCCTACAAAATTTTCATAAATCATAACTTCACATCTTAAATCATAATTTCACATCATAAATCATAACAATCAATATAAAATAAAAAAATTTATATCATTTATATCATAATATTCTAAACAAATTTCTCTACCAATATAATTTTTTTTCATTATGACTAATAAAAATTATAATATAAGCATAAAATTTATAAAAATACTAACCGGTAAGTATCAGAAGAAGCAAATAGAAAAAAGTCTCTGCATGAAAGAAAAATTTATTAGATAATTTAATAACTTTAATTTCTAAGTAAAAGTTATTAGATATTATTGTATCAATCAAAAAATTATGCAAAAAATACACTAAATTAAATATATTTTGCAAAACAATATATTGAAGGAATAAAAATAACAATATATATAAAATTTTATTGATGTATATTCAATTTAAAATATAGTTTTGAATTTTTATATCAAGAAAATATTAATCAATTTTAAAATACAATTAATTTTTATTCTTAAATACTTTTATCAAAACTAAAAGATATAGTTAGTTATTTCAATAAGCGTTTTCCATAACATAAATTTTTGAAAAAAAGATATTTGATCATTAAAAATAATTTTATGTCAAAGAAAATGAAATTGTATTATATTAATATTATTCAATATATTGCATTTCAACTTTTAATAGAATGATTGAAGAAATAGAGAAGAAAAAATTCAACAAAGTACATGAAATGAAGAATAAATTATGTACGAACTGTGAACCCTTTGAGAACTCTTAGTTGATGTATTTTAAATTTAAAATATAACATTTAAAAATTATCATCAACAAAAATTTAAAAATATTTATATAAGTAATATTTAATTTAATTACTAACTATTTTTCTAAAAAATATAATATGAAATTAATTATTTTTGTTAATTAAAAGTATATTAAAGCTTTAATTTACTTAAATTATTATAATAAATTAAAAAATTAAAACTTATTATGTTTATGTTAATTAATGATGTTGATGTTTTAAACCATAAATAATAAGAACAAATATAAAAAGAATACAGAAGAGTAAATAAGAAATAAATTATACATACGGTATAAAGTAATAAGAAATTGATTGTATAATAAATTATTTAATTAAATGAATTATAAAATTTATATAAAATATATTTATAATAAAAAAAATGATATATCATAATGCTAAAAAATATTAGTGTATATGGCTTAAATACCATGAGTTAACAAAAAATAATAATAAAATAGTACAATAAAAATGATAAAGTAAATAGAAATACTGCATAACATATCAAAACTTTACACTAAATCCATTGTTATTTATCTATTTTAACATATATTACTTTAGGATTAACCTAAAAATATTGATCAATAATATAATATATTTTCGTAATAATAAACATATAATAAAAATAATCTTATTTTTATCATGTCCTATATCCTAAATAATTTTATATTTTAAAAATATTTGAATTTTTTTTTACCTAAAACGTATATTTTATTTTAAGACATTTTTCTTTATCCTTTTTATTTTTCTTTTAAAATTACAAACTATCACAGATCACATAAATTTGTACATATTTTTTCTAAATCCTAGATCATCATCTCACATCATAAATCATAATAATTAATATTAAATAAAAATTATAATATACATACAAAAATTATAAAAATACTAACCAGTAAAAATTATAAACTATCACATATCATATAAATTTGTACAAATTTTTTTTAAATCCTAGATCATCATTTCACATCATAAATAATAATAATCAACATAAAATAAAAATTATAAACTAAATAAAGAAATTACACAAATACTAACTAGTAAAAATTACAAACTATCACAGATCACATAAATTTGTACAAATTTTTTCTAAATCCTAGATCATCATTTCACATCATAAATCATAATAATCAACATGAAATAAAAATTATAATATACATACAGAAATTATAAAAATACTAACCAGTAAAAATGATAAATTATCACAGATCATATAAATTTGTATAAATTTTTATAAAAATTATAAACTAAATACAAAAATTATACAAATACTAACCAGTAAAAATTACAAACTATCACAGATCACATAAATTTGTACAAATTTTTTATAAATCCTAGATCATCATCTCACATCATAAATCATAATAATCAACATAAAATAAAAATTATAATATACATATAGAAATTATAAAAATACTAACCAGTAAAAATTATAAACTATCACATATCATATAAATTTGTACAAATTTTTTTAAATCCTAAATCATCATTTCACATCATAAATCATATTAATTAACATAAAATAAAAATTATAATATAAATACAAAAATTATAAACTATCACAGATCATAAAAATTTGTATAAATTTTTTCTAAATCCTAGATCATCATTTCACATCATAAATTATAATAATTAACTTAAAATAAAAAATATAATATAAATATAGAAATTATAGAAATACTAACCAAGGAAGAGTTGAAAGAAGATCAGATTTACTCCAAAGAAGAAAATGCTTCTGAATGAAATGTACAAAAGTAAGAACAGATGATGATTTGTGAATGAAAGAAAGAGGAACTGCGGAGAGTACCTGCGAGGTTTACGAAGAAGGAAGAAGGAAGGGAAGAAGAGCGGCTGCGAGGGTTTAGAGTGCGGAGGAGGTGAGGCCGAGGGGGTTCATAGAGGGGAGGAGGCGCCATTTCATGAGGCGCCTCCCGGTTTAAATTTAAAAATAGCGCCTGGAGGGCACCTTTTCAAATGGCGCCCCCAAGGGGAGGGCGCCACTTTGAATGGCGCCTCCAAGGATGGGGGCGCCTCTTCAAATGGTGCTCTCCCCTTGAGGGCGCCACTCTGAATGGCGCCTCCAACCCTTCACAGGCGTCATTCAAAATGGCGTCCTGCATATTCTGGTAAATAGTTTTCAAAACACGATAAAATAGAAAAATATTTATAAAATAACGGTAATCCGGTATTTTTGCCTCTCTTCCCTTATTAAGAGTTTGTGCATGTCAAAAGAGGAAAAGAAAACACGTTAAAGGAGCAAGTAATTGTTTAAACAAGTTAAAGGAGAATGGAAAAGCGCATTGAGAAGGAAAGAGAAATTAATCTCAGAATTTGGTACATCTTGAGAGAAAAAGAGAGAAGAATAGATTAAAATAAACAATAGGTAATTTTGAAAAGTTACAAAATTAAAGTAAAAATAATTTTTAATTACTATTTGAAATAAATATAAGAGAAAAAAATCAATAAATAAGAAATAATGATAGAAAGTTACAAAATTAAAATAAAAATATTTTTTAATTTCTATTTAAAATAAATGAGAGAGATAAAGGAATTAATTAAAATAGATAAGAAATATTTGTGAAAAGTTACAAACCTAAAATAAAAATAATTTTTAATTGCTATTTGAAATAAATAAATATTTTTTTGAAATAGATCAAATATAATTATGAGAAGTTATAAACTTAAAATAAGGATGATTTTTTAATTACAATTTAAAATAAATGCAAGAGAGAGAGAGAGAGAGAGGAATTAGTTAAAATAGTTTGGGAATAATCATAGAAAGTCACAAACTCAAAATAAGAATAATTGCTTAATTACGTTTTGAAATAAATTCAAGATTATAAAGTTGTCCTAGCTTTACCAAATTTGAACTAAATAAATATTGTTTTTTAAAGAAAAAAGTGCTATCCAACTACCACAATACTCTTTATTATAGTAATAAATTATTTATAAAATTATTCTCAAATTGATTAGCTTAGTGGAATTATGTTAGTATTTCATTTTAAAGTTTATGAATTCAAATCAAAATAATGTTTCTAAAGAAATAATTTTATTTAATGTATAGTTATTTTACACTTAAAGTGATTAAAAATTACTATTTAGTCCTATTACATTTAGAAACAATGAATATTATATTTAGTTTTTTTTTTAGAAAACAAAAAGTAAAGACCAAAAAGAGCAATCCCTTTTATCTACTAGTATAAATGTAAATATTTTTATGTTTCTAATTGACATGATTTTTTATTTGTATAAATTATATTAACTTCTAACAATTTGGAAAAAAAATACAAATAAGCCTCCCTAAAGTATAACTTGATGTTATATAATCTCTTTAAAATTTTAAAACCTACAAATAGTCCCTTTAAAATTTTCAAAAAAGTGACAATATTTGTAATCCAGTTAAAAATATAGAAAAAAAGGCATGTATGTAATTGATAACTATTTCTAATTATGTTTAACATGAATTTAACTATATTTTAAATGGGATTTCTACTAAAATAAATTATTAATAACAAATTTTTTTGTAATACTATGATATAAGCATTTTGAGTAAACAATCAATGAAGCTTGACTATACTGCACTTAGAGATATGAAATATGTGTTTTATTTTTTATTTTTGTTATTTCTTATGTTTTCTTGTAATTGAAAAAGGTTAGAAAAATGTCATAAGAGGCTTGTTGCTTTCTTTTTCTATTTTAAGGAGATTATGTATATTAAGTTGTATTTTAAGGAATTTATTTGTATTTTTCCATAATAATTTTTAGATAATATTTTTTTGTAAAACATGAAACATATATATATCATGATTTAAAAAAAGAACTCCATGCATCACACAAGAGCTAAATTGTTAGTTTTTATTAAATTTATAATTTCATCCTCATATTTTAATTTACATAATTAAATCTTAAAATTCAAATAATCTGCAATTAATTTTCCCTCTTAATTGGTATTAAATCTACCTAATGAAATCTTACATATTATCCTAGGTGTTACATTTAGACATTATATCTTTTACCTAATCATTAAAATTTATTTGTTCTCATTAAAATTATCTTTTCCTTACTTTGAAGGTACTAAGGTATAACCTTTTCAAACTCTTTTGTCAATGTAACTTTATGTTTAATATGAAAAAAATTTAGAGTTAAATGTAATTTTAATTCCCTAAAACATAAATTATTTGATTTTGGTTCCTTTTTATTTAAAATAATCTATTTTTATCTTTCTAATTATTTAATTGTAATAATTTTGGTCTTACCATAGGATATTGGTCTAAAAACTAACAAAAATGCCAAGGTGGAATTATAATTTCCATTATATCATTTTACTATTGGTTATTAATATTCAATATGATTTTATTTGTAAGTTTTAACTTATAAATTAAATTAGAAAATAAATAAAATTATTAAAATTGATTTGTGGCTAATAAGGGCCAAGAAGCAAATTAATGATGAAACCAAAAATGAAGTTGGTGTCACCAAAGGTTGAAGCTGCATTGAGATTAAATAAGGGAATCTAATGAGGGTGTACTTCCATATAGTGACATTTGGAGATTTGCATTTGAAATAAGATTAATTGTTGATTAGAAAAAAAAGTATGAAGATTAAGCTAAAGAAAATGGAAAATGAAGTTACCTTTTTTGCAACAAATGCAAGCTAAGTTTGAGAAGGAAATTGGATTTATTTAATGTACCTTATTTAATTTTTCTTCACAAAATTTCAAATTTATGTATTTTAAATTGCCTCTTTTTTTATTAAATCTTAAACTATACTCTTCTACTTTATATTTGCCAACACCTAACACTCATCTGCTTCCTAAATCTTCTTTCTCACCTTAGATCTTCATGTCAAGCTCATACCACTAATTTTCCACCTAATTGCATCATTATTCTTAAAGATTTCTAGAAAAAAAATTATGAGAGTTAAAAGGCTTAATTCAAAGGTAAATGCTAGTTTTGCAAGAAGTTTAGGGATAAGAAAGCAAATTGTTTAAAGTTTAAGAAATGGGCAGAGAATAAAAAGAAATCATAAAAAAATCTAAAGAAAAACACTAGTTAGGAGTGGTTGTTTTGATTGAGCTTGTACTTGGAACATTTTTCTTGCTTTTCCATTAAGAACTCATTTTATTTATAATGTAATGGATTTTTATTTGACTTTATAGAATTGAATTTGTTCTAAACAATGTGTTTGTTTTAGTACATTGCTCAATTATCTTGGAGTTTGTTTTAAGTTTTTTCCTAAATTTGCTAAAACTTAAATCTTAAAACCATCTCTGGGTTCCAGTTTAATAGTTTAATTTAAAAAATATCTTTAGATAGTGAAAGCTATCAAATGCTTGAAAATTGGGAGTCAAAGACAAGATATCTTGACTCCATTACACATAAAAACCAATAAACTCATTTTCTACTTCTCATAGTTTAGTCCAATATCAAATAGATATATTTTTTACTTCAAAGAGGGATATTGAATCAAAACTATAGGTTTTGGATTAAGTCAATAGTAAAAAATTACATTTAATTGAAAGGTTTAGACTATAATGGACTTTCCTCTTCTAACATTTTAAAACTTACTTATAGTTTAAAATAGCTCATTTTGGTAGGAGCCATGTTTATTAGAGAGTGGAATAGGTAATGTTCATCAAAAAGCAAAATAAGTCATGTTTGTTGGAGAGCAAAATAGACCATGTTCATAAAAAAATAGAATAGCCTTCCTAATTTGTGACCTAATAGCCATATAGTTTTTGAGGGGAAAAATTATAAATGTCCATCTATATGGTTGTATCTCATTTTAATAAGATTGTGACTTTTTTTTTCAAATACCAAGAAAGCAATACAAACTAGTGTATGTTGATAATTATGTGTTTATAGTAATTTTGGATTTCCGTGACAATGACATTTATCATAATATGGACATATTGGCAGAGACAAAGCAATTAAATTAAAATTTAAATAAAGGCTTAAGAGTACAAATATGGTGGACCCATAACGTATAAATCCTTGGGTATTTGGTTTTTATGATTTATAATACTAAAAAGAATCCAACATGTTGGTGTACTCTTATTTTTTTTAATCTAGAATGATCAAATTTATTAGGCTTAAAAGTTTTTCAAATGATAAGAAATGTCCCGTAGTGTTAATTATAAGTAACTTCTTATTTGTTTAGATCAATGGTTTTGGATTGCAAATGGTATCATACTTAGATGGTATAAATGATTACACACTGACTTATAAAAAATTAGGAGATCTCATATGTATGAGTTACTTAACCTTATTTTATTAGTTGTCCAAGTGATCATAAATATATATCTAGACATGTGTTAAGAGGAGTGTCCTATAGTATTAGTAATAGGTAACCTATTGTTTGTTTAGGTCAATGGTTTTGGAATGCAAATGGTATTGTATCTAAATAGTACAAATGATTACATATTGACCTACACAAAAACTAAAAGATCCCATATGTATAAGTTACTTAGACTCATTTTTTTTAGCTATCTAAGTGATCATAAATATATGTCTAGACATGTGTTAGAAGGAGCTTTGTTATGGAAAATATTATCAATTAATTATAGCAACCTCTATTAAAAGGTAGGGCATGTTACGTGTTATAAGTATCCTTATCAAGTTGATTGGTTAGGAATTTTTGGTTTTAACCATTTTTATATCATGATAATACTGTTGCCTTGGTTTTCATTCTAAGTAATAATAAGTTTGCCCATGTAAAGTGCTTTAATTAGAAATACTAGTTGTGTAAGAGAGATACATGAGCATATTACTTATTTTTCATAAATTATATGCTCACAAATCCTTTAACCAAAGGTTTAAAAGATAATACAAAGCATGATCATGTGAATAATATGAATTTGCTTAAGCCTTTCCTAGTGTTTTGGTTAATAGAAATGGTTTAATATGAGCTCATAGTCATCTTAAGATATATTTAATCATAATACTCATAATAAAATATTCTTATTGTCGCCATACATTTCGTGCACATTTTGGGTCATGATGTGTAATTAAAAATACTTAGATCCTATTTCACTATTGTGTTAAGAATTTTTATTTTCATCAAGCATCTTAAATGGATTCTATGACTTATTTTGTGTTATTAAATCTTATAATGCACACTTTGAGATTATTATCTATGTTAGTCAGTAGAGTATAGGTATTCTATGCATTAGATATTAATATCCCTTCAAATATAGCATTATGTGTTATTAAATACTTATAATCTCAATTTAGACCCATAAGTATGATAGTATAGTTTCAGATTAACATTGAAATTATAGTGTCTATTATTAATAAATTATATGAGTCCAAGTAGGAGATTGTTAGAATTTTTTATTTTTAGACTTATATAATTTATAAATGATGCTACTATCAATTGGCCTTTTTATGACATTTAATAAATAAGCCACAAGTTACTAAGCCCAAACACATTATTTGAATTAATATATATGAATCTTATGATAGATAGGATCCATAACATGGTTCTATCTATATGAGAGGTCTTTACCTTATTAGAACTTTTACTTCACTCTTTTGTTCCATTAAAGAAACTAATTGACTCTTAAACTAAAAGAGAGAGATAGAGGGGTTCTAATTAAGGGAGGGTAATCCCTATAACCATTATTTTCTCATTTTAGGTATTTAGTTCAAAAGTGTAAGAGCAAGCACCAATCAATTGTGGTCGAATTTCCAATAAGTTTCCATATGATTGAGTCACATTTATTTTATTTATTATTCATCCACCACCAACCATGCATGCCATAAATCTAAAATATTTGGATAATGGTTTGTTATGTTAGTTTGAATGAATTCATTTGAATAAAAAAAATGAAATTTGTAGTCACTATTCAAATAATTATTCACAAAGGAAGAGGGACAAAAATTTAAAATTTAGATATACTTACCAAAAATCTATTTATAAACACAAAAGACTCTTCCTATGAAAATGTGTAGGTACTTGCTAGAAATTTGCAAATACTTGTTGATAATCTCCAAGCAAATATTCACTTACTAAACTAGCTATGTTTTAATGGACAAAATTTTTGCCTTGAAAGCAAATTCTTGATCTACAACAAGTAGTTTGTTTAAAAAACCTGCATGTAAAACAAAGTGCTTAAAGAAACCATTTTAAAGGAAGAGAGAGGGAAAATAGAATAAAAGTAAGGAGAGATATATTTAAATATGGTCAAAGTAAGGTTGAGAATATAGAAGAATGACTGACTCACTTTAATTTTTCTATCTAGAGGGTTTCAATAGAACTTAAAATAACAAAATATTATTATGTTGTAAAAGTTAAGCATAAGTTCCAAAACTTGTAATGGCAATAAACATTATTACTCATGTTTCCCA